>QAOC01049635.1:210687-473001 GCA_003255005.1 Begonia fuchsioides | reverse complement strand
TGACTTGTTCTAACCCTGAAGAATAGGTCTTTAAAAAAAACTAACTCAACACTCCCTCCCTTGAAATGAACTCAATCAAGAGTTTCAATTCACAATTCTCATCCCAAATGCTTCTCTGATTCTTTGAAATGATGCCATCTTCAAAGGCTTTGTCATTATATCTGCCAGCTGCTCCTCAGTGCTGCAATAGACCAATTTAACAATACCTTCCTTTGTCAACTCTCTGAGAAAATGATATCGAACCCTTATGTGCTTTGACTTTCCGTGCATGACAGCATTTTTTGACAACTTGATAGTGGATGTGTTGTCACAAAACAGAACCATCTCTTCATCTTGTTCATGCCCGATTTCTTTCAATATTCTTTTCATCCAGATGGCTTGACAGGCACATGTAGCTGCTGCTACGTACTCTGCTTCAGTAGTTGACAAAGTGACGATTGGTTGCTTCCTTGAGGACCATGCCACATGCTTCCTTGAGGACCATGCCACAGCTCCTCCACTCATTAAGAAAACATATCCTGAAGTGCTCCTACTGTCATCCACATCCCCCGCATAATCACTGTCGGTGTAGCCTAAGAGTTCACTTTTCCCTATACGTTGATACCATATTCCAAATTCCAGAGTTCCCTTCACATACCTCATGATTCTTTTTGCAGTAGCAAAGTGCAACTCAGTAGGATTTGCCATAAAACGACTAATAAGACTTACCACGAACATCAAGTCAGGTCGTGTGGCTGTGAGATACATTAAGCTGCCCACCATTTGCTTGTATAGTGTTGAGTCGACCTTCACACCAGCTTCATCCCGGCCAACCTTCTGTCCAGGGACTATCGGATTGTAAACAGAGTTGTAATTTTGCATCCCAAACCTCTCGATCAGCTCAGCAGCATATTTTCTTTGACATATAAAGATGCCATCAGCCTTCTGTATCACTTCAATGCCAAGAAAATATCTCATCTTCCCCAAATCAGTCATGTCGAACTCATTCTTCATGGAGCGCTTAAACTCATTCAACAACTCCTCATCATTACTAGTGAACAATAAATCATCAACATAAATGCTCACAATTATGATTTTACCTCCCCTTTGCTTGATGAATAATGTTTGTTCACTAGAGCTGCTTACAAAACCTTCCTTGACGATATAAGCCTCAATGCGACTGAACCAAGCTCTGGGTGCTTGTTTTAGTCCGTAAAGGGCCTTATGTAGCTTATAAACCATGTCTTTCTTCCCTGCTACTTCATAACCTTGTGGCTGCTCTACAAATACATCTTCCTTCAGCTCACCATGTAAGAAAGCAGATTTGACATCGAGCTGATAGATTCCCCATCCTCTTTGTGCTGCTACAGCAATGATCATCCTTACTGTATCCATTCGAGCCACTGGTGCGAATACCTCTGTGTAATCTACTCCGTACTCTTGAGCATATCCTTTTACAACCAGCCGAGCTTTGAACTTGTCTATCTCTCCCAGTTCATTTAATTTGGTCTTGTAAATCCACTTAACCCCAATAGCCTTGGCTCCAACGGGAAGTGTAGTTAGTGACCATGTGTGGTTCCGTTCGATGGACTGTATCTCAGTATCCATTGCTTGTTTCCATCTCTGATGTCTGATGGCTTCTTGAAAACTGGTTGGATCTGATATGATCATGAAAGCTAGAGTTTCAGTCTCAACTCTAGCCATGTTTGCTTCTTCCTCTGTATCTGATAGCCCTTCTCCTGTGATATAATCTGCAGACCATAGTGGTGGTTTTCTCACCCTGCCCGTTGTTGTTATCGTTTCTCCAGTTGATGGATTATTTGGTGAAGGAACATCATCAGTGTATTCTTCTGTTTCTTCCGCTTCCTCAACATTTTCATAATCATTTTCCCACTCGAGTTCAATGCTTTCTTCACCAGAATAACCAACAGCTTCCCAATTCCACTTCTTATCTTCCTCAAATATCACATCTCGGCTAATGTGAATTCTTTTCTCCACTGGATCGAACATTTTAAAAGCCTTGGATTCACTGCTGAAACCTAACAGGACACACTTCACGCTTTTATCATCAAGCTTGCTTCTTTTAACATCTGGAATATGAACATAACCAATACATCCAAAAACCCTGAAGTGTTCGACTGATGGTTTTCTTNACTGATGGTTTTCTTCCACTCCATGCTTCTTCTGGAGTCATGTCTCTTACAATGAGTGTAGGAGATCTGTTAAGAACATGATTCACCCATTGCACAGCATCTGGCCAGAAAACTCTTGGTACCTTTTTCTCTAACAAAGCTGCTCTCACCATGTTCATGATTGTACGGTTTTTGCGTTCAGCAACGCCATTCTGCTGGGGTGTGAAGGTTGTGGTCAGCTGTCGTTTGATTCCATGCTCTCTACAGAATTCCTTGAACTCATTTGAGTTGTATTCTCCTCCTCTATCTGTTCTTAGACATTTGATGAACAATCCAGTTTGTTTTTCCACAAATGCTTTGAATGTCTTGAACTGATGAAATGCTTCTGATTTTTCTAGCACAAAATATATCCATGTTTTTCTCGAGAAATCGTCAATAAAGCTTATCAAGTACCTTATTTGACTGTTTGATGGTGGATTGATCGGACCACAGAGATCAGAGTGAATAAGCTGCAATCTTTCAGTGGCTCTCCACTTGCTCTGCTTCGGAAATGGAACACGATGGTGTTTCCCTTTGACACATGCCTCACATGTGGTTTTCACATCTCCAATTTCAGGTAATCCCACAACCATCTCTTTACTGCATAATGTGTGAAGGCCCTTGTAGCTGAGATGCCCATATCGATGGTGCCACAGCTCTGCCTTGTCTGAGATATCAACCTGCAAGCATTTCTCCTCCTTTGTTTTGTCATTTAATTCACCTAGCAAGATAAACATTCTATTAGCACTCATAACAGATTCTGCTATCTTTCCTCTCGAGGGATGAAAGATGCTGCATGTGTTCCGATCTCCTCCTTTGAAAAGCACATCTAGACCTCTTTCTTGAAGTTGTCCAACACTCAGCAGGTTGTTCTTCAATTCCGGAATATAATACACATCGTTGATCACATAGTTTATTCCTTTAAGCATTATTTTCACCACTCCTTTCCCACCAACCATCAGTTTGTGATTGTTCCCAAGCTTGACATTATGTGTGAAGCTAG
The DNA here is from genome assembly GCA_003255005.1 of Begonia fuchsioides. Lineage (NCBI taxonomy): Eukaryota > Viridiplantae > Streptophyta > Magnoliopsida > Cucurbitales > Begoniaceae > Begonia > Begonia fuchsioides. Next base: position 469,848 of record QAOC01049635.1, on the reverse strand, counting down.
TGTCTAAACTTGAGAACATACCTCTTTCTCCACACATATGGTTTGAACATCCAGAGTCCACGAACCACACATCTCTTCTTCGAGCACCTTGAAGCTCCACATACGTCATGAGAAGAACTTCATCCTTTTCTTCGATATCTGCAAAATTTGCTCCACTATTCCCATTTGGACATTCATATTGGAAATGTCCAAGATTATGGCAGTTGTAACACTCGATTGTTGCTTTGTTGAATGAGCGTCCTCTGCCCCTGCCTCGACCTCTGTATGATCCTCTGCCTCTGCCTCTAACATTGAGAGCCTGATCATCTTCTTCATGACTGATCTTCTTAAATTTCTTTTCATGTACAGACAGAGAGCTTTGCAGTTCGTCAATCGTCATCCTTTCTGTGTCTTTTGACTCCTCAATGGACACCACTACATATGTGAATTTGTCAGTCAGAGTTCGAAGTATTTTCTCAACAATCTTTGAATCTGACATGTCTTCTCCGTTGCTTCTCATCTTGTTGGAGACAGACATTACTCTTCCAAAGTAATCATCAATGCTCTCTTCATTCTTCATTTCAAGAATCTCAAAATCTCTTCTTAAAGTTTGGAGAAGAGATCGCTTCACCCTTTCGTTGCCTCCAAACTTTTTCTTCATCGAATCCCAAATGATCTTGGATGTTTTGCGATTCAAGATCTGTTCAAACACAACCCGATCAATTGCCTGGAACAGGTAGTGCTTCACTTGATGGTCCTTCATCTTGATCTCATCAAGACTCTTCTTCTCTGTTGCTGTCATTTCAACTCCTTCTGCTGGTTCGACGTAACCCTCTTCCACTAGACTCCACAGATCCTTGGCACGTAAAAGATTTTCTATCAGTTCACTCCAGTGGTCATAGTGACCATCAAATTGTGGAATCTTGGTGATTGTTTTGTCGTCGCTCATTTTTCTTTCTCTTAGATCACTCTGTTTGCTTTAGCTCTGATACCAAATGTGAACTGTAAATTTGAGACTTAGCAAATGCACCAGAATAATCTGTCTATTCATAGGTTCCAATGCCTTTTTATAGGAAATACATGAAAGTTAAAGAAAACGAAAATACAGGACATGACTCAACTAACTCCACTACTGACAGAAAAATAGGAAATAGAAATTGACTTGTTCTAGCCCTGAAGAATAGGTCTTTAAAAAAAACTAACTCAACAAATTCGTCCTTGTCTGTGAGTGTTCTGTAGTGAACTTGAGGAGTAGAGATGAGGCCGTAATCTTTGACGCAGAAATCTCCAAAAGCTCTGGCCATGGCCAGGCCCGGACAGTCCTCGTCCGGCATCCAGATTCTGTAAACGCCGGGCTCGTCCTTGACGGAGAAGATTCTGCCTCTGCACTTCTTGATTCTCTCTGCTTCACCTGAAAATCACCACCAAAAGTTCAAAACCCAGTAAGTTTTTCAGAAGATAATCTCAGAAAAACTCAAAAAAAAAAACAAAGAAATCAAGAGAAACCCACATGGAACATCTGGTTTCAAGTCGACGGTGAGTTGCCGAGCAAATAGTTTGTTCTTATTTCCTCTGCTGCCGAGAACTGCGCGAGAATCCCCCAAGTTGGCTATGATCAAACGGTTCCCCTGCAAATCAAATCACAAGAGCAAATCGACGGTAGAATCTCAAACGATAAACCGACATAAACGGACCTGTTTGATGACCGCAACAGCTGTTGTGCCACTACAGAAGCAATCGACGGTGGAATCTCGGCCGAGTTCATCGTCAAGCTCCTTGAAAGATTGCTCGAGAATGGCTTCTGAAGAAGAAAAGAAGGGATTTCCGCCATGGCCGTCGCTATCTTCGAGATGTCTCACAGGGAAGAGCTGCATCGCTTTGGAGATCTTCAAGGGTAAGTTGTTCCTCACATGTCGGGCGACGTGATGTCCGTACGGACCATGGCCATCGAACACCCCACAGAAGAACATATCATCTTCTCCGGTGAAGTTCTGAAAAACCCACAACAGAATTGCAGTCAACAGAAGTTAATCATTCAAAAAAAATTCTGGAAATGAAAAAACGATACGCCGGAGCTCGGAAGCTTTTCATGGCGGATCATATTACGATGCGGCTGACCCTAGAAACACGTACATGTGGGTAAAAGCCATGGCCATACTTGTTTCCATATCTTGCTCAAGATAAATATAAAAATATTCATAAGATATTTCGCGTAGTCCGGCGATAATGTTCTTTCTGGCATTAAACCTAGCGTCAATGGAGTCGGAGGATTGAAATCATCGATCACTGGCGTTTTCTGAGTTTAAAAATGAAGAAGACGACCAAAAAACGAAGAAGAGGAAGAAGAAATACCTCCCAAACAGTAATGGCGTCTTGGTTGATTCCTTTTCTTCCTTGCTGGGTATGCATGGAAATGAAAGAAGAAGAGCCCTGTAATCTAACCGTAGAAAAGCCATCGCCTTTCTTCATCTCTGCATCATCGTCTTCGAAACCCATTTCTTCATCTTTCGAATACCCTCCGCCATTGACAACATCTTTACTGCACCAAGCTCCCATTCCTGAGAAATGGAAATCCCCAACAGAAATCGACCAACGAAAACGCAATAAATCTCCGCTCCTAACCCGGAAAACGCCAAGATTCTCTCCCAGCTCCGTAGGCGGCCGGAAGAAATTGAAATCAGAATCCAGAATTGAAATGATTTTAAAAATAGGTTGCTTGGGAAAGATGAGGGTGAAGATGGGTTGTTCGTTTGAATGAATTGAATTTGTTACGTTGACTGAAATCTAGACTCGTTCATCCCCCAACGAATTTCATTAAATCATCCCATGATTTTCCATGAATTTCTACTCTAATACCATTTACAACATTTTGATAGACGGTTTTTTCATGATTTGCTTGAATTTTTCCAACATGGTACACACTTGTTATCAAAAGACTAAATCCTTCGTCCTCAAAATCTTCACACCCCGATCCGACAGACTGTGAAAAGTACACACTAATACACGGCAGTGTTTCCCAAGCATCATCGATATCAACTTATGATTGTTCATAAAAGGAATTTGGATTATATTGTGTACCATTTTAAGCATAGGAACTAATTTAAGGATGATTTGTTTATTACTAAGTTTGGATGACTGGAATTTGTTGGTCGTCCGCTGTCACTGTCAATGAATGCCACGTGTTAAATGTTCTTCAATTTCATATTATTAGTATTATTAAGTGCAAATGTGCAATGGTAGAGTCTAGCAATGCTGGCAAGGCAATCATCCAATGTTTGCTTGGACATCTACTTTAGAAAAGTGTGACACGTGTTACTTTTTTAAATATTATTTAAAAATAATTATTACTAAATACTCTAAAATTAAAGTTATTTTTAATTATTATTTTATTAACAAACACTCTAATATTAAATGTTTATTATTATACCTTCTTTAACGTTCAATATTAATTTTTTATCATATTTTTTTATTTTCGATCATTCTAATTAAAAATATATAATAATTCAAAAAATTTAAATTATAATTATAAATTTAATATGTTAATTTGAAAAATAATAATACTTTAAAATATTAATTAATACAATTGAAAGTTTAAAGATATCAATTAAAAAATATTTCTAAATTTGAGGTTTTTATTGATAAGTACACTGATTATATTGATTGCAAAACAATATTTAAAATAAAAATAATTATATAATTATTTTTTTGTCGTAACTTCTGAGTTCTGAGTATTTATTCTGACGTCACATAATTAAATTAATTTAAATAATAAATATTTTTTATATTTTATTTATTAAATATATAGAAAAATCATAGACTATCTTTTAAAATAATTAAAGTAAAACAAATAGACGCCGTACAGCCGTTCAACACTGACGGGTCAATCTAAGCCCAACACGAGGCACTCTTGAATAAGTCAATCCAACAATAACACACTAATTTAACGAAACTTAATTAAAGGATCCAATGCTCAGTTGATTGAAAATCTATTCTCAATCTCGACACTTGTGTCGTTGACTACTCAGTCGACCAGACCAGACCAGAAATGGAGAAAAACCAGGCCACGACATCTCTATCCTTTCCGGGCTGCTCAACTACTCAAAAAAGGTGCCATCTTTCATGCCTAAAACGAACTGAAGTCAAAGGTGTTATCATGAAACGGAATCCGGTTGATCTCCGCCTTCATTACCAGAGGCTTGGAAGCTTTCTTGCATGTTCCGATTGAATCCAAGACGCCGATCTCTTCTAAACACACGGAATTTGAAGCGGACAATAGATAGCCTTCAGCCATCAGACCTTGGGAAACCGACGAGTAAAGATTTTAAGTGTAGGCTCCGGAGAATTAGATCGAACGACTTTATTCACTGCTAAACCTGAAGCTCCACCTCCTGTGCCTAGTACGATGTTGAAATTGTCCGGAAAAGAGAAACATTACAAGACTCGCCGGCGGTAGTGACGACGTAGGCAAATCGGACGGCAACGACAAGTACAGAAAACAAAAGCCCCCGCACCCAAATATTCCTCAAACTCGAACACTCGGACTTACCCGAGCCCACTTCCATCGTTCTTCTCTGGCCAAAAACATGAAAAGGAGAAGGAAACAAAGAGAACCGGGAGAAATCAAAGCTTATCGAGAAAAAAAGCGAGCAGAGTTATGGTTAGCTCCGACTAAGGCTCTTCGATGGGAGCGAAGGTCGGAAATAAAAAAGAAGGGGTCGAGGAAAACCAGAATCCATGGGGCTAAGTATGCGGCCTAGGAGTTCTGAGAGAAATTTTACGCAAGTCTGAAACTTAGATCTCTTCCGGCGAATGCGAGCGAGAAGCCACAATTTCCGATGAGCCGTCGAACGCCGGAGGCAGAGGAACGGTAAGGAGAAACCGGCGAAGAGAGGCAGGCAATTAGGGCAAAGGTGACGAGGACAGCCACTTTTCGCGCGCATTTGAAGCGCTGTGAAGACAAGGACGGGTAGGTCAATTTGTCGTCCGTGACTTCTCATATTTTTCTTCATTTTTATTAATTTTATTAATTTATTTATTTTTGATTTAAAATGAATTAATTTAATTATGTAGAAAATGATCGTTTTCATGAAATAATAATTAATTATGATTTGCAATAAATTCTTTAATTATTATGGTTGGTCGAATAAATTAGCTTAAAACTTTCTCCATTCACATTTACTAACTATTGTTCTAATTCTGACCTCAAATAAATTGAAGGATAAAAAGTGAATTGAACCCGCTAGTTAAAAAAGACAAATCAAACCATGACAGATGTCCACGTCACAGCTCGAGCTCGAGCTGTCACGTGTAGGGGTGGGCATCGGATCGGATCGGATCAATCCGATCCGATTGCTGTAAATCCGAAATGTTATCGGGTTATCGGATCTGATCTGATAACAGCCTTTAAAGGAAAACACCTGAATCCGAATTCGACAGATCCGATCGGATCATATCGGATAGGATCCGATAAATTGACAAAAAAAACTTCCCCCGATAATCCATCAAATGCAGTGCAAGAGCAAGCATTCGTTAGCAAAAGTTGATTGTGAGTTCTGGAAACTAAAATTCGACAAAAGTATGTAGTGATTGAACAAGAAATCTGACCGATTAAAAAAAAAAATGCATTCAGAATAAAAAAAAAAAAAAAAAAATTATACCTCGACAGAGCAGCAGAACGATGAAGTTATGGGGCGTTCGGAGTTCGTTCAGGGTCGGAGGCCTACGCTGAGCTGAGCGTTCGTCGGCGTTGGGCGATAGAGTTAGGGTCGGAGACTCCGAATGGATCGGATGAAGATCGATCGAAGACATTCAGAGAATCAGGGTTCAGAATCGGGGTTATTAAAAATATCCCAATCCGACAACAATCCGAAAATCGAATTGATTTTTTCATAACCTTACCGATTACCTTATTCGATCGGATCCGATCGGATCGAATCGTTGGGTCGGGTCGGATTTGCTCACCCCTAGTCACGTGAACATTCGTAGCAGCTTGCTGGAGAAGTTGTGTCACTGTTGACTGCACCGCTCTCACTAACACTATTGAAAAATAGTTAATAAAAAAATCTTAGAACTAATTTCGATTTAAATTTTAGAATAAAAATTCAATTATACATAGTCACGCATCATGATTTATTACGCACGTGTCACTTGTTCTTAATATATATATATATATAGAGACTAAATTAGTCAATGTATAAACTGTTCAGAAAGTCAAAAGTCAAAGTCGATGTCGTCCAAGAAAAAAATGGAGTGTTCTTAATAAAAGTGTATATATTTTGTTTTGCTACAATATGATTTATTTACAGAACTAATCCACAATCTTCAGCTAAACGAAGCGTCTACGAAAGAAACGACTCGAAAAAATCCAGATCATCCTTGGGTTCTTCCTTGGATCTGGGCAAAAACGTCTGAGAATACGCCATTAATGGATCTTCCCCCATCTGGGAGTTGGAGGGCCTCGATCCATACCCAACCAATCCAAACTCTCTGCCCGGCAGGATTTCCGCCGGCGACGGCTGGGTCGAGATTGTGCTAAGGAGGGAGGAAGGGTAGAAAGAGCGGTTAGAATGGATGGGCAGAGCGGAAGGCCTCGCCGGCGGAGCTCTGTTGAGAGCGTAGCCGGCGCTGCCGCGAGCTGCCGGAACGTCGTGGTTGTGCTTGCTCTCGTAGGTGGTGATCACTGCTCTGGCGTCGTTGGCTGCTCGCTCCACGTGTTTCCTCACCGGGCAACCAGCGGAGGTGCATTTGTAGTAGCTTCTGCAGAAGATGACCGGAAAAAGTTACAGCGAGAGATATAAAAATGGCGATCGATTGAATTTGAGGAAGAGGTCAAAAGGGTATGCCTTGGATTTGGGTTTCCTTTGACGACTTTCTGTCCGTATTTCCTCCACCGGTATCCATCGTCGAGAATATCGATTTCACTTCTCGTCTGAACCACCACTCTCGGCTCTCTCACAGTTCTATTTCCGGTAGAAGATGAACTAGAAACGCCGTCGTTCTGATCATCTCCTCGCCTGGAATCACCAAAAACCAGCCAGAAATAAGAAATCGGGAGGTTAAATTTAACTTCAAGTTTCATGGCAACTTAGAAATGGTGATTAAGTTACCATCTTTTAGCTTCGGGCTCGATTTCATCATCTCCGGCGGAATTACTCATCGGAGAATGAGATTCGAACTCTTCCTTTCCGGCAGAGGCGGAAGATTCCTCCGGCAACGTCGCCGATTGGAAAAACTGGGAAGACACCTTCTTGGTTGGCTTGGGATGGCTATGGCTTCCCTTGTAAACGATCTCGGTGATTTGACCCTCTAAAGAACGTTCGACTTTCTTCTTCGTCGGGCAATTCGGATGCGTGCATTTGTAATAACTGCGAGGGTTTTCGCTTCCTTTAACCTGCTTCTGCCCGTATTTCCTCCAGTTGTATCCATCGTCGGAGCTCCGGTGCGGCCGCTCGTGCTGTAACTGGTGGGTTTGATGGTTTTGACCGGTCGGAAAATTCATCTGAGGATTGTTCGCTTCTGAAAAAGATAAATTCTCCGATTTCACCTCCATTTTGGCTGTGGGCCGGCTCGAGTTCCACGATTGGTGCTGGTTCTCGTTCTGTACACGAGTTATAAATATAATCAATAAACTGAAAACGAAAGCAAAATGGTTGAAAGAGATGAACAAAAAGACCCACCGCTGGAGCCATTTTCGAATGAGGCTGAAAAAAGGAAGACGACAAAGACGAAGATGAATCACGCCCTTGTGGCTGGAATGAAAACCCAGAAAACCCCTCCATTTTTGCGCTGAATTGCTGCTGATTCCAGTCAAAATCCGAAGCAGGGAAAAACCCAGTTGTCGGAGATGGAAAAATCTACTCAGACAACGAAAAAAAACATTATTAGAATGTCCGATAAAACTACGAACAGAGCAAGATGCTGAAACTTACATCAGGGGAGGTGAGAAAAACAGGGGAATATGGGAGCTCATCGGAGGTGGAACGATTCGGGAGAAGTAAGTAAGAAGAAGGAGATTCCGGCGCCGGCGACAGCGGAAGAGGTAAATTCTTCATCGCCGGGAAATCTTCACCAAATTTGTTAGCTTTAACGGCAGAAGATCCCCAACACTCCTGGTTCGAGTTGGTCATTTCTCACTCACATTCGCAACAGAATACGAAGCACAGTGAATGAAGAAACGACGCTCTGGTCACCGGAAAAGCAAGCTGTCCTTATTTATACAAAATCCCACCATGAAGAGAGAGAGAGAGACAATGAGAGGAGAGAGATTTCTGAGAAGCTGAGATGGAAGTTTGACCGTGGAAAAAACCAGGTCAAAAGTTGTGGGTTTGACTGGACTTTTAGAGTAGAATTTCAAGTGGCGGGCTGAGTTTAATTTTTTTTGCAGCAATCTCCGATCATCGACGTGGGTTTTACTCGATCATTTCGAAACATCAAGACAAGCCCAGGCCAGGATCTGTTCTACCTGCAAAACTCGGAATACCCAGACGAGGAAGAAGATAAAAATTTAATTTTTATTTATTTTTTTGCAGAAACTTGAAACTCAGTCAGCAAATCTCTAAATCCAAGATGGTGGGTTTTGTTCTATACAAAGATCCATCAAGATATGGCCGCCATATCCTCCAGCCTCAGCTTCCAACTCATGGGGTCAACCTCAGCCTATCTAAATCACCCAAACCAAATAACATCAACACCATGCATTCCAAGAAATTCAAACCAGAACAGAAAAGAAAAAGAAACTTTGAACGTTTTATCCCGCCATTGAAGAACACAAGCCCGAGCTTCTAAGTAATCTAGAAGAGGCCGGGGAAGCCGGGATTTGAACGATATATGCAGCTTCGCTTTCATCAGTCCTTCGCTCGTTTATCTGCAAAACAAAAAAAATGACAATGGCTCTTTTAAATTCTCTCTTCCTATAATCCTAGATTTCTGCTAAAACTTACCAGCCTGAGATTGTGCGAAAACTTGGCGAGCCTGATCATCCCCGCATCGTCGATTCGGATCCAACTTTTCACGTCTAGCTTGGTTAGTTTAATTTATCAGCAAGTTTTTTCTTACCTGAAAAACATGCGCTCTATCTCTCTATGAATAGAGATGGCCATATGCTCAATCTCACTGCAAGAAACCCTAGCAAGCTAGAAGACATGGAGGTTCAAAAGCCCCTCATCTTTTCCCTCGTCATCACGGCTATGGCCATGGCCTCGGTCTCTGCTGCTCCAGTTCCAGCAGGTTCTCTCTCTCTTTCTCTCTCTCTCTCACCGGTTCTTCTGCAACCCACAAGACTTTGCTGCTGCCATGGCAGAATGTTCTTCTTTTGAATACTTATTTATCCATCTTAAAATGATAATTAAAACTCCTAGTCGAGTTGAATCTTAAGTGATTTATTTCCTTCTAATTAATTGCTAAAATCTGTAAAAACAAATCATTTATAAAGAAAATATATAGAACTAGACAAATCGAACATAACAATGTGTTCGTCGCGCCAAAAATCATAAATTACTACTTTTGAAAAATCATATACGAAATCAAACCAATATCCTCTTAATTTAAGTTCGGATTCAAATTTGATTTATAAAATTAAAAGTTACGGGTTATTAACGTAACTCAACACAAATTCAATGATTTTTCACAAATTTTAAGCTGACTTGATTAGTAGACGTGATCTGGTAGATCCAAAACTAATCAAAAAATAAAATTATTTCAAATTTAATCCAGATCAGGTTCATCTCGAATAACTTGTTTGAATTTGTTTGGTAGGTCAATCGAATCCAATTGTCAATTGAGATTGATATTTAGATCAAAATCTCCTCCCATTTATGCCCTAGATTTCCAAATATATTGGTACCCAAAAAAACACATGCAGCTTTCTCTCTCAATAAATATCGATAGCCATCTACTCAATCTCACACCAACGACAAACCCTAGCAAAGAAGAAGCCATGGACGCCAAGAAACTCTTCATCTTTTCCCTCGTTATCATGGCCATGGCAATGGCCTCCGAATCTGCAAGAGCTCCATCTCCATCTCCATCTCCATCTCCATCTCCAGATCCACGAGGTTCTCTCTCTCTCCCTCCTCTCTCTCTCTCTCTCACCCTCTCTCTCTGAGTTTTCGTATTTCTGAGCGTAGGTGTCGAATATTTCAATATCTGCCTCCGCACGTGCTCGGAGACGTACACTAACGCTGACTGCGACGCCGAGTGTATGGACTTTCCGTTGGGGCACGGCAAATGCCTCTTCACCGGTCCCGGCGCCACCGAGAAATCTTGCTGCTGCCATGGCAAACTATAGTCAAATTTAGTTTTGTCCATTTTCCATTTTTTTTTATGAATTATAATAATGTCCGAGGCCATTTAAATCCTTCCTTAAATGATAATAAAATTCCTCGTCCACTGTTGAGTTCAGGTTCAATTGATTTATTTACATCAATTTAATTTCAAAAATCTATAAAAAAACATTTTATCCATTTTTAAAGAATACTAAAATTCCTCTAATTAATTACTAATTTTGTAATTTTTTATTTATTAAAAATAGGGAAGAAAATAAATATAATAATTTATTTACTAACGTGTCAAATTATGATAAATATTTATTAATATTTAATTTGTTTTTCTTTATAAAAAAAATCAATTATACCCGTAATTGTCCGACATCGTTAAATCCCAACCAGCTTTGAACGAGGCTTAAATCCATTAATTTCTATCAAGCTAACACACAATTACAATGAAAATCAAATAAAAAATCAAGTTTCGCCATAATTCATCAACCCTCCGTACAACATTATGTTCGTGATTTGCTGATTTGGTGCGCGGTTAATTCTTTCAATCGAATGTGGATTTATGTCCTTTTTTTTTGTAATTAACGATGTTGTTTCTATTGAAAATGTGACAATTATTTTAACTTTTGATTTAATTTCTCAATAATTCATATAAATATGAGATTTTTATTATTATTAATTTTTAATATTCCTAAAGCTAAAATATAAGATGGTTTTGGGTTACTTTTTATATTTAATGTTTATTTTTTTTATTTAATTTTTATTTATAAATTATAAATTATAAATTATAAAGGAAAATAAATAATTAATACGGATGATATGCAAGAGGAGAAAATTCAATAATTATGGATAAGACTTTAATACATTGTAGGGTCGGGTAGAAGGCCGGATCCAAATTGTAAGGGTTTATAAATCCAGTGCTACAGGCAGAGAGCAAGTGGTTCGACGCGCTACTAAGATCAAGAATTCTTAACACGCCACGTAGCGCGTGGGGTTGTCCACGCTGATGGTGCGGGTAAGCAGGAGAACTTGGAAAGGCATGCGAAAGAAAGCAAAAGGAGGAGGTGAAAAATCGAAACTTTAGGCAAAGAAGAGAGAGAAAGTGGAGGAGAGCGAAGAGCAAAAAAACAAATCGAGGATAATTGCGTGGGCTAAGAAGAAACCGAGAAAATTCGATAAAAGCGAATATTGGGTAGCCATTTTTATGCTTTGGGAAGATGTTGTAGGAAGGAAAGCTTTGGATTCTTGTAGTTTCCTCTGAAATTTGCGATTTTTCTTCGGTGGGCAAATAGACGACTTCTGTGTCAATCATCGACCGAACGACAGAGTGGAACAGGGAGAAAGGGAGCGATGTCTCTGTCTTTATCTTCTTCTTCGGCCACTGTGGCCGTCGAGAAGGCTACCAGCGACCTTCTTATGAGCCCCGATTGGACTATGAACATTGACATCTGTGATTCCCTCAACTCTCATCACTGGTAAATGAAAATAATTTCGATGGCTTCTTATGATGTTGACTTTGTTCATCTTTCGGTCTAGGGCTTCTGACGATCTCCGCTGGGACGCCGCGAGCTTTTGTGTCCTTTTTATTTTTTGGGATTGGATTTATCGTCTTCGAATGATTGTTGTCCTCGCTAGTTTTGTAAACATACGCATCAATCTACAGAATTCGGATTTAATCTTTTTGTCTTTTTCTCTCAGTCGTTTGTGTGTTTAAATTATTTGATTTGATTAACCGAAGGTTGTTTTTTTCTTTCTTTGTTTCTTCGAGATTATGGGAAGATTTTCTGGGTTTCGTTCCTTTTTTTTCAAAAGAAGGAAAATTTATGATATTTCTCGAACCCCAATAAGCTATACGTAGATTCCGTTAGTACACCTCCTGTCCAATTTTGTGGGCAATTGGAAGTTTTACATTGAGTTTACCTTCTGTTTTTTTGTTTTTAATTCTGACACGTAAGCGTTATTTGATCAGGCAGGCAAAAGATGTCGTAAAAGCCTTGAAGAAAAGGTTGCAGCATCGGAATTCGAAAGTTCAACTACTTGCTCTGACGGTACTAACCATTTTTTCCACTGATAAATGGATGAAATTATGTTAGATCTATTGGTTTTGATCAGTTTATGGTTTTTGACTACAACATGTCGTATGTAAGTGGTTGTTCAAAAATTTGACCATAATTGCTGTCTATTTTAGCTGTCTTACCGTTCTTCGACTCAATTTTTCCAGTATTCCGAATTTCGTTCAACTCAATTTTTTTTTTTTGCTTTTGCGAATGCATATAGTCCCCTAACCGCTTTTGTTACGAATTCCTTGCATGATTATCGAAAGAGAAGAAGACTGCATCACTACTTTCTTTGCAGTGTTTTATGAATTGTTCTACACATTTGTTCAATATCTTTATTTGGATTGACGATTTTTTTTCTTATTGCCCATTTATCCGCCCATAATCCGATATTTTTCATTCCAAAAACTCAATTTTGTAGCTCTTAGAGACGATGGTGAAAAATTGTGGTGATTATGTTCATGCTGATATTGCTGAGAGGAATATTCTTGGGGAGATGATTAAAATTGTGAAGAAGAAGGTAATCAATTTCTTCAAGGTTTTTCTTGAATTCCTCGAATTCCTGCTTACTTTTTGTATACTCTGTTTATAGATTACAAGTGTGTTTGTGTGCAAGTGTTCATCTATTTTCTGAATTTTATTTGTGAACTTCTAATGAAAATCTTATCATTTTTGAAGATTCTTTATGGGGATTGATTATTCTGGTTTAATATATGGCTTTACAGGTAGACATGCAAGTAAGAGATAAAATATTGGTATTGCTTGACTCGTGGCAAGAGGCTTTTGGTGGTTCTGGTGGAAAGTATCCTCAGTACTACTGGGCTTACGATGAAATTAGGGTAAGCAATCGGTCGAGTAAATTTTCTCCAATTAATGTAGTGTGTTTCGAATTCCAAGGCTTTGGATTATAATTATGATTCTCAAGTCTCTTCGGTGTAAGATTATGGTTGTCTAGATTGCCAAAATCATCATAATTAGAATGTATAGAGTACGACATAGCCCTATTCCGGTCTGATTCGGTATGGAATGAACTTATAATCTTGGAATCGACTCGATCATCTGATTATAGATTATAAGTTCATAATTTTAGCCCATTCCCATTTTGGGCGGAACAGATCTATCAATTCTTTGATTCCAGTTAGAAAGAGGGATCTTGAATAGAAATTTCTTCGTTTGATCATAAAATGAGACGAGGGTTAATTTTGCATGTCCGTGTAGAGATCGGGAGTTGAATTTCCAAAGCGCTCGGGAGATGCAGTTCCGATAATTACGCCACCACTTTCCAGCACAGCTGTTGGACTCAATCAAACTAGTTATGGGATGCCAAGTAATTCTTCAAGAAGGCTAGATGAGACAATGGCAACAGAAATTGAAGGTTTAAGGTACTCTCCTTCATACCCGATATTACTTTAATTTTACCGAACCTTTTTTCTTGAGAGAGATCGTGCTTAGCTTCTTCTTCACCTTTGGCTTTCAGTCTTTCGAGCATGGATTCGATGCGGAACATAATGGACCTCTTGAACGACATGCTTCAAGCCGTCAATCCGAGCGACTCTGCAGTATGAAAAAAGATGTCGTCTTTAGTAGTCCGACGTGGAATATAAATATTTTTACTCGTATTTGTTCTTATTGTAGGCAGTAAAAGACGAAATTATTATCGATCTGGTCAACAGATGTCGTGCAAACCAAAAGAAATTGATGCAGATGCTGACTACGACGGGGTCAGTTTTTTCGAAACTCAAATGAATGTTTTTTTGTGCCTTCCATTTACTGAACTTATTCTTGTTTTTGTATGGCAGAGATGAGGAGCTTCTTGCTCAAGGCCTTGAACTGAATGATAGTTTGCAGCATTTGCTGGCAAAACATAATGCTATTGCCTCTGGTTCTCCCATGCCTAGCCACGTCTCGAAAATGAGTCCACAATCACCGGAAACTACTTCCTTGAGCATCAAAGGAGCCGAGACTAAGGATTCTAGCCTCGGAGACTCCTTTCCGAGACCAAATAATAACTCTTCTCTACCGTCGGCTGCTGTGAATAGGATCCTGATCGATGAGGAAGAAGAAGAGGAAGATGAATTTGCGCAATTGGCTCGGAGGTTGCGTATTTTTGTGCTCTTTTTATCTCTTTGTTCGTTGGAAATAACGAAATATAATGTCGATTTTTTCGATGCAGGCATTCGAAAGTGCAGCCGATTCCCGGTCAATCATCGGCTAGCGGAATTAGCGACAATTCAGCGGTGATCACGAATTCTTGCACTGCATTGGCTCTGCCCGATCCACCGACACCTGTAAAGACGAGTGCAGAGCAGAACATGATCGATTTGTTGAGTATCACCTTGTCTTCATCGGTCTCCCCTCGTTCTCCAGCTTCTGATCATCGAGCCCCTGTTCCTCCGATTACTCAAGGATATAATCATTCCGCCGGAGCTCCGGCACCAGCTCCGGCACCAGCTCCGGCACCAGCTCCGGCACAAGCTCCACCACCGGCTGTTTACAACAATTATGTCGTACCATGGGCTCAACCGCAGCCACAGCCGCAAACTCAGCCTCTGTATGGAGCCCAATACTCGTCTTCGCCCTATCCTCCGCCTCCTTGGGCAGCTTCCTCAGTTAATCCGGGCATTCAAAATATGGGTCAGAACACGTTTTTGACCCCTCGAGCTAACCGATCTCCAGCTTATGCAACATCGGCCCCACCAGCCAAGCCGATGCAGCATTATAACTCCTTTCCTTCTAAAGACATCGCGGGTCCTACAAATCCGACAAGTACAGGGCAAAAACCGTTTGTCCCTTCTTACCGGTTGTTCGAGGATCTGAATGTTTTTGGAAGCGCTGGGGACGGGAGGTTCAGCAGCACGACTTCGAAGCTCGGGAGGGATGGTAAGTGACAGGATCTGAAGATCTGTCTGTTTGTATAAAAAAGAATATGATAAATTGATTTAGTAGGACTTCATTTGATGTAATTAAATTGGGTCGCTGTCTTTGTTTCTCATGTCTCTGGCTTTTTTTTTGGCTGATTGCTTTCGAGGAACAAGAGTTCATACTTGATTCTGCCTAATTGGAATGTTGTTTTTACATGAAAAATACGATCTTTCGCGTTATGAAGATTAATATGATCGTTTTAGTTGATTCTTTAGATGGTATAAAATGGCGGGGGCTGCGGTTTTTCAGGCAGATCCGATGCTCGTCTGGACTCCAATTGGTTGAAGTAACCTTTCCGGCCGGCAGCTGTTTTCCAACTTAGAGACAAGTTTAATAAAATTTTAAGATAAAATTCGAATTAAACATTGTAGTTTGAATAATTTAATAAATCAAATTCTAAAATTTAAAACGAACAAAACAAACCCTGATGAATTCTTATTTCGTGATGCAAGAACCTTCAAAAGTGAATTCTTTGCTCAGATCTCATGATGTTAATAATCTCGGGCACCATTTTGTAACCAAAAGGCGAAATTCTTCGCCCTCAAGACCCCCACACCCCAGCCGATAATTTGTAGAGGGGGTAAGTCACGGTGACTTAGTAGGCTAGAGATGAGAGACATTTACCTGCGTCTGCAACGAGCTACACCACATTAGAGGTAACAATTTCCACACTGCGACTGCCAGTATTATTATCATCATGAGATCCGAGCAAAGAGCATGACAGATTCGATTTGTTTGTTTTGAAAATTAGGGTTTATTTGTTAAATTTTCAAAGTACAGTGTTTAAAATGATTTTACCTCAAATTTAATGTTTTGTTCCATTGATCTTCCTTGTTCAGGCTGCCTCGGCCGATGAATATTATCGGGTCAAAGCCAGTTTGTGTCGGCTTTCGGTATTCGCTCGGATTCTAGATCCCAGAAAATGGTCACAAATCAGGGACGATCAGCTCTCTCCCTGTTCGTTTTGCTACTGATACTTCCATGGAGTTCTTACGCCTACAGGCCTGGCGACGTCGTTCCGTTGAGCAGGATGGGTCAATATCACTCTGTTCGTTCTTTAGTTTCCTCTCTTCTATCAATACAGCATGAATTTGTGAGTTCTATTCTGTTTTTATGAATTATTTTTTATCGATTCAGTACAGGACACTATGACACGATGTTATTTCCCGACATTGTCCGATATTTGCTGTAAATCGCGAGGTATTTAAGATTCAATTAGTCAACTTTTAGACGCTATACTTGTTTTTTGGATTTTGTATTCTGTTCCGTATGATTTTATTTATTTCTGCTCACTATTTCTAGGTGTTGGTTCCTATACCTAAGCCGGAGGGTTATACGGGTGCTGATGCTTATAAGATGTAAGATTGCGCTTTATGTTTGTTCTAGTTTACCTGTGCTGGATCCTGCTCGTAAGAAAAAAAGTATCTTGCTTTTACTTAGGTTAAATATTTCCCATGATCATTAACGAGATACCCTGTAAAAATCTTAGGATATCAATGCTGGGAAATGATAAATGAGCCTTAAACTTGCATTCTCCGATGTTAAGTCTATATCGGTTTTAGCAGACAAAAATTAAGAACTCAATCTTTAGGAATGATGTAAGCAAAGAAACAAGCTAATATTCATTTCTGAACATGTTAATAGTTTGAGAATGCTTCAATAATTACCGGAATTCTGAATTAATTTTTTTTTCCAAATCTAATTGACCGTATCTTGATTACCTGCAATGAAACAAAAGTTTATAACGGTGGCCATGTTCGGAGTTGTAGTATGGTGGTATTGTATTACTTACTGGCATATGATATATTGAATCGGATCATACCAACAAATGTTTGAAATGTATTGGAAGCATTCTACTGTTATACACGCACGTGAGATATTTGTATGTAAAAGATATTATTATTCTTTTTATTCCGATACGGTCGTGTTTATATCTTAATTTGATTTACTATTTTTCCATAATGTTGTATTGGCGGAAGATTATGGTTTTGGTCAATGTACTTGATATTGTTGATATTTCTACTCAGATCTTTTCAAGTTGGAGAGAAAAGCTCCTTATCCCATGGCTTCTTGTGATAAACCGTAAGAGTATGGAGGTTCCAATGATTGAAGTCCATTTGGTATGCTATGCAAATCAGACCTTCTCACTACGTTATACTTTCTGCCTAACCTCAGAATAAATTTTTTCGCTTGATTCCCGTTGTATTTAATGATTTTGTTGTTCATACTGGTTAACATTTTATATGCTCCACAGAGGTATTCAGGAACTGATCTGCATGGTGTCACTGCCAAAGTTGTGGATATGCGGATATGCCTCATCACTGTATGCAGTTTAAAGTTTCTTTCTATCTGCCGCTTGACATTGTTTCTGAGATGTTCTTTACTTTGATTTTCTGTGGTTTCATGATTTATTTTCGAGTCACACTTCTAATCTTAGTCGCAGTTTGTAGCCTGAGTGTGTAACACTTTTGTTTATGACACTTACCTACGCAGAAGATTTGTCCACTTTATATTCCTAAAATCGTATCAATATTCTGAAGCTCGGATGTAGAAATGACCACCTGCCTGAAATAATACTGTTTTGGAAATGCTTCTCGGCATCTTTTTAGTCAGCGATGCAATGAGACTTGGGATTTGGTAGAATACTTTTAGAGGTGTAATCTTGAATTAAGCTATGCTCCATAATATCTTTAGTAGTGCTACTTTCGATTGCGACTGGATACGAAAAGAATAGTAGCTCCTAAGAATCTCTCAAAAAATGTTTTAGAGTAATTTATTACGTCCACCGTATGGTCACAATTTCAGTAGTTTATCTGCATCATCTTTCTCCTTTCTGTTTTTCAGATGTGGATATACATCCAGACATTAAGCAACAATTCTGGAATTCACAACATTGGCCAAAGCATGTTCTAGTAAGATACACTTGGTTAGTTGTTGCTTCAAAATGTAATCGCTAAAACGCAGGTACACGTGCGCAATTGTAATAATAAAAATATTGATCCCACGAGGACAAGTCAACCTTTAATTCAGAGAATAAATTGCAAAGTAAAAGAAATAAAATAAGAATCTTAATTTAAATATTGACAAAAAGAATTAAAGAATAAAGAATATGTTTTTCTTCATTTTGATTGGTTTTTATCTAATTTAATATGTAGAAAGTAAATTGCAAAAAATAAAGTGCAAAAAAGTAAAGTTGGTGGTCGAATCGAGAATTATAATTAATCTCGGAAAAGATTTCTCGTAAATCGAGTTCACTTGAACTGCTCTTTACGAGTGTTGCAGCAGCCTCCACAACATCGAGTAGGTCCGGTCATAACTCTAAAGAACCGGAGCTGGTATTGCCTTTGTGGTTGATTTATTTTACACTCACGACTTAAACAATTAAGCCGTGAAATGTTACTCCATAATGAGTTTGAAACGTGTTCCTTTTGACTGCACTAGGTTGAAATGAACATTACGAAAATACTCGTAGTTAAACCGTGTCACTCGGTTTAACTACCTAATGATTTTAACACACGTCTTAACAATTACGTAATAGTAATTACTGTCACGTCCTGGATGATATCAAAGCAAGCTAAGATATTTAAGCACTTGTTAAAATAAATTCTAAACGATTAACTATGATCGACTTAAGCAAATCAACATACGAAGAATCCAAACTTTAATTAAAACTAAACAACTCATAGACTTACGTTGTCAAGACTTGTAAAATCAATGAAAGTGAAAACGAAAAGCAAAAAGAGAGAATTTTGGTCGTCGTCGTCGGAAACTGTTGTTCACACAGCTCTGTTCCCTCGTCTCCGTGATCACCGTCACTGACCTCCTCCTCGGATTTACACTCGGGCTCGATCGCAAGGTTGTTCTCTAATTCCGACACACCCAATCTGTGATATTCATGTTCCATTATGTAGACTTCGTGCAGCTCGAGCAGATTTGGGAAGCTGTTACGATTTAGAGGAAGATTTGGATCGGTTTGGAAAGTAGTTGAGATTATGAAGGATTTTCAAATCTTCAAAGATATTCTTGTTTCCAAATTTGAAAATTGGTTATTTCGGCTGAGATTTTCTCTTTCATTCCGTAATCTTCCAGCTTCTTTCTTGCGCTGCAATACAAAATCTAGAAATATCGTTAAAAATCACGTAAAATCTGCATTTTTAGATGCTGTTGCGATGTTGTGGCATTTATGCGATATTTGCCTAAAAATTCGATTTTTGAATAAAACATTATCTGATCACAAGTAATTTATCAATAAAATCCCGTGAAATATTATGTATTTTCAAGGCTTAACACATCCCCAAACTTAAATCATTGGTCGTCTTCGAGTAATAAACAATCAATATAGTTTTTAGATTTTTTTCCAAATAATCTAACTTGAAGCCGATAATTACGAATATGTGACTTTTCCACTCTTCTTAATCTTGGATAGTTTCTCTATAGTATTTCTCCCAAAGTGAGTGTGTGCATTTATTCTAATGAACATGAATCTTCCCAATAATCATAAGCTCTATCTTATGATGCCGAAATCATTAATTCTTCAAAAATCGTTCAAATTCATACCTTTCACGTACAAATTAAGCAAGATCCGAGCTTCATGACTTCAAGAGGGAAGAAATTTTTTTTTCTAGGCTTTTGTAAATAAGCTACTTACGTTATCATACCACTATTTATATAATTTTTTTGATTCTTGATTTAGTCGTTGTGGTATTTCAAACAGGTAGTCCATTTAATTACAACAGAGTTCCTCCCATTGTTTCTTTTATTTTTTTATCTCACCCATCGAGTATCCAAAAAGCTCACTCGAGATTTGAAAGTGGATTGAGAAATTACAAATACACTTCACCGTTCATCCACACAGTCCCGATGAAGTGTCACTCAACGATCATTCACTTAAGTCTCGAAGAGTGTTATTTTCACACACCGATTATCTGCCGATCGTCTACTTAAGTCCTGGTGAACTACAAATGTTGTGATTGTCTTTATTTTCTGACTTTTTATGGCTCATTTTTTTTTTCTTCCCCAAACTTGTCATCATGTCATTCTTCACCCTAAGAAAAATGTTAGTCTCAAGCATTCTTTCGAGCTAAGTTTCAAAAGTATCAAATATCTACAAAATATGATAAATCTTAGGAAAATAGGAAAAAATGATGTTTAAAGCAACAATTCTGTGTGAAAGGGATTTACTATTTTGAAGTGTCTCCTAAATCAATTAGAGTTAAATTGTCACTAATAAGTCATACCTGAAAATGATTAGATGACTTAGGAAAATAGATGTTCATCATTAAACTATGTCACTATGATTGCTTGTTTTTTTCAATCTTGGTCTAGCGGACTAAGACAAATTTTTTTCATTTCATTTGATTTCGGTATACCTCATCCCCAAACTTTAATCTTGGTCTACCAATCGTCGGCCTCTGCGAAGTCAGCAACTCGTCGCAGACGGTGGCGTGCGGCGTCCTAACCGGGACTGCCCGGCCGAAACTTGGAGCTAGGATAAACTTGTATGCCTTCTACTTCATCGGACTTCCGGTGGCAGTTTTGCGTACGTTCGCCTTCAAATTTGGTTTCATAGGGTTGTGGATTGGCCTGATGGCGGTGCAGGTTTCGTGCATGTTCATGCTGGTCAGAACTTTGCTTCGGACGGACTGGACGGTGCAGAGTAAGAGGGCGGAGGAGCTGGCTCTATCCGCCGTGGAAGACGGTGCCGACGGTGGTCTGGACGATTCCGAGAGAGGTCTAATCGGAAACCGCTCATACGACTGGATGGATCATAAAAAAAAACCATTGTAATTCATTTAGTAGAAAGAAGCCATTCTTTTGAGGTGCAAATAACGACAAGAATAATTGAAGTGCAAATAATTTTATAAAATATAAAACAATTAATTAAAAATTTAATAAATTATAAAAAAAATTAATTAAAATTATAATTTATAAATTATATTAAAATTAGAAAGAAGCCATTCATTTGTTCCATCTCCCCCTCTGCAAATTGGCCTAATTTCAGGCCTTCTATAATTGCCGACTTTCAAATAATTAAAATTATATTTTCATATCCTAATAATTAATTGACCATTAACTGTACCATTTATAGAAATATTTATAGAATATTTAGGGGTATCAAATTACCCTTTGAACTCTTATAGTGATTGCACTTAAATTTTATTATAATTTTAATGAAAAATCATAGTTAGTTAATTTAATCATTAATTTCCATTTAATTAACAACTTTGTTGTTTGATTAACTTTAACTTTAATTGAAAAAATATCGTAATCAAGTCGATGGATACATTAAATTAGCTGAAATTATAATGATTGATGTATTTTTAAAATTATAATAAAAATTAAAATTTTAAATGACAATTTTTAAAATTTGATAAATTACACTTAACTCGTCATTTAAAAATAAATTAATATTTATTTTTAAACTTATAACAAAACGACAGTACTAAAATTTGTCGACCTCTTCGTAGTAGACCATTCATAGCCCGCACGAGCATAGCTCAGTTGGTTCAGAGATTGTAGATTGAGTACAAGAACCTAGGTTCGATGCATCAGCTATCATAATTGAGAGTTGCTACTTTCAATGTTATGGTAGCTCCTTGTGATATCAGGTAAAGACCTCCTATCTCTGAGCCGCTGAGTCACTGTGATTTAACTCTCTCACAAATTGTCGGACCGAAGTGTGAGGGCTATGTGGACGAAAGATTTCGTCTTTTGAATGTAAATAGACCATTCATACAGATGGGCCCACGGCCAACAACAAAGACTAAGTTTAATTGTGGGACTCATGTTTTGTTTTTCTAATTTAAGATTACGTTATAATTAATTTGTAGAATTAAATTAAATGCACACGTTTTTCAGCATGAGTTTTGTGTCGCGTCAAAAGTCTTGTTGTCGACATGTCTTCCCACTAGCTTAGATTAGAAAAACTCACGTGGCCCCACCTTTGTTTTTTTTCGAGTTTCTCCTAATGCCACGTCATCTCCTCATCTATAAAAGAAATTTCGCGCTGACGTGGATCCACCAACCTCATCACCCTACGTCGAATTCGTGGTGCCCAACTGCCCGCCCATCCAACGGAGATAACTTAATTTAAATAAAATAATTTATTATTATTAACCATTTTTGTTAAGATAAAATAATAAAAAGATAATAAATTTTAAATAAATAAGTTAAAAAACTCTCATCCTTAAAATCATTACAATTCTAGCAAATACCCAAAATCATTACCATTGTTGTCACGTGCTAAAACGACACGCGTAGCAAGTAAACGAATGGAATTTTTACGCCATAGTTTGAAACGTAACTACCGGCGAGTAGACGATTATTTTCCACGAATATCGAGTGTAATTTAATTTAATTAGGGGCAGTTATTTTAGTTGGAAACACGATCGTTTCAATCAAACATACCGTGCGGGCGCCGAAATAGGTTAAGTCGAACTCAAAACAAAGCATTGCATGGCAAGTTGGGTAGATAAAGGAGTCAAATTTAGGGTTTGGGATCATTCCTTTTCCTCGCAAATAAAAAAGTGTTTATTTTATATTTTATATTTATTTTAAAATTAGTTGCATTTATTTTAAATAAAATACGTAATTAAAAGTAAAATATTAATTCACTAGATTATAGTTATTTGAGCATAAAATTATAATATATAGTTTTTATAATTTATCTTCAATAAAACAAATGGGTTGTTTTGACCACTGCAACCCTTGCCTTCGTGCTCCACTTCCGTTGGTCTCTCTCTCTCTCTCTCTCTCTCTTCTCCTCTCTCTCTCTGCGTATTTATTCCGTCGGCTCTTTGATTTTTGGTTTCGTTTATCACGACAATCTCAACAGTTCCCATTCCTACTCGCCCTTGGTTCCATACCCCTTTCTTTGACTGTTCTGGGTTGGAGCTTTGGTCATCCTACTACTGCCTACTGCTTCAGTCTTGGTCGTCTCTCTTCCTCCTTTCAATCCATTCGCTCTCTACTTCCTACCCTTTTCCTTGTTTCCTGATTTCTTCTTTGGGTTTTGCTTTTTCTTGTTTCTTTTTCTATCCGCGGGTTGTTTTCGATCATTTTTGGTGTTTACTGATTCGCTCTGATCGTTCAAATCAGTGTTCTCGACTTGCGTTGATCTTATGGATAGGGGAATTAACGGTATGTCCTTTAATTTTTGTTTTTTTTTTTGCAATTTTATGAACCTGGGTTAGTATAGATCTCAGTATCTTTCTTTTCGGCGTTGATTATCTGCTATTAATCGGTTATTTATCTAGATTGGACTCTTATTCGTGTGGTTATTTGTTTCTGATTTGGTCTCGTTTGATGCTGCTATGGAGATCATCTGCCATACTTGACTTTGTCGGTGATAACTTTTTGAATTTTTTTAATGAAGCTCGCTTAGGAATTCTTTTGAGATGGTGTCTTATATCTCAAGAACATTTTCCGGACTAAAATTGTAAAAGTTAGTGTGGTACTAACGATCAAATGCGAAAAGTTTTGAAATATTTAAAAACCGTATTTAGATTTGACAAACTTTGACTACCTAAAATCCACAACCAAATATCCCGATAGTTTGGTTTCTTCCTCAAGAACTCCTGGCTCCATGTTCGATACAATACCCTTTGTATACTTAACGCAGCTCCGGAATGAGTTTAAGAGAATCAGAAAGGATTTTCCTGCCAAGGATTAAGAATAGTTGACCTTCTGTTTGATCACCCCTACATGTTCAATTGCTAACTCAACTTCAACAACATCCAACCTAATAATGTATTCGCCCCAATGCAATCTGGGATAGCAAATGATCCTAGGAAACCTCCTTTGATTTGAGAACAATACTTTTCCAACCTTGAGGACAGGGTTGTCTTTGGTTTAAGTTTTGGTTACGTGTCATCCTAATTGGCAAAAAGAAAATTCATCTTAATTCGATGCTATGTGAATGTGACAATTAAATATTCCATCAGTAATTGTGTTGGCTATTTAATTAAAAAAAAGTGATATGTAACTGCATAAATTGTTAAATGTCACATTTAGTAAGGGGTTTCAATAGACAAAATGATTAATTGGCTTTAATTTACACAATGAAAGTTATTATCTAGTTTAAAACTTAAAGAGAAGTGTTGCACCTTGTAATTTCATTGACTTAGGATTATTGAAAGCATTTCTCCTTTGAAAATCCTTGTTGTTTAGCATTCCAATCACTATTATTTTCTTATAGAAACTTTGAGTTTTTTCTACCATTTTTTTCACCCTTTCAGGTGGAGTATAAGATAAAACAAATTCTCTCGATTCCATTTCCTAATACTACAAATTATAACCTCCTTTAGTTAATGGACTTGTTCCTCCTCATCTCTTGGCCAAATGCCCATTAGGCCTGATTAGTGTGGGTGATATGACCCATGATGCTGATTCCATCACCC
Source organism: Begonia fuchsioides (assembly GCA_003255005.1). NCBI lineage: Eukaryota > Viridiplantae > Streptophyta > Magnoliopsida > Cucurbitales > Begoniaceae > Begonia > Begonia fuchsioides. The sequence continues at coordinate 445,221 of QAOC01049635.1, read as the reverse complement.
CTCTTGTGGCTCATCAGACATCAGCAGAGCTCACCAATTCAAGGAAAAAAAATTCTTATCATGGTTATGGATGGAAGGACCTTCCATAGATCAAACGAAGGAAGAAGAAAAACTACTCTCAAATCTAGGAGTAGATGACCTAAGTCGAGATTCTGTTACAAATGCATTTATTGATTTCACTTTTAACGTGATGAGGAAAATCACATCAAATTTTAGGCAAGACAAATTTTTGGGATGATAGACTCAAAATGTTACCAAAAATTTCATTGATGAGGAATTGGGTTGATAGTTAAGGGATAGCGATTATCAAGGCAACCACATAGAATAGCTAGCAATCCTTTTTGTGGCGGTCACTACTTGGGTGACATTAATTGAATGTTGCTTCAAAGATGAGTACAATTACATGGACTAAGGTAGCTGGGAGCACAATTTATTTTCAAGACTTTCATTTCTCTTGTCATGGTCAAACAAAATGAAAATTTCATATTTGGCATCCAATTTTCTGGTGCTTGTGGACTATATTCAAAAGCTTTCGATTCTTGGGTTGACAAAAGGTGACATCATCCATATAAAAAACAAAAGTCATTTACCTACATATAATCAACCATGGTGATTGTCGAATCGCCTGGGATAAGATAAAGGAGGAATCTACGCCAGCAAACTGTTAGATCTTCAATGGTTTAATAGCCACGAGAATAATTAGAGTACTAAAAGTTCAAGCTTGCTAGTTGAAGACCATTTAATTATTTATATTATCTTAATATTTTCTTTGCATGTACATCAATTTTTTTATTATTTCAGTTGTGAATTTTTTATCGAGACATGCGACTCTGATAATATGTTATTTATAATTGGAATACTAATCTATATTATTCTATCTCAAAATATGTCCACAAGAGCTGCTATTTATAGTTAGAATAATCTAATAAAGGTAATAAACAATAGAAAACATAGAAAAAAATCATCTTATGAATAGATACCAATAAATTATAAATCATCCTATCAATGATATTTCCTTATTTTACCAGCAATAACATCTTCCTACGTAGTTCTTGTTTGGATTTCCATGAGTATCGGAAATGGTCCGTAAAATGTAGGATGAAGGAATGTATACAAGGAAAAAGGTGAATAATACACTAACATGTTAGCCTTTGTTTTGTGTTTATAACCCATATGGGAACTGTCCGTCTTGGGATAGAACCCTATAAATTCCCTAAGTCCTAGCTCTTTTCTCATGTCTTTCAGTGTCGATAAAGTTTGACCTGATTAGTTCGATTGTTATGTGGTTTTGCGGACATTCTTGGGAGATTGAGCTATAAATGATGGAGTTTTATTCTGGAATAAAGTATTTTTCTTATTGGGTTTTATGTTTCTTTTGAGTAGGTGAATTGTTTTACTTGTATTGATTAGTATGCCTTAGTGCACATATACAGATTAATTACAAGGTCATTGCGTCCCACTAGTTTGAGCATCACTCGCCTCTCCAAGTGCTGATGATTTTTCTTCCTTTTTTCTGCAGTTTTGAACAAATAAAACCTCTTGTTGGAGTGCACACACCAACTTCGATTGGAGTGTCTTTACCTGCTTCCTATAGAGGTTGCAATTTCTCACTCTAAGGATATCTCCTGTCTGCTGCTCATAGGGCTCTGTCATGATGGGAGGATTCTAGCTGTCTCATGCTCTTCCTTTGTTTTCTTTTCCTAGCACTCTTCTAGTGGTGGAAGTTGAATGCTTCATATCCAAGCAAAGTTCTTCAAAGGTGAGTGAAATCCGAGATTCTCTGGAAGTGAAAAGGGAAAAGTACAAATGGATAATGACAGGGCGTGAGGATAGATGAAGAAGAATTTTATTCAAGTATTAGAGAGAAATGGAGGAAGAATAACTTTTGTTACAAATTGATTGGAAAAATACAGAATATTTTTAAAGTGTCGTTGTTTGTTTTTGTTTCTAATCGGGAAACTATTGAGAATCAGTTGAGCAAAGGGAAAAGGGCGGTGAATGATCGTCGTGCTCTAGAGGTCTTATTTTATAGGTTCGTTTACTACAAAGTAGATTCAAGGAAATTGAACTGGAAGTTTGACTTTGTAAATATGGATAACTATTAATTTTCTTTCAAGTTAGCCAAACCTTGTGAGATGGGACATACCTGTTCAATTTGAGGTAGCAGCATGAGTTGCAGCGAAAGTGGAGGAGGAATACAAGAGAGAGAACAAGCACATGTAGGTTTAAGGAGGTCTGTTGACTTAGAACGAAAATCTGTCTCTCGCAATGGATTGATGACAGCCACGCAGACAACAATTGACGAGAATCTTCTTGTTGATCCCAAATTATTGTTTATTGGATCTAAGGTTGGCGAGGGAGCTCATGGAAAAGTCTATGAAGGAAGGTCAGTTTGGTTTTTATGTTTATGAGTGTGTAGTCTTATTGGTTTCATTTTACTTCTTTTTTTCAATAGTTGTATAACCAAGTGTCTAAGTCGATAACTTGCATATTATGTGCTTTAAGTACTTCATGACATCACAGTCGATTCTCGTGATTCTAATTTTTAGGTAAGTGGACTAACGTTAAGTTTATTTTTTTAATATATATTCTAATTGTACATGTCGACGTGTGGGACTCAGATTGAGCAATAGATATTATAATAGTTATTTTAGTTAGATAAATAAGAACTCAATACGTCAGTATGTACAAAAAGATAGTATGTTAAAAAAAGTAAATATAGTATTACTCGTGCAAGGGTGGTGTTATTGACTTGGGAGATTTTGGATGTACTTTTTTTTTTGTTTAAAAGTCATAGCAAAAACAGAAGTTTGTAATTAGTTTTTTTTATGAATAGAGCAGAATTATATTCCCGTCGTGTTTCTTGTTACATGCGAATGATTGCTCATGTCATAGGTATGGGAATCAAATAGTTGCGATCAAAGTTCTCAATCGTGGGAATACGGCAGAGGAAAGAGCTTCTCTTGAGAATCGTTTCATTCGAGAAGTAAATATGATGACTCGTGTTAAACATGAAAATCTGGTCAAAGTAAGTGGCTTTTTCCTGTGAGTCTAAGTCTACTAATGATATTGCTTAATTTGTTTAGCCTAATCCTGTCTTCTACTTGCAGTTTATTGGAGCTTGTAAAGATCCTTTAATGGTGATCGTGACCGAGCTCTTGCCGGGAATGTCTTTGCGAAAGTATTTACTGGCCATTCGACCAGAGCAGTTAGACCTTGACGTGGCTATTAGATATGCACTGGATATTGCTCGTGCCATGGAGTGTCTGCATGCAAATGGGATCATCCATAGAGATCTAAAACCTGGTATTGTATGCATCTTTTGACTGTTCAATTAATCTTTTAACTGAACTACTCATTATACCGTTGAATAATTTTGATATTGAAGGGAGTTCTTACAATTGAAGTCGCCATAGATAAACTTTTCAAATCATTGATGCTTGTAAATCGTTTTGATTATGCAGATAATTTGCTGCTTACGGCCAATCACAGGTCCGTAAAACTCGCAGATTTTGGCCTTGCAAGAGAAGAATCTGTGACTGAGATGATGACCGCAGAGACCGGGACTTATAGGTGGATGGCTCCCGAGGTTCGTGACTTCTAGATATTTTAGCACATAATTACTACCTGATCAATCGTGTTAGGAATAGAGATAATTTATACATAAAATAGAGAAACATAAATATTAACATACACAATTATATATTTATACACAAAATATTATAATTTCGTAGAGATTCGACAGTCCGTCATCTCTATTCCTACCAGAAATTTGAGAGTCTGTCATTCTTCCCTAACAGAAATTCAAAGATTTGCCCACCTCCTTCCTTTCTCTTGTGATCCCCAACTTGAAAATATCCTCCTTTTAAATAGAAACTACTCATAGTTAGTGGTGGGCATAACCGATCTAACCCGTTTGGTTTTGCAGGTTGTCGGTTTCAAATGCAATTTTTTTGATTTTAAGGTCGGATGGGTTTCCATAGTTTCAGTTTTTGGGTTTTTTGGCCAACCCAAAACTGAACTGCAAACCCAAAAAAATGAATAGTTAATATAAAAATTAGTTTTAGTGAATTTTTAATTAAAAATGATTATTTCAAATAAAAAATAATTTATTTGGAATAAACAATGATTTAAACAAAATGAACCGTTTTACCGGCTAAAATGCACAGATTTCTACTTTTACCGGCTAAAATGCATGGAATTGCAGTTATACAGCACGGTGACCTTGCGTCAGGGAGAAAAGAAACATTATAACAACAAGGTAGATGTATACAGCTTTGGAATTGTCTTGTGGGAACTCGTGACCAATAGGATGCCGTTTGAAGGCATGTCGAATCTCCAGGCTGCTTATGCTGCTGCATTTAAGGTGCGGAATCGTTCTATCTGTTTGTTAGTCATGTTTTTCAATCGTCATGCCATTTTCATGTCATGTATATACTTTTATTTGAAATTTTAACTTTAAAAACAAACATGAATTATGAATTTAGTTGCAACAGATACTTTGAACTTTCTTAGTTGTCAATGAAAGCGTCGAACTTTACCACGATTGCAAGTGACACCTTATCATTATGTTTTTCACTAATTTTAACGATGTTTGCTCATTTAGTTAGCACATTTTATTAATAAATGATAATAGAAATGTTGAAAAAATTATAAATTTGTGAAGATTCTTGTTTTTTATTATTGTAAATGAGTAAATGAATATGCAAATTGATTATAGCATCTTCTGGTATTTTTCATCAAGCCGTTAAAATTAATTAAACTGACGAAAATAACTAATTAAATTGACTGATATCTTAAAATAAAAAAAAATGCAATGATATGGTGTCCGTTCCAATTATGATAAAGTTTATGGTGTTTATTGTCTATTAAAGTTCAAAGTATTCATTGTAATTTGTTTATTGTCTGTTAAAGTTCAAGGTATTCATTGTAACTACGCTCATAATTTAGAGATTAAATTGATATTATCTAAAAAAACAAAGCAAGAATCAAGCAATCCAACATATATTATGTCTGGTCACTTAGAACATAGTGAACTCACATTTGTTTCTTCACATATGGTTTGAAAATGCAGCAAGAGAGGCCTAATCTCCCGGAGGACATGTCCGCGGACCTGGCATTCATCATACAATCATGTTGGGTCGAGGATTCTAATTCGAGGCCAAGCTTCGGGCAAATCATTCGCATGCTCAACGCATTTCTATTTACTCTTCCGCCCCCTTTGCAGTCAGCAATCCCGGAATCAAACGCCAGCGAGGCACCAATGAGCGCAGTTGCCATGGCCGAATTTTCTGGTCGCATGCGAGGGAAGTTTGGTTTTCTACGTCAACTTTTCGCCGCAAAGAAGGGTAAGAACTCGGAATGATCGTGCAGGGGAAGTTTTGTTTGATATTCGATCACGCTCGTTCGTGTATATTGTTTTTCTTGGCATCGGTCGTCCACGGAATAAGGTGGATGGATGTTGGAATTAGAGATTGTTTTTTTGGAACTCACTTGAAAGAATCAAAAGAAATTATAGAATCTTGGTCGTTCGTGTATATTCTTTTTAGCTTATGAAATGTGTTATATTATATATATATATATATATATATAATAAATTATTGATAATTAATCTTAGGGCAAAATGCTTTTAATGACATGTACTCTGGCGTAAATTACAGATATTAGAACGAATTAAAAAACGTTCAATCCAATACCCTGAACTATGAGAAAAATACGATTTTTATCTTCCGTCAATTATTCCGGTTAATTTTAACCTGAATTGACCACGTGCAAAGCACGTTTGTTACCTCGAACGATTTGAGATTAACAGGATTCGGGGATTTGACTGTTAACAATAACAAACGTGCTTTGCACGTGATCGATTCAGGTTAAAATTAACCGGAATAATTGACGGAAGATAAAAATCGTATTTTCCTCATAGTTCAAGGTATTGGATTGAACGTTTTTTAGTTCGTTCTAATATCTATAATTTAGCCCAGAGTACATGCATTAAAAGCATTTTGCCCTTAATCTTATCTATAACGTCTTAGTGGGTCCCAGATTCTGCAATCAAGGAAGATTTTCTTTTCGATCCTCAGTGGGAAGTGATGCTTCTTTGACAAGAAATCGAGAAGAAATAGCCGGTCTTAGATGTCTCGATTCCGGAGACTGAGAGATTGGAGGCGGCCGAGGACGCCGACGTCCGAACGAAGGTCGTAGAAGATGGCTTTCAGAAGAAACCAATAAATTAGTATAATTTCAGAAATCGATACTGATATGGAAGAAATTCTACTGTCACCGCCGTCTCCGCCGTGAAAGAGAGAAAAACGGCAGAAATTACAGAGGAATCTCATTCTTCACGACAGCCATTCCATGTCTGCAATGAGAAATGAACAGAAATAGGGTAATTCAAAAGCGTAAGGATCTGCTATGAGCCATTAAAGACCGGAGGTTCTTTGGATCTGAGACCTGGAGAACATCCCTCTTGACCCGACGCTTTCGACCCAGAATGGGGTCGAGCAATTTCTTCATCACCCGGTTGAAGGCGGAGCGCGGCCGGGTTTTATCCACCCGACGAAGCGGCGAAGCGGCAGATTTAGACGGCGGTTCCGCCTGAGTCCGGCAAGCGTATGCCTCCGAGAGACTGCGTCCGAGAATGGCCTGGTTAAGCGTGACCTCGAAAGAGAGCCTCTCGTACTGGTCCAGCAACGTGCTCTGTTCGTCCCCGAAATGCCTGAGAATCACTGCTACCTCATCCATCACGTTCTTGAGTGAATCAAATTCTCGCCCCCACTAATCTTCGTTTTATATTTATAAAGAGAAAAGACGGGAGATTTTTGAAAAGCAGAAGACTTCGAGAACACAGAAGCTGTCCATTAATGGCTTCTTGGAGGGTTTTGGAAAAGGCGGACAAACTGGACGGACAAAAGCACGCAACTTCTTTAATATCTTAATTGTGGGATGCCATGGGAAGTGGAAAGGCTGCGGCATTAATGGCAGCCAGAGAATTTGGTCTGTGAAGGATAATCTGTGATTTATTAGGGTTTAGATTAAGGAAGAAGACGAGTAAAATTATTAGGAGGGAGACAAGAAGCTGACTAGCTGAGACAGGACAGGGGTAGACCGAACCGTGAAGCTTGTCTGAATAAACTTTATGCTTGTACCAAAAGGCGAAATCCTTCGCCCCACACTTCGGCCCGACAGTTTGTGAGGGGGTTAAATCACGGTGACTCAGTAGCCCAGAAATGAGAGGCCCGTGCCTGATACCACAAGGAACAACCTCAACATTGGAGGATTAAACTCCCACACTGTGGCAGCGCAGACTTCGAACCGTGGCCCTTGTACCAAATCTACCACAACTTGGCCACTGAGCTAAGTCCGTGCGGGCTGAATAAACTTTATGCTTTCTTGCACCATAGGTGTTCCCTTCGTCCTTTTGAAGTATTTGTAGTTGTCTCTCTTTATTTTAGAGGTGAACCCACTATATTTCGATCCGTTTTCGTCCCGGATTTAACTCGACCCGATCTCCACGGTTCCAAAATACTAGAACTTGACCTGTGTTGAAGCCCGAGGGGTTCGAAAATTGACCCAAAACACGGTTCGGTCTGGTTTTGTTTCAAACTAATATATATATTGTTATTGATTTGGAGAGTTTTTTGAAATTTGGGATGGGTTTAAAACCAATTTCGATTGGGATATGATTTTTGGGTCGAGGTTGAACCAGTCGAACCAACTAAGCAATAGTTAAACCGACTAGTCGATGATATTTTATTTTCAAATTTAGCTTTGAAAATTTATGAAATCTTTTAAAAATTAAATGTGAATACCTTTGGTCCGCAATGTTAGTTTTGACAATTACGGGTGGATTTATTTCGGCGAGTCAGTTAATGAAAAATTAGATTCTAGGTCAAAAAATTGAACAATCAATTTGAATTAAAACTGACAGGAAATTTTCAATTGATTTCTATTCAAATTCAAATTCAATTCCTTCAAATTTAAACATTTAATCTCTAACTCAATTTAATTATTTTCACAAATTTGAGTAGGCGATTTATCGATCCATTTGATGATTTAATTTTTAAAAATTAAATCAGAACTTAATCTAATAGTACAATTGATTGGATTTCGTATCCTTCCATCTTACTGGCAGCCTTATTTACTAGGGGTGGACAAAATTGGACCGAAATCTTAAACTGGACAAGAACAGTCAGTTTAATCTAGTTTTTATTCTAATTTTAAAAAAATTGTAATTTATGGGTTGATACTAGTTTTTAAGAGCAAAAAATTGTGAAACTGGAATCGAAACTGTGAGTCAAAAAAGTTATAAAATCGACCTAACCCTTATAAAATCCAATATAAAACCTAAAATTAGTTATAAACTCGTCCAATTACTTAAAATCTGCCTCAAAATTAAAAAAATATATATTTTATTATTATATTTTTTTGAAAATATAAAATAAATCTGGAGTAAAACTAGAAAAAAAACTAGAACTATTGGTTTCAATTCGTTGGAACCGTGAGTTCCGATTTCAATTTTATTTGGGACAAAACTAGGTCAGATCGGTCTGTGTTCACCCTTATTATTCACAGTATTTGATAAAAGAATTAGTTTATGGGCCGGGTTCGGGCTGAATAAAGCCCATAGAAATTAGAAAGAGAGAAGACGACGACATTCAACCTCCGATGCGACAGGGACTGCTTCCCCCGGCTGCAGCCTGCGGCGGTGCTCGGTTGCGTCGACTGCTTCCTTCTACTTCTCGCCGGCCGATTTCAGCTCCGATTTCTTGCTTTACATTTCTCTCTCTCGAAAACAATTGAATTTCTCAGGTTTCGGAATCCGTAGGCTAGGCAGGCTTTTTGGGATCAGAAAAGGGTTGTGATTATCTTCCATGGCCAGATGTGAAAGTCTGGCTCTTCTTTTCTTGCTTCTGATCGCTGCAGATGTTTCCGATGCTTCCATACTCTGGAGAATAAGAAAGTTGATAGATACGACCTCTAACGATGAAACTCAATCAGTAACTCTCTCACCTTGTTCCTCTCATATCTTGCATTTTCGTTGCCAAGTGAAGATAGATATGGTTAATTTTCCTTCTTCCTACAGGTTTCCCCATCGCCTAGTCCGGTTACGATCAATGTAACAAGCGATCTACCTGTCCCGAATAATTCTTCGGGGAATGGAAATCCAGCTCCTGCTGGTTCTAATAGTTCTAATGCTAACACGGATGATGGAAAGAATCCTGAACCAAAGAATGAGGATAAATCCAAAACCAATGCGGACTTAACAATTGATAAAAACTGTGATGGAGTCCTCCACTCGTGCCCAGAACTGAAGTTGCTCCTTTGTTTTAGAAGTAATGCAATTGATGGTAAACTTCTCTTTTTCTTTATCGTAAAGATTTCTTTTTTTGATTGATAAAATTTGCTTTGAAGCGGGGTAGATCATATCCATTATTATTCTGTCAGGATTTATATCTATTTTTTTTTTGTAGCATGCAACCGAAGAATTATAAACTAATCTTGTGGATGAAATATGTTAGCTAATACTGCTCTTGATTGGTCACTGCTTTGAGATTCTCTCATAAATCTTCATTTTTTGGATATCTGCATTTAGGCTGCAAGATAGATGTTGCTAAGTCGGCTGCAAGTTTTGGTAGGTCGTGGTATATCTTAGATGTAGATTTCATGTACACTCCATGCTTGACCATTATGTGAGATTAACTGCGGTGAAGTTAAATTAGTGTTGATGCAATGAAGTTATGCTGCTGTTTGTAATTTTTAAATGTTTTTTTTCTAATTACAACTCCTAGATGATAGTTTTCTACACTTTAGATTTGTTGGAATATGTTCAGATTAGGACGTTTACATTGTTCTTGTTCATTGAAGGATGATTTCACGCTTATAGAAGTGTTGATGTCCTTTAGTTTGAAGTAAAGATGAATTGTATATTTGGATTTTTTCCCCTTACTAGGAAGCTACAATGTTAGGGCTCCTAAGTATTAGGAAACATGTCTAGAAGTCAACATAATTACCTTCTCTGGAGTTTGGCATCATGTCGAACATCTAGCATATGTAGGGATTAAATAACTGTGGACATTGAAATGTGAAAATGTCGATGGCAATTCTTTGCCACCTGCTATATTATTATGTTACAATGGTTAGGTTATTTGCCCATTAAAGAGTACACAAGCAGGGATTAGAACGTTGTGCTCAATAATTATTGAAGATTGAGCAGATTATTCCTAAAATTACCATCAGGAATCCCTAAAGCTTCATGGTGAATGTAATTTTTTTTTCTGCAAAAAATTGGGGAAGATATCACATGATTCTTTCCTAAGGTTACAGCTCATTGCAGTTGACTACTTTGAATTGAAACTTTCTATCCTTCATTGTATTTTATATACTATTGGTATTTGAATTACTTTGCAGTTTTCATTTTTAGTATTTGTTATCTTTTCCTTGAGATAACTGAGTGAAATTCTATTTCCTAGTTCAAAGAAATTGAACTCGAAACTGACACTCTTGAGTGAAACGTTGGGTATCAGAATAGAGCTGAAATAATTTATTATCCACATGTATATGTCAATGATTATGAGCTAGAAGCTTAGATCGGTACTCTCCTCCAGCAAAAATCACTCGTATGCAATGCAAGGAATCTTTCTTGGACTGTGACTCTGTGAGTGACTGATGTGGCCAAAGTCAATGGCTTAAGTTCTTGCACTTTTCAGTATTTTTGTCTCCTCACTTCTAGTTTTAACTAATATATGGGTCATTTCTAACTTTTCTACATATTTTAGTGTTTAGGTTTGTTTCTAGATCTAGTCATTTTTATATTATTGATTTTGGTTTTATTACAAGTTTCTAATCACAATAGATTTACTTTGTGGAGGTCTTCGGTGGTTGTTTGTGAAGCAGATTAGTTGTCATTTGTCGCATCATTTTTTTATTATTGTAGATAAATTTTGAGTAGTTGTAAATTGACTGCGGCATCCTTTTTCCTTGGCAGCCTCAGGAAATACGACTGTTATAGTTCAAAACGAAGGAGAAAGCAATTTTAGTGGGACTCTTACAGCCAGTAATTTTTCTAAGGCAGTAGGTATTGCAGGACATAAAGCATCCACGGTATGAAAATGACCTAGCGCTGTCAGTTTTAGTGTTCATACAACTTTATCATTGAAACTTAATTTTGTAACTATCTTGCCTGGGTTGGGACTTTCATGCTGTAACTCTCTAATTATTTGAACTACTAATTTTTTAAGCAAAACTTCGACCTAAAAATCTGGAAGCTTCACTTCTTATATACATTACCATTATTTCAATGACTAAAATTAAAGAAACATGATATTGTACTTGGTCTTTATCTGCATGATATTTTTGTTTCATCTGCCTTCCTGAAACTTTGCAGAGTTTCATTTTCCTCATTTTTTTTTCATTTCTCAGGTCAATATAACTTCACCAGTCACCAAAGTGCGAATAAAATCTGCCGATGGAGAGTGCCAGTCAAGCCCTCCTGTATCTGAAGACAACTTCTTCATTCAGTTCCCTTCCTTCGACCACATAGCAACTCCTATCAACGCAGCATACTTCTTGATTCTCACAGTCTCCATCTTCGGAGCATCTTGGCTGTGCTGCAAATGCAGGAAGAAGAGAAAGGACAATGGAATCCCCTATCAGGAGCTCGAAATGGGACAATCAGATTCAATCTCAGCCATCGATACCAATCTAGAATCTGCTCAAGGTTGGGATCAGGATTGGGATGACGATTGGGATGACGAGAATGCCATTAAATCATCGGGGGGACTACGTGTAGGAAGCCTCTCAGCCAACAGTCTTACTGCTCGAACGGCTAAGAAAGATGGGTGGGAAGATAATCGGGTCGATTAGTTCATTTTTGCAGCGAAAGATGGTAAATTACGAAACAAATCGCTAGAAGAGGCATGACATACATAGAAAAGAAATTACAGCCAGGTATAATGTAATATTATCAGTTTTTCTTTGATGATAGGCCTTTAAATTTTAACAACACACTGAAGTCTGCTTGTACAAGTTTTTGTTTTGATTCATGTTTCATCTCTTTGTACACTCGATTCGTAGATGTTGCTGTCGTTTTGCATGGTTATGGATGCAGTCTTGTTCCATCCCGGTACTGGATAGTATTAGATTAAGATTTTATTTATTTTATCGTTTCATGATCGAATTTTCAGAGTTTTTGGTCAAGTTTGAAATAGATTTTCAAGTATTGGATAGGGGTTTAACCAATTTTTCAGGTCCAATTTTGTGATTTAAATGAGTTTCTTTGTCTGGTAAAATCGGACCGAATTACGGTTAGAAACCGTGGTTTTGGTCCGGTTTTACCTGCCCCTTGTTTTTCATAGAACATTTCTCGTACGGATCAAAGTCGCTAACATAATTCTATCTCGATCGTGCATAATTCTTTCCTTTTGCAAAAGCAAAATTACAAATCAAATGATTGCACACACTGTGTTCCCCACGAGAAGAAGCGTTTCATGGTTTATTTTTTCATTGGTGCCGGTGGTGAATGTCTATCATACTGTCTCGCAAAAGCATCGAAAGTGTGAAAAGTTGAACCCCAAAAAAGCAATTCCTTGTTTTAGTACATTGAATCGATGCCCGGGCCCTCCGGACCCGAGTTTATGTACTTATCGACTAGTTTTATACGATTTTAGTAGAGAAAATACGGGATGATTGAGGTGAGTATGGTGAAGAGAAGTGCAGATGGGATCATTTTGGCCTGAAAATATGAGTAGTTTTGGATGGAGGGAGTGGTGTGAGGAGCCATTCCCACCATCACTTGTTTTTCAAGCATTAATCATAAGCCTTTCTTCCCCAAAAACAATCATGAAAAGAAGAACTCAGTACAACCCATGGTGTGTTTTTCAAGTGTCATGTTCATACGTTTTGGTTTGGTTTGTCTCAGTTCGATTTGACTTGGTTCAGTTTAATTTGGTTTGGTTTGAGTTGTCGTGCTTTCTTACTCTTTAATTTTTAGAACCGGCTAAAAGTCGAGCTCTAAATGGACCGAAGGGCTTGGTGGCTTATCCAACTACTTATGTTCGTATTTTCAGTGAAGCTCCAGATCGATCTAATATCTCCTTGCACAAACTCAATGAAGCTATTTTGAGAGAATCTCCGATTATCGTCTTTTGGCAAATGAACATAGGTGAATGGTTTCGACAGTCGGTGATGTGACCGATCCGAGATGTTTGAGAGTACAAAAAAAAACATTGAGGTTATAGGGATTTCCTTTTCAACCATTTAAGGCCCTTTGAGTTCTCCATTAATGGCCGATTTGGTTGCACCAGCCAAATCATGTGGAGGCTCACCAACAAGTGAATGAAAGAACAAAGACAACCAACTGAAAAGGAAAGACATTTTTCAGCCAGCAAGGTTGGTTTGATATCAAAAACACATATGTCAATGTATATATATATATATATATAACCATCAAACATTCTTCAAAATATCGATCTGTTAAGGCATCCGGCGCAGCAGAACTACGACAGAATTTAATACGGCAAAAATACGAAAAAATGACAGTGCAACCAGGAAAAACAAGCTGTGATGGATTAAGCTTCACCTGAGGGGCGATTCTGTCTGTTTGTCTGTTTTTGTCTCAAAGATCTGCCGGTTTCATTCCAAATCCTCGACTTCCGATGAGCTTTGAATCAACTCTAACATATTCACCACCTCAATCATGTCTGGCCGGCTTGACGGCACTTGAGACGAACATACTAAACCGAGCTTTATCACCGGAATTGCCTCTTCCACCGCAAAATTACCCGATAATCGTCCATCGATGCATTCTTCGACTCTCCCTTCCTCGAGAGCTCCCCTTACCATATCACACAGCACGATCACATCGTCTTCCATGTATTCGACTGGTTTTTTACCCGTCACTGCTTCCAAAACCAAAATCCCGAAACCATACACGTCGTATTTCTCGGTAATATTCACCATTTTACACGCAAACTCCGGAGCCGTGTACCCTAATGCACTTTGAATCTTGCTACTCAATATGCAGTGATCGAACATTGGAAGCAGCCTGGCCAGGCCAAAGTCTCCGATCTTTGGCTCGCCCGAATCGTCTAGCAAAACGTTCGTTGCTTTCAGATTGTAGTGAATTACGTTCTCCGTGTGCAAATGTGCCAACCCTTTTGCTATCCCGAGAATTATGTTAAACCGATGTTGCCAGGACAGAGATTCGTCGCCATGAATATGCTTGTATAAGCTTCCATTGGAGACATACTCAGATATGAGGAGCTGCAAAGAAGGGGTCCAGTAATATCCTTCAAGAGTCACAAGATTATGATGTCTGATCTTTCCAAAGTTCTGGACTTCATTTTCAAAACTTTCTCGAGATTTAATCAAACTCGAGACAGTTAACTTCTTGATCGCGACAGAGCGCCCATCTCGAAGGACTGTTTTGTAGACAACTCCGAACCCTCCACGACCGAGTTCACAGTCTTTGTTGAGAAGAGCTTGGGTGCCCGTTACAAAATCGGCATCGCCCGAGAACATAACTAGCTTGCCGTAATTTGCATCTGTTTGCGGAGAACAGCTGAATTCTTCCCCACCGGACAATCCAAGAGCGGCGGAAGAAGGGAGCATCGAAGAACGGGCATGGATATTAAGGAGAGTTACAGCCACTACGCCTAGGGCGATGAAGGCAGCTGCCCCGATCGCAACGAGCGTCGATATACTGAGTATAACCTTGTTGTGAGGATGGTTTTCAGAGGAGGAACTGGAGTCCGAGGAGTCAGGGTTAAGAACGATGGGCTTCGGATGAACGGCAGGGCATGATTGGTTCACAACGGCACCACAAAGCGATGGATTATACGAAAGCGATGAGGGAGAGATCGTGTTGAAGAAGCCACCGACCGGTAATTCTCCTTCAAGATGATTATGCGAGACATTAAAGGCGAGGAGATGCGAAAGATTTGCTAGTTCTTTCGGTAAAATCCCTGTTAATTCATTCATCGAAAGATCTATGCATTCGAGATTTGTAAGATTTCCAATGGATGCAGGAATTTGGCCACTGAGGTGGTTCTGGGATAAAATCCTGTTCAATTAGAACCAAATAATAAACTCCATCAGTTAAATTTGAGAAAAATTTGCAGAAAGCTGAAAAAACCAGAGCTTACAGAGATGTTAGAGATGAACATTTCTCGATCTCTGCAGGAATTTTCCCAGAGATGAAGTTCTTTTCGAGCCTTAACTCTTTAACTGAAATTGTTCCTCCGATTTCAGAGGGAATGGCACCATTCAGTAGATTGTAGCTCAAGTCGATTATCTGCACGGATTTCAGTTCGCCAATGCTCTTCGGAATAGGACCTCGAAGACTGTTTCTCGACAAATTCAGCAACGTCAAGCTACGAAGAACATCGTCGCTAAATGAAATCTGGCCTGAAAATCCATTCGAAGATAAATCCAGAATTTGGAGAAATGGATGCAAGCCCGGATTCGATGGGAATGAAAGATAATCCAAGCTTTCACTATCAAAAGTTGGCGATCGCTGCACGTCTGGCCTAAAGATCCATGAAGGAAGAGTAGCAAACAGTAAATTATGGCTAGCATCAAACGACAAAAGGTTTATGCAATTTTGCATCGAATCTGGCAAGTTTCCGGTGAATCTGTTCATCGACAAATTCAAAATCTTCAGCTGTTGAAGATCGCCAATCGAAGGTGAAATTTCACCAGAGAAATTGTTCATCGAAAGATCAAATATCTCAAGAGCTTTCAATTCTCCAATCCATTCTGGAAGTTCTCCAGCAAAAGAATTTCCTCTGAGACTAAGACAAGAGCAAGAACTGAGTCTGCGTATCGAAGGAGGAAAACTCCCCGACAGAAAATTCTCACTGAAATCGACGAACTTCAAGAGAGAGCAGTCTCCAGTGTCTCTCGGGATCTTCCCACGTAACCGATTCTTCTGCAAATTTATTGTTGTCAAATCTGACAAATTTTTAATCCCTAGAGGAATCACTCCCTCGAGTAAATTATCCGACAAATCAAGAGATTGAAGCCTTCTCAAAAACCAGATTGATGGGGGGATTCTCCCAGACAACCAATTCGAAGAAAAATTAAGAACTGTAAGCTCGAAGCAGAAGCTTAAAGATTCAGGAATATGTCCAGTAAGCAAGTTTCTAGCCAATGTAACCGATCTCAAAGCTCCACATTGGAGAAAAAAATCACTAGGGATTGAACCAGAAATGCTATTCTCACTCAAATCGATCACTTGCAAGCTCCCGTGGCGGCCAAGAGCAGGATTAATCGTACCTGAGAAGTTGTTCCGCGAAAGGGATAAAGTTTGCAGAAACTGTAGCCTCAGGAGGCCACGATCTATATGCCCAGAAAGAGAGAATCCATCAAGAACAAGCTCTATGACTCTTCTGGAATTCGGATCGCATTTCACGCCAGCCCATTTGCAGGGATTGTCATCGTCTTCATTCCATGTCGTGAGTTTATTTTCAGGGTCGCGAAGTCCTGCCTTGAAAACTATTAAGCCCAATACATCGTCGTTGAAAACAGGGTCCGAAGATAGGACGAGTGGAGTAAAGAGAAGAACAAGAAATATGTTAAAAAGCATTTTTTGTTTTCCACAGTACAGACTGTCGATGGAAAAGCAATCTTAGACCCCCATGAAAAAGAATTCGAACAAGTGACTGAAACCCAGAAGGAAATTGATATAATAATCAAGCTTTCAGTAAGTTGTCCCTGGCACCTGAATCCTGATAGCTGGAAGACGATGAAGAAAAAACTTCAGCAGCTAGAGAGAGATGCTGACCGTACAGAGCTGAGAGAGAATGTCGGATTTATGCTTGACAAAAAACCTCAGACCTTCGACTTTCGTGTTTCTTTCGAAAATGGAGAAACCCAGTTGCAGAATGAATGGGAGGCGTCGGTGGGTTCGTTTGGCAGAGGCGGAGGGCGAAATAGACGCCGGAATCAGAGAGAAAATGTCAGAGATTGAGAGGGAAAAAGAGGGAAGAAGGAGCATTAAAAAGGAGAAGCCATGATCGTGGTCCGTGGCGTTGTGGGTTGGTGTGAAGAAGACAATAATGGTGTCCAGTGACTGCTCTCTGCAACACATCTCTCTCTCTCTCCCTGTGCGGCAAAAGAGTAAAGCAGTGAATTTGAAAAAGCTTGAGAGAGAGAGAGAGAGAGAGGCTTGTAAGCTTTTGAGGAAGACAGGCGGCCTCATGCGGTCAAACTTAGAATCCGACGTGGCATTCACTCTACACACTACTCCTATTTTACTGGATTTTAAATTATTTTAATTAAAAAACCCGAACTCTTTAAATTTTAAAAAAACCGAACCGAACCGAACTAAAAATTCAACATGTCTCTTATCACACTATTATTCCGGTCTAAAAACAATTAATAAATAAATGAAAATTTTGCAAAAAATAGAATTAAAAGACGATTATCGAACTAAATCTTAAACTATGCATCCGTTGGCGCACAAACGATGAAATATCATAGTGTACGAGTGACTTCGTATACGGCGTAACATTTTAAAGGTTTTTTTACGTTAATTACCATAAATTTAAATTAAAGGTGGACATTGAATTTAATCGAGCGATTTTTGTAATTTAACAAAATAAAATTATAAAATTTCAAATAAATCGAACAAACACGATCGAGGCCACAGATCGCGAGGCCAAGTGCATGATCGCGACTTATTCTCTCCACGACATGGTTCCACAAAGTGGGAGCGGTTTAAGGTTCGTATTGTTCGTTTTAAACGTTGAATTAACCAAACTACTTGTTTTTAAGTAATTTTACCCATAAAATAAATTGATAAATATTTCTTGTAATTTTGTAAATATGGATCGACATGTCGTTTTCTGATGGCATTAATGTCTCAAATGAATTATCTTGTGGGATTGATATGCCACCAACAAAATGAATTTCACGTGCTCGCCATTAATGCCCTTGCCCTTTTGTCCGACAACTCGTGTTGTAGAGAATGAATAAAAACCGATAATTTCGATGTGTTCAAGGTTTCGACGATGAGATTAAGAATGAGTTTGAAGTATGTTCGATTTATTGAGCTGAGTTCGTTTCGAGTTTAACTGATTCGATTCAACCAGTTTTCACTCTTGAAACTTAAAAATTAACCCATTCCCACCAAACCACTGAAAATCGATAGAAAAAAAAAATTATCCAATTTTCTTAATCGACGCACCGAACCGAACCGAATTGAAATGGACTGAAACCGGCCACTCGGGAGTTTCTTGGCTTCTTATGAAAGCAATGGGCTTGAGTTGAGGAAGAATTGTAGAAAAGTGGGCCTACTCGTGTGTTTGATATCACTGTCTTGCAAACCATCTGGATTGTGGACTATGTATGGATCGCTAGTCACCTTAAGGCACGAGCAAGCTTCTTCTCCAATGGCGACCACCCTCTTTGTCCTTTTCTTGTACCTCTTTCCTTGATGCGAAAACCCTCTCTCTCTCTTTCTCTATCTCTCCTAAATCTTCGTTCTTTCTCACACTTGAGACCGACCCATTTCAAATATTCTAGTTTTTCTCTCAAGTCTCACCAACCGAGTACCCTTCTCTCTCCACTTCGTCTTTCTCGCCTCTTTCTCTAGATGACTATGGCAGCAGAGTCCCTCTCTCTCGCCAGGCATAGGCTTAGTGGGGGTTTATCTCCGTTGCCCTCTGTGCGTTTTGATTCTCTGCTTAGACCTCGCTCTCGCAGCCTCTATCTCGCCTCAAACATCTTCACTTCCAAAAGTTTTCCCCTTTGTCTGGTTTCCTTTCATCAAAGAAAGCCCTGCAGGCCCCTGACTGTTCCATTTTCTGCTTCCCACGAAGATTTGGTATGCAAATGCTTTTATGTTTAATCAGGTTTTTTGTTGCATGCCTATTGCTAGTTCTGTTTTCTTTTAACTTTCCATCCTTTTCTCTTAGCTCTTGATGAATGAATTTGACCTGGTAAAAAGGTTTGTAGGAAATGGTCATGGATTGATTTCGATGCATTGAACATTCCATCATTGCCTATTTCTTGCTGGAGTGGTTGAAATCTTGTATTTTTTTTTAATGATATGCTATAGAGATATTCTCCTATGTATGAACTGATTTCGATTATGATTTGATTTCATGGTTTTTCTAATGTTTTATATGAATTTTTCAGAAGCACTCAGAAAATGAAGTGGAGGAAGACAACATTGGTCTTGAATCTGGAGCTGAGGAATCACAAGAAGCTTGGGAAAAGATTATCACCTCATTTAAAGAGCAAGCCATAAAAATGCAAAGTGTATCCCAAGAAGCATATGAAATATACTCAAAAAAAGCTCTCATCATTTTAAAAGAATCATCCGAGCAATTCAAAATACAAGCAGCAAAAACAAGTCACGATTTGAGTGTAATAGCAAAAGAAATTAGCGAAGAAGGAAAAGACTACCTCTCCAAAGCCTCAAAGGACTCCCCTGAAGAAGTGAGGGAGATAGTGGAAACATTTTCGACCCCAGCCGAAGACCTCAAAGAGATTTCCAAAGTTCAAGATTTCTACCTAGGGATCCCATATGGTATGCCTGGATCAAAGACTCTTCTTCTATTGCATGAATTAGCCTCTGCATAACTTAAATAATTATCTTCAATTTTATTAATGACAAATAGTTATTGATTTAGTAAGTGTATTAGAGTATTGTGTAATAATGGTTGAGTTGAGGTTGTATATATTTTTTGGGTAATGTTAGGTTTATCATATTTTCTTGTGTACACGCTAACATGTCGAGTTGTGATTTGTGTAATAAATATTATAAATAATTATTTTAATTGTAATACATTAAATATATTTTGATTCAATAAATAATAACTTAACACGTGAGCATGTACAATAAAAGAGTATGTTAAGAATATAAACTTAGCATTACTCATATTCTTTCGAGTCGTAGTATGAGTATTTATGTTCTGATTTTGTTCATGGTTTCAGGTTTGGTTCTTTCTGTTGGTGGTTTTCTTTCCTTCATGATAACTGGGAGCATTGTGGCTGTTAGGTTTGGTGTCATTCTAGGTGGTGCTTTGTTGGCGTTAAGCATTTCAAGTTTGCGATTTTATAAACAAGGAAAACAATCCCCCATCGCTTCGAAAGGGCAGGCAGGTAAATGCCAATAATATCTTTTACTACTCTTGTGAAAGATGAAAAAGGCCTATCTATTGATGGATAACTATGTTAAAATTCATGACTATTTTGTAAAATTTATTGTTTTTGTTTCTCAAATTCTTCGGAAAGTATGTCTTTTTCATAAAACATAATGCATACTCTAGAACTGACTATAAACGAAAGCAAAAAATGGTGATTTTATTCTCTTTTTTTTTTTAAGTTTGAATTTTTTCTGTCATCTGAGAGTACAACATCAAGTTGAAACGGTATGTTGTCTATGAATTAGCTTTTATTAAAGCCTCTGTGACATCAAGACTGTGATAACATCTTTCTATTCGCTTGATGATTTAGTACGAAGATGTTCTTTAACTAAAAGGCTCAGTCTGTTCTCTGAACCATGAAGCTTTTTTTTTTCAAAAGATGAAGCATTGAACAATGTGAATGAAGCTTGTAGTTTGTTATGAATTTAGATTGCGTTATTTAAGTCACACTTGGATATGTGTTTGTTATTAATTTTCTAAAAAATAAAATCATTTTAAAACTTGCAGTTATTGCGGCTATCCTATTTTTGAGAGAGGCTCGACTACTGATTCAGGTAAAACCCGGTAGACACCTTTGTTCATAAATTGTAGTAGTTTGAAACTGATCGGTGGACGTGTCTATGCTTGTGTTCTTCGCTTGTGCAGAGGGCGTCTGTTTTTAGCTTCATAACAACCTCCATCAGGTCTGTAAAATCTTTACCTTTTTCTTTAAAATTAAACCTGAAATTTCCTTTATGTAGTCTTTTAAATAGCATTAATTGTAGATGAAAATTGGACGCCATAGATTGTGTCAATTTCTTTATGAGTTAAAATTCGCAGTTCTCTTAGTACAATATTTTTTATTTTTAATTGAATTGCGCTCATTTTTTTGTTGGGTAGTAAAAAATGTGTTATACTAGATAATGATAATAACTCTACTTGCAAACCATTCATTTTTCATTCTTTCAAACTGATTGAGATTGTGCATCGTCACTGGTATGAGTTGTTGAGTTCTCATCCTGAGTCGTTCTTGTGTTCACATAACGTAGTTTCACGTATATTTATAGAAAAAGAGACCGTAATAAATTAGCCCAAGTGTCAAAGAAGTATGTCAAACAAACATGTCCATTTCCCCACTAAAGTACGATTTCACGCTTTTGATCCCGATCCACCAAAACATGGAAGTAGTGCTCATAAACTCCAGACTTCTCATTTCCAAAATCTATCCATTTCAAGGGTAACTTTTGGTTTCATATTGTGTAATTTTCAGTTCAAAATTGGAAAGAAAGTTTCATGAATTGCTACTGCAATAGATATCGTCGTAGATTACTTGTAATTCATGGTCATCTTCGTAGATTACTTGCTCGTCTCTGTCAAACCGAATCGTCTCTTATGTCTATTAATCGATTTATATGCCTATGAAGGTCTGTTAGCTTAACTATAGGATGTGCTTTTGGTTGAGCTAAATATCCGTTCTCTACGAAAGGCAACTCCTGTCACTTAGGTGCATTTCTCTTATCCTATGCAGCGGAGCGATGCTGGTATTTTACATCTATCGTATTCTGGTTGATGGTAACTGGGATCGGGGATCGAGCTCGAAGGTAGAGACATGAGATTAGACCAATAATCGAAGGTCAGATGCATTTGAAGAGAGATTTTCTTGATATCAAGTTTCATATGATGTGGAAAACAAACTTATCGACTCTTCGTTTTTACCTTTCAGGTTTTATCGAAATCATGCGTCGTGAAAATTTCAGCCTCGTGACGTCGATGACGCGGGATCTGCTCGATTTATTTGCTTTTCTTCGTTTGTTCTAGAAAAAAAAGAGGAGTTTAGTTTGTGGAATTCGGTAGATCGTTTCATGCAAATCCAAGCATTTAAAAACGAGTGATCGAGAACTTGCGATTTCAGCTAATAACAATTTTAGCCATCTGTTTTATCTGACCTAGAACTTAGAGACTGTGGACAATGGGTTCTCTTACCGTGTCGGCCACGAGAATCTTTGACTTGGCGGGTGCGGTTTAGTAGAAGCGCATAAAAATAGCGGAAATCTTTTTATGACAAGATGTGATTTTGTTCATTGGTGAATAGATAAGAATTAAGGAAGCTCAAGAATAAAACACAGCCAAAGCTTTACGGGTCACGAGTATTAACGTGCTTTCTCGAACCAGTTAAGCACTTAGATCGTATTCAAGGTACTCGATATCGTATTGGAAGACATGTTTTGTGGTTTTTTACTCGAAAAGTTAGTGAATCGGGTTGTAAACCGGAATTATTTTCAATTTAATAGTTTCAGTTGGATTTTTTTCTACACCCTAAGAACTGAACCGACCCACAAGTGAAAAATCATCAAAAACCAAACTCAAACCGATCAGAACTGTCTAGGATCGGTTCGATAACGCTGGTAGGCTCGGAACCGATTGTCAAGGCCCATCGGCGTCCATCCTTAGGACCCAATAATCGAGGCCCATCGGCGTCCTCGTACTTACAGTTAAGCTGTCATTTAATGGAGATTCTCCTTCTTTAATGGAATTCATCTTCGCTAATCGGAAAACAGCTCTCATCGTTTCCGTATTTACAAATTAGGGTAGAGTTATTTTACACCAGAACTGATCTTTAACTCTACCACAGATCACAAGAACAGTAGAAGATGAGATTTATGGTAGATTACGTTATTGCTACCCAGAATAGAAACGTAGACGGCGACGATCGACATCAGATCTCGAACTTCAAAACATCATCAAAGTCAACCGAACCATCCAAAAACTCAGAGATTACGTCGTCTCGCATGGCCGGAAAGTTTACGGACGAATCGAACCCGCTTAGATCCGGCGACATGAGATAGTCGGAAGAGGAGGAATAATCGAAGGCGATATCACTCGGTGGCTCCTCCTTCGTTTCCTGCTTCACTGAAGGGGAGAAGAACGGAGCTCGGTCGTCGCCGGAGATTGGACAGTCGAAGGTGAGGAAAACGGAGGAATCTGATGGGTACGAATGCAGAATTACTTCAGGAGATTTGACGAATCTGTTGCAGGTGTGCTGGCTGTAGTATGTCGTTCGATACTTCGGAGGATCTTCGGCGATTCTCTGCACTTGTTTGCTCGCCAGACAGCCCTGGTCAGTTTTGTGGGTGCATCGGAAGTAATTTCTGTTCGTAAAATCGAAGAATCATCGAAACATGTCAGCAATTAGATTACCCAAAACAAAACTAGAAAACTGAAAGAGACGACGATCGATTACAAACCTAGGAAACTTCGCATTAAGGATGTTTTTCTGTCCGTACTTTCTCCAAGCTTGGCCGTCGTCGAACAAGACGGAGCTTTCTCTCGTCCACGTGTGCGAAGTCTTTCTGTACAACAAATCAAGAAAAAAAATCATTAGCTCCGTACTCCAAATCTGTACAGACAAAACACCCAGTAATCGGAATTACCTTCTCTTGTAACATCCTCGCCGGTCCTTCAACGTGGAACTCCGGCAACTTTCGCCGGAAGAATTTTCGCAGCTAGTAACCGGGATCTGGGACGCCTCGTCCGACGAAGAGCTGTTCAACACAGTAATCGAATTGCTAAAAGAATTCAAGATCTTGGACACCAGATCATTGACGGAGGGGGAAAGCTCATCTCCGATTGATTTCTTGAGCAACTGATGCAGCTGCTGTGTGAACTCCTGGCCCCGGATCAGTTCATTCGCCGCCTTCCGCCGGTCCGGAGACAAGTTTTCGGTCCAACAGCTCTCCATCAATGGCGTCTCTACCGGGTTTTCTCTGTAATCACTTTAATGGCGTCTCTTCTTTATAGCAAACGACGAGGAGCTGAGGATCAGACCTCCATAGCCAAGAAGCTCATAAATACAAGGAAACTTTAAGGAAGGTGGCTGGAAATTTTCCACAGAAGAAGATAAAAACAAATTATACTCGCTTTTAACGCGTGCTCTCTACTCTCGATATTATTGGTTATTAAACTGATTTTCATCCGGTCGTGTGTGGACGCGACAAGTTTGCGAGTGGTTTCGAACTCGGGCTCGTTCACAAACGAGATATGACGTCATTTTATATGACGTCATATCAATTTCATCACCTGGAAAATGGAAAAGCAAACATTATACAAGTCCAAGTGAAAGGTATTGACGAAAATAACCCTAAAAAAAGTTGTGTTTTGGAAAGGGATTGTTGTAAATAATGGGAAGTCAAGGGCTCTTTGTGTTTCGTAATGCGACATCAATCCATAGTCCAGTTCTTGGTTAAATTTAATGGGAAATGGATAAGCACTAATATTTAGAAATGAATTATTTTTAATTTAATTATTTAATTAAAAAAGGAAGGAATCTTCTAGAGTTTCCCATTTAATTAGTTAGTTAACTATTCATGGTTAATTGCCCTAAGTTTAACAAGGTTATTGGGAAAATGCTAGCAGATTGTGAGTAAAATCTAACCAAAACTGAAAAATTAGATTGAAACTGTTAATTTTAATTCGATCTTGGCTTTAATTTAAAAAAAAACGTAGTTTATGGGCTGGTTACGGTCTTTAGAAGTAAAAAATTGTGAAACTGGAACTAGGATTGTATGTCAAAAAAAATTCTAAAATCGAGTAAAATCTGACCCAAATTCTAATAAAACTTGATATAAATCGTAAAATTAGTTATAAACTCGTCTAATTACTTAAAACCCGACTCAAATATAATAAAAATATATTGTAGTTTGTGAAAAAAAAATAATTAAAAATAATATTGAAATTAAAAATATAATAATTTATTTTGTCAACTCAATTATAGTGCTTGTATAAATATTAAATTGTTATATTTTTGGTAAATAAAATAATTAAAAATTAAACCAAACAAATCTTTTGACATCCTTGTACAAATTGGAATGAGGTGTATTCTTCACCAACCTTATTCTAATGAATGCTTGGTCTAAGCCAACGAGATGTGAAACAACTCAAGATTAAACTAATAATACAAGGACATGTCATACTAAATGATCAATTTGCGTCTAAAGTATACGATGTAAATCGTATTTTATTTCAATCCTTTATTAATTTTGCGCTTTAAACGATACTATATTCGTGCGTTTTTTAATTGTACTTGCATTTGTTTAATGTTTTAAGTTTCTAGGTATGTTAGGAGGTCATTCTACGAATCGCTAAAAGACAATGGAATTCAAACGCAAGTAGATGTTATGTTGCGAGAGTCTTTTACATCGTAGTGTGGGGGTGAGACAGTTTAGTCCGATTTGATTTCAAATAGAACCAGTTTTGGAACTGATTGTCACGGTTTTATAATTTTAGAATTTTGGAACCATAATTGTGAATACGGGGGTTTTGCATTCTTGAACAAATGATTGATCCTCTCCAAAGGGTAGAATTGCAGGAGAATGTTTGAAGAAATTTGCTGAGACTCAATGAAATATGTGGCTGAGCAGGGCATTGAGACGCCATCAATGGGGGATGTGTTGTGGACGGAGGTCGAGGAAGGCCAGTTTAGTAGTGTTTCGCCTGGGTTCGGTGGCAATCTGACAGACTCGAGCGGTGGAATAAGCACGAGCCTAGGTGGCCGGAGCGTTGCCGGCAATGGTTCTGATGGTTCGACCCCCAGCATGGTGTTTTTTTCTCGGATAATGTATCATTTGATAAAGATTAACGCGTTTTATGCAACTTGTAGGCATTGAAACTAGGAGCGGGCACGATCCATCTCAGTCCTAAATAACTTCGAAGAACCGTTTTCCACAATTCAAATAATTGAGATCCGTAATCAATAGTCAAAACCGTGGAATATGGATCGATTTTGATTGAAAATGAAAAGTTTTTATTGTATTCAGGTCGGGTGTTTGGGTGAGGTTCAACCGTGAGTCGCCTTTTGGAACCAAAATGGGTTCTCTGAGTGAACAAAACCGAACCAAAGCTCGTGGTTCCAGGCAAAACCACGGGTCTGGTTCGGGTTTTCCTCGTGTAATCGATCGATCGTGGTAGATCCGGAAAAAACACAAGTCAAGAAAAACCATTTCACTCTGAACAAACAACATGACATTACATGTACTGAGTATTCATTCCTCCAAAACAGAACGTTGGGTCCTCAAATTTGTCACTAAAACAAGAATAAATCCAATGAATTCATCAACTTCACACCATAAACTTACCCGAGTTTTTTTTTTCGCTTCGGTTTTTGAAAAAAGAATATGAGAATGCATACAATTACCGACCAAAAGCTCGCTTGCAATGAGTGGGAGCTTTCTTTTTTATTGTCATAATTCATATGAATTCAAAAGGCACGGCTGTTGGTAAATAGTGGAGGGAAAACAAGCATCGGTGTGCGCTTTCAACTACCAGTTTTCGGGCGTTTCATTCCACTTGAATTGAACGGTGAGAGACTTCTGCTCGGCCCCGGACTCTCTTCTCGGAAATTGGAATTTAACATTGCCAATTCGCGCAATTGCTGCCTTTTAATATAATCTTGCGATTCGTCCTGCAAATTAAAAACATTATATCCCAAGAGAACATGAACACAGATGTTTACTCACATTTGAAGGACGAGAAAGCAGCCCAAGGCTAGCAAATTGTAATAAAACGATAAAAAATAAGAAATAGAAAACACAATCTAGCAGATAACCGTTTCGGAACAACCACGAGCTATTGCTCCGAAGCGCAAAACACTCTAAAGAGAGGTTTCATTCATAGTCATATTCAAAGGATAATCATTTTAACACAACTCTTAACCTATTTATAGAAAGTAATTAATCATCTCCTAATAAACTTAGAGTGCATAACTGCATATATGGTAGAGTCTAGGGAAAGACAGTAATAGTCACCAACTTTCTTTCAGCATATATAATATGCAAAAAAAAAATCGAGAAAAATGGAGTTGGGTTGGAGAGAGTACCACAGGCTTGAGTAATTCTTCTATAATTTCCTGTGCCTGTCTCAACCTTAAATCAACGATATTGGCCGGCAAATCTGCCTCCATCAAAATGTGTAGCGGTTCATTCAGATGCTCATAGCCAGGTCTCCCACGTAGTTTCTCTTCCTTGAGTTTGCAGTGGAAAATTAGTACAAAAACCAGAACCAACGTACTAAAATCTTGAAATATCGGTTCATCGAAATATTGGTGATAAACAGAAACTCTACTAAAATAAATCCTGAAAGAGAAAGATTATTTATTACCACCTTGTCTGGATCCTTCACTGAACCTTTCCCTCTGATGTATACTCGACATCCCGTTGTAACTTCGACACGTTTCAGAGAATTACCTCTAGGCCCCAAAAGCCTCCCAACAAAGTTAAACTAAACAATAAATGGTAGACAGATCAGATGTTGCTCATCAGACAATAAATTAATTTTATCAACCATAAAAACATCATACAGGAAGATGATCTTGAAGTATCATTACAAAGGCAGTCTAGACAGAACTTACGTTGGGATATGCATCTACTGGAATTTCCAAACGTAAAATTCTCTTGACCGTGAAAGAAGTAGGGCTTGCCGGTGCACCTTGCCAGTCCATAGTCATTCCAGGTGGTCCGCTTAATCTCTGCGTCAAAATGAAAAGTTATTGCTTTATGTTGTTCAATAATCTGTAGTGGTTACAGAAACTGCAACTCAAAGTAATTCAACCATGGAAGAAACTATAAATTCTTGCTGTACTTATGGGATAATGAACTAGTAACTGTTAAGGAATTGTCATTGCACAATGCTCTTGTTTCTCATGTTTTCAATCAAAGTTACACATCTCAAAATTGAGCGTCAATCAAGAAAACTGGTATAAAGCATCTAGACTTTATACCGAAGCTCACACTAAGAGAAATGTCAGGGAAAAACAATTGTTCCAAGTTTCCTGGCACCAAGTTATAAATACAAGGCAAACATCACAAAGAGCTATAGGTAAATACGTTGAAGTTATCCATTTTATGCTGTATGCTTTAAAACAGATAGGGATTTAACATTATCACAAAGAGGAAAATGATGAAAAGAGCTTTGAATTGATGACACATTGTTTTTCAGGTCTCTTCCATATAGATCTTATTTCCATTTTCTGGTATATTTGTGTTATGGTCTTCATTTGTTCCATTTGTAGTTGAAAAATTACTTTTTAACACTAAGAACATCCCTCTGAATCTTTTATTAATCAGTGCTAAATCTTTGTTCAGGTCCTTAGATTTTGTTATCTGCTTTTTCAGCAATATGGCTAGTTAGTTTCAGTTGTTCGGTCTACAGAGTATTCTCTACACAAATATGAATAGAGATTGGTTTCTTAATCCATTTTCTCTTCTTTAATACATAGAGCTCATTGACTTATATCTTAGCTTTATTAGTTATAATGTCAGTGGTAAATTCCTCATCTCTTGAGGACGCTTCACTTGGTCTTCTCTATGATCATCACCCTTGGCTGGAGTATTTGTAATAAGGAATGAGATCTGCCCTTCCACAACAAGGTTCAATCTCAAAATAGAAGTGCAGGGTTTGAATTCCCCATAATGAAATTATTGAGACTCGAAGATTGCTGTTGGAGGGAGGATCCTCCTTCATGTTACGACTGTCCAGGTCAAGGATTCCAATCAGAGGAGGGTGCTCAACAAAAAGAAAGCTTAATGAAGCGCCTCCAAATTAAATGCGTAGAGTGAAGCGTGACATAAATGACGTTTTTTATGTTACGGCTCCCTGGTGAAGAATTCTGAAGGGTAGAAGTATCCGACCAACTAGTGGCCATGTGAAGTTTTACTAAGTAAGATGTAAGGGGAAGTCATAACATCCACACACAAAAGATGAAAGATTTTTTACAAAGTAGAATTTTATGCCATAACTTTTCATCATGGTGAATTTAAAATTGAAACGGATTTGATCATGAACAGCTTGCTTCCGAAAAAAACAACATTGAACACATGCATTAAAATATTAAAAAAAAAGATTGTTGAAAAGGATATGAAACATTTAACCATAGTGAAATGTTTCATATAATAAAAGAATATGAAACATTTCACTATGGTAAAATAAATAGCATAGAAGAAAAGAAAGTCCAAACGTTTAGATTGATAAAATTCTCAGCTAAGTCATGGTATTTTATCCCTTCAATGAGAAAGGAACTACACTCTTTAGATGTTCTGTTCCTATCGTTATAAGCCTTAGATAGCAAAGATTTGAAACAAACAAAGAAGGTAAGATAAGTAAGTTCACTAATCCTTAAAATCATTTTCCATTAAGAACGACCAAGACCCTTTTTAAAAAAGTTAATAGATGTCGCCAATTAATGAAAGCATTTTTCAAGTGATGGTAGATTTTGGAAAGATTTCCCAGATAGTAATAATAGTTGCCAAAGATTTTGGAGGAGAAAAATTGGATGCGTGGTCAACAATCTAAATAACAGTTACCTCAACAGCAAGATTACTCCAGCCACCTAAGAGGGAGCCAGAAACATTAGCCATGATATCTGATGAAGCCATAGGACTAGGGCTTCTATGCTGCAATCTGTCAAAGTCACTGAACCCTTGGTCGGACATCATACCAGAAACCCGCAAAATTTCTGCAGTAAGATAAGCTCTACCATGAAGACCAATCAATGAAAAGCTGAACATGCTATGAAGATATTACTTAAATTGAAGTGAACTGAGTAATCTCTCAGATCCTAGATTTTGGAGAACTAAGAACTGCATCCAGCACACATTAAAAGATACTTCTAGATATTATTCTGCTGTGATGTGGTCTTAGATTTTCTTTTCATGTTGACTCATTGGAGAATAAATCACAAGAGCAGCCAGAAGGTTATTCACTAAATTCCGGGGGATCAAGATTATCAGAACTTTTGCCTATTTGGATCTTAAAATATAGTCCAAGCTCTAGAGGTACCAGGTTATAACTATAAAGTGTTTTAACCTCAAAAATGAAATCCCAATTTTCCTTTCAATCTTTACTCGAGCGCTTTTTGGGGAAACTCGTTTAAATAACGAGGGGGTTGCCTGGTGTGCTATGTTTAAGTTAGAAGTGGAATAATATGCTAAGAAATTGCTGGACATAAATTTCAGGAAAAGATGACTTCTGTCTTGGGTTGACAAAACATGTTTCAGCAGTTAGAGAACTCTAAAGACGACATCTATAAACATAGAACCAACATTGAGGGTTAGTTAAAAAAGCTAGGATTCTGTAAGTGAATGTTCCAATGTTTGAAGAAACAGGATGATACTGCAGCTCACTAGGAAGAGCAAAACAAAAGACTTGGAAATGGATCTACCTTCAACATGATTGAGTTCTAAACCAATCCTTCTAACGAAACCAACGACAAATTCTTTGAACAAGAACTGATGTATAAAGGTTGAAGATACGAGTTTTCAAAGCAGGCACACAAAGCAATGCAAACGATCTCACGAATCAAAACGACAAGTACAAAAACTTTCAGCGAGCAGCTACAAAACCAGAATCGATCTCACAAATCAAAACAAGTTCAAAACTTTCATCGACCGGTTACAAAACTTTCGTTCGAATGACTGTAACTCTTCAAGCCAAAAGAATAATACAACTCAAATACTCAACTATATAGAACGTTATTAAGACAAGCTCTAGCAGATATGAACAGATTTTTCAGGGTTAATAAATTCTTCACTTATTCGCCATAGCAGACTGTGCAGGATGAAGAAAAAAGGCCAGTATAACCTACTAAAGAAACCAGGAAAAAATATATACAGATATGGCCATGGTTTGGACTTGTAAAGTCACTCGTATAAATCTAATTACAACAAATACAGTCCGGAACAGGCTATAGCGGGTTACGAAGCAATGAAGAAGATACAGAGAAGCACAAACAGGGACAACAAAAACACCAGGTATGAGGAGTAGCAAACCTTGATTTAAAAGTCGGCTGCACATTGGTAGGACTTGCATGAAGGGTCCGAGCTTCTGATGTTCGGCCAACAGCTCCGATAAGTACTGACTAGAAAAGGAAGAAGCCGATGAACGTAGATCAGAACAGAAAGGTCATACTCGGATTGACTAATCATTAACACAGAATTTTCCGATGATCGAAGCAGTGTTCATTTCAGGCGAGAAGGATTTACGAGAAACAGCGAGGAAGTAGAGGACTGTCTGAAAACATACCTGTCTACATCCGGAGTGGCTCTAATCTGCGGAGAAGCGGCTCTAGCTGGGGAGAAGTTTGGATTATACAAACCTGACATTGATTTTTTCTCCTTCTTATTTGGAATCCAAAGCAACACAAGATATGAAATGAAAAAAAAAGGATTCAGCAGCTGTCGCAGCCGAGGGAAAAGGAGAAACACAGAATCATCAATTGAGGGGGAACCCAGTGAAAATCAAGAAAACTAAATAGAGAAAAGGAGAAGATGGACAAAAATTGTCTGTAATTTGAGTCGGAAGAAAAGGTAAAATGTAACTTCCATGGCTGTCATTTTCGGGTTTATGTTAAACCTTTTGTCCTTTTAGGGAACAACGTAGAAGAAGAAGAAGAACTGAAGGAGGCGACTGTTCCAGAATTAACTGGTTCACTCTTCACTGTGACTGATTAGCAAAAGACTACGTCTCCTCTCTTCATTCAATTCAAGACGACAGGGACTTCCGACAAGACAGCAGGATTTTCGACCGGAGCAGCCATGGCCATACGATCCTGCTCTTTGCTCCGCGGTCGTGTGACCGGAGAAGTTCATCACCGAACCAGTACGCTCTAATCTGAAATGACCTAAATTCAATCCAAATCAAGCGAATATCCTCCGATTACTACCATCTCCGCCGGGTTTATTCCTCAAATCTTCATCTGGTATTCACGAATCGATTTGCGCAAACCAATCGAAGCAAGCAAACTCTCAAAATCAAAACTAACAAAGCAGAATTTTGGAACACTGGAATCGCGAAAGGCAAGGTGAGAAAGAGAAGAGAAGATTTATTTCTTCTTGGAGGAACAAATGTTGAGCACACCCTGCAATGAATTCCAAAATCTAGGGATTAAATTTTTTTACACAGACGACAATAAATCTAAGATCTATGGTTTGATGTTGGGGAAGAATGAGAGTCAGGGTGCATATTCAGACTCGAGAAACGGCAGTGTTCTAGTCCCAGCAGCAGCCGGCGCCTTTGTATCTCCGACGGCCGTCATTTGCAGAGCTTCTCCGGCTTCCGACGCCCTCACCATCCGTTCCATTTTCTTCCTCTCATACTTCTGCGCCCATAGAATCAGGAAAGCTCCGGCGGCTATCAGAACGAGTCCACCCAACGTAGATCCTACAATCAACAGGAGTTTTGAATTGGAACTGTTTTTCTTGCCTCTTTCGCGATTCAGCGTCGCCTTTGGGGGCACCGGTTGTGGAGGAGGAGCTACAGACTCCACAACGACGGAGAAATGACCGTGCTGAATCGCAGAACACGTACTACCAGACGCGAGGTCGCTGAAATTGGCTGAACCCTGCAAATCAAACCACAAGCACTTGGCAGCAGTTGAATCGGAAACCGTTTTCTCGCCGGAGAAATCTATTTTCATGGGATTACCAGACGCCTGAAAACTCAATTCTGATACATTTGTAGCAGATAAGTTGGCAGCATCGTAGGCTAGAAGACCAACCACAGGAGCTAGGTACATATAGCCGGACGGCGGTGGATAAAACTTTTCCGACCAGTTTCCCAAATTCTGATACACCAAAACAAGCCTCTTAACATACGGCTGCACAATAACTCGGCTGCACAATAACTCCGGTCGGAATCTCAAACTCTTTGTACATCTTAACTCCTTTGGTTCTTAAGCTACCACTTCTGAGCCTCATCGCGGCGATCTTAATTCCGGTTAGGTTAGATGGGACAGTTCCCTCGTAAGAAATTCCAGTCCGAGGACGATGAAATGCCTTGTAAGCATAGTCTTGGAGAAGAGCATCTAGAGATCGAGCAGGGGAAATAGATTGAGCTCTCAGATCAGACAAGCAGAACCACCATATTTCGAGTACAAGCACCCCGAGACTTCTTAGAAGCCCCATCGATAATGCTCTTCAAAATGCAGTCAAGGGCACTGGGAATTGGATTCAAACGGATGAGAAATCGAGGAGATTCGATCAATTTCTTCCCCAAATCCGTC
Organism: Begonia fuchsioides; assembly: GCA_003255005.1. Lineage (NCBI taxonomy): Eukaryota > Viridiplantae > Streptophyta > Magnoliopsida > Cucurbitales > Begoniaceae > Begonia > Begonia fuchsioides. Next base: position 412,044 of record QAOC01049635.1, on the reverse strand, counting down.
CGACTTCAGAATCGATCAGATTCTGTGAATACTGATAAAAAAAGAAGATACATAATCGGTTAGATTGCAAAGTAGCAACAAGAACAGGGGTAGGGATGAACCGTTAAAACACACCTCATGCTTCAAGCCCTAGAAGATTGCTTTTAACATCCGGAATCAAAGTAAAAGCAGTTTTCGCAGATTATCGTGAGCATCAGTCGAATCGCAACTCCCATTTTTACACATTTTAGAGAAATCGGAAAGATTCGAAGATCAATCAACGCCATTTTCAAAAGCAGTCAAGGTCAAAATATCGTCGCGTTAATGATATTTACAATTCTAGGTTGGAAAACGAAGTTTGATCGATTTACTACATTATGTTCAGGCAAGAAAAATACCTGATACCTTTACGGAAACAACAACGGGATCGCAACATAAATCACCCAAAAACTTCTCCGATACTGCAACTATACAGCTACAAAGATGGTGAAAAACGCCACATTCGACAGCAACGAATCGTAATCTCTAAGTTCGAAGAAAAGCTCGCATTGCGACCGAATCTTGAAGGCAACACAAGAGAAAGAGGAAAGGCTTCGGATCAGCTCGGCTTGCTTCAGTACAGTAAAGCCTGGAGCGCGCAGGAGAGCAGACACAGTTTCAGAGAAAAAGGGAAAAGTAGGGCCCGAAAGAGGTGGAGCGAAAAGGAAATATTACAGTCGGAGAGAAGTTCAGAAGGTGGAGCGGAGGAGGAGATGGAAAGAAGAGTACGGGCGGCGCCGGCCAGCGGTGGGTGGAAGGATAGTGGAAGCAAAACATGTTGCTAGGGATGTTCATGGTCCGGGTTGGTCCGGTTTTCTGCATAAAAAATACCAGACCAGAAAATTTCGGTTTTTAATATGAAGGACCAGAACCGGACCATAAAATGACCAGAACCGGACCATAAAATGACCAAAAAAGTGGTCCGGTCCTGGTCCGGTTCGGGAATTTCCCATTAAAGAAATAAAAAAATATATGAAAAATATATAATGCAAAATACCGAAATAGCATAGACTATGTTGCATAGTTGCACAACATACTACAAACATTCAAAAATCCAATTTAAAGAGCATCAATGATAACATACTACAACCAATCCAAAATCAAAAGAACGTCAACAAAATAACAATGACGAAAACTAAGGAGTAAAATAAAATAACAATGTCGATAATGTCAGAACTTCTAAATTTTCAGCAGGTATTAACTTCCATTGTCGTAAACATCTGCAAAGAATACAATTCATCATCAATAAAAAATATAAAATCGAATATAATATTAATAAAATACAATAAAATATATATTAAACCGCTTAGTGGTCTGGTCCGGTTTTAATACATTAAAACCAGAACCGGACCACGAATAATCGGTTTTAAGCCATTAGGACCAAAACCGGACCATGAGAACTCTATAACAGACCAGAACCGGACCAAATGTGCCGGTTCTGGTCCGGTTCTCTGGTCCGGTTCGGTTTTGGACATCCCTACATGTTGCGATGGGGGAAAGGCTAGATTACCATGGCTCCACTTCCCCACCACCCATATCAATAACTTGGTCCTTCCAAGTATTTCTGGCTCGAAAGTGAGAGCTTATTTTTAATATATTATTATTTATTTATTTAATAATTTTTTTAATATTTCGATACAACCCGAATTCTATTAACTCTTGACAAATCGAATGTGATAATAAATATATCTTTAAATCGTATCACAAATTTAGATTGACGTTGTAAATATACGTCCGAGTTACTAAACTCGTAGCACTGACAACTGATTTCGCTCATCTGTCCGTATTTTTCTGGCAATCGAGGTCGCTATGAGGAAGGAAGAAATAACAGCTCTCGTAGATGTTAACGAGCCGATTGTGAGTAACATCTCTCTTCGTTTCTAGCTTTCATGCAAATCCGGCTCCAAGAATTCGAGTATCCGAGCATGTCAAGGGTTGACTTTTTTGTTTACGAGATGTCACGTAAACAATGTCGTGTGTCGTTGTCCCCTGTCCGCGACGTGTTCTTGTTCGGCAACTTACGTGTCGAAAAAAAATTGTTCTACTTCATCTACGTTGTTTGTGGTGGATCGAATAAAGAATACAATTTTTCAATTTTAAACAAAGGGAAATGTGTAATCGCGATTGAAATCGACAAATTTGGATTAGGTTTATGTATTGCGATCATCATCTCTCTATCTCGTGTAATCTTCTGTTGACTCTTGTGAGAAATTATAATTCATAGCGTAGTCCCGAGATCGGTCTCTAAATACTCGATCGAAATCTACAACTGACTAATTGATAGTTTTTTAACATCTTACTAAAATTATTGGAGATTTTAGCACTATTATGTAGGGGTGGACGCGACCTGATCTGACTTAATTTTATCACAAAATATAATAATAAAATATATTTTTATTATTATTTTTGTTCGAGTTTTCAGTAATTTAATAGATTTATAATTAATTTTCAATTTTATATCAGATTTTATTAAAATTTAAGTCGTGTTTTATATTATTTTAAAGTTTTTTTCACCCATAGTTTTGATGTAATTTATGTTTGTGATGAAGCATGGTATTTGTTAGCAACAAGAAGGCAAAAGTTTGCAGGCCAAAGTTTTCTCAGATCTCTCTGTATTCCTTTCATACAAACTTACATCGTTTTATAGTCAAGGGCTTGCCTCTTCGAATACCAAAAACTAATCAAGACTCCTAATAAATAGTCTGGCCACCCTACCACACCTATTATTGATTTTTCCAACGCATGCCTAAAACTATTAATGCTATTCTGGGAATACCAAACGACAAAAGCAAAACAATCTTCCTAATTTAAGTTTACTTCATGACAAAACTCCCCTTTAAACTTAAATACTCTTCCCATCTCTCATTCCAATCAGCTTTTTACAACTCTCCAGCAATGTGGTTGGCAGTGGCTTGGTGAACATGTCCGCAGCTTGGGCTCGGCTCTCCACATGCTCCAGCTCGACTCTCCCTTCTCTGACTTGTTCTCGGATGAAATGAAATCGAACGTCGATGTGCTTACTTCTTCCGTGATTGACCGGGTTCTTTGCCAACTCGATTGCCGACTTGTTGTCAACTCGGATCACAGTCCCTTCTTTTCGGATCTCACCCAGATGCCTTAATAGATTTGAAAGCCAGATTGCATGACACACGCTCCAGGAGGCCGCCACATACTCGGCCTCGCAGGTCGATAGAGTTACAATTGGCTGCTTCTTAGACAACCAAGTAAACGCTGTATTCCCGAGTAGGAACACATAGCCCGACGTACTCTTCCGATCATCCACATCCCCACACCAATCGCTATCCGAGTAACCCACTAGTCGGTAGTCATCCGACCTTGTATAGAAAAGACCAAGTGATAGGGTTCCTCGAACATACCTCAAAATTCTCTTCAAGGCTTTCCAGTGTGTATAGCTCGGATCCTCCATGAATCTGCTTGCAATTCCAACACTTAGCATTAAGTCGGGTCTGGTACTTGTAAGGTACCTCAGACTTCCAATTAAGCTCCGATATCTTACGGGATCAGCTCGGACTCCACAATCAAATTTTGAAAGTTTTGTGCCCGGTTCCATTGGAGTTGAAACCGGGTTGCAATCCTCCATCTTGAATTTCTTTAAGATTTCCAGAGCATATCTTTCTTGAGATATGAAGACCCCATCCTCCGACTGTTTCACCTCTATACCGAGAAAGTACTTCATCAGTCCCAAGTCTGTCATCTCGAATTCCTTCTTCATTACCTCCTTGAACTCGTTGATCAGCCTTGCATTGCTCCCGGTGTATATGAGGTCATCGACATAAAGAGCGACTACCATCATATCCCTTTCTGACTTCTTTGTGTACAGCGCATGCTCGTATGGACACTGCTCATACCCTTTCCGCTTGAAATACCCATCAATTCTCTCATTCCAGGCACGAGGAGCCTGTTTTAGCCCGTAGAGGGCTTTCTTCAACCTCAGCACTTTCTTCTCATCCCCTCTTTTCATGTACCCGAGTGGTTGTTCGACGTACACCTCCTCTTTCAGCTCTCCATTTAAGAAAGCCGACTTCACATCCATCTGTAGGATCGGCCATTGGTTCTGAGCAGCCAATGAGATAAGAAGTCGGATTGACTCCATTCTTGTAACCGGGGAAAAAACTTCATCGTAGTCAATCCCCTCCTTCTGCTTGTAACCTTTCACCACCAGTCGAGCTTTGAAACGCTCAACTTCTCCCTCAGCATTCGTCTTCTTTTTGTACACCCATTTCACCCCAATGGGTCGAGCTCCTTCAGGAAGGTCGGTCAGCCGCCATGTTTTGTTTCGTTCAATCGCCCCGATCTCCTCATCCATGGCTGTTCTCCACTTCTCATCTTGGACAGCTTTCTCAAAACACAAGTCTTCGGAGTCGGCCAAGAGACATACAACATGAATTTCATTTGTAGTGTCGTATATCTCCTGCAGACTTCTCGTCCTTGGCTGTTGGGGCTCGGCTTCTTCATCTGAGGACTCAGTGGTTATTGACGTTGGTGGTACAACAACCTCTGAACTAGTTCCTTCTTCGGTCGAGTTGCTCCAACTCCATGCCTTTGTTTCTTCCACATGAACGTCTCGGCTCACCACTACTTTATTGTTAACAGGATCAAAAAGTTTGTAAGCTTTGGATTTTTCATCATACCCGACAAAGATGTATTTTTTGCTCCGATCCTCCAGCTTTGTTCTGTGCTGACTCGGCACTTGCCCATAGACAACGCTACCGAATACCTTCAGATGAGAGACACTCGGCTTCTTGCCACTCCAGATCTCTTGTGGCGTCTTCTCGTCTAGCTTCGCATGTGGACATCTATTTTGCACATAGACTGCGCAATGCACCGCTTCTGCCCAGAACCTTTTCGGCAGATTCTTCCCTTTCAGCATAGATCGAACCATGTCAAGAATAGTTCGGTTCTTCCGTTCCGCCACACCATTCTGCTGTGGAGAATATGGGGCAGTCAAGAATCGCCTAACCCCATGTTCCTCGCAGTATTTGTTGAACTCGGCAGAAGTAAACTCGCCTCCTCTGTCAGATCGGACTGCTTTGATCGCCCTGCTTGTCTCCTTTTCCACCATTACTCTGAACTTCTTAAATATTTCAAAAACCTCGGACTTCTGTTTCAGGAAATAAACCCATGTCTTCCTTGAGAAATCATCAATGAAAGAGACGAAGTATCTTTTGCCACTGAATGATTCCGGAGTTATCGGTCCACATAGGTCGGTATGGATCAGTCCGAGTCGCTCCTTTGCTCGGTACTCGGAACCCCTTGGGAAAAAAGTCCTCGCCTGCTTTCCAATCACACACTCTTCACAAAACTTCTTCTCGAACTCCATTTTAGGCAGTCCGAGCACCATCTCCTTTTTCACCAGCTTGGTCAATCCACCGAAATGAAGATGACCAAACCGCAAATGCCACTTAATGGCCTCGTCCTCCACATCGAGTTGCATGCATTTGTCTTGGACTATCTTCAACTCAAGTTTGTACATGCGGTTCTTCTTCATCTCTACTCGGGCCATGAGCCTCCCGAGTTTATCCTTCAGCTGTAGTTCTCGGTCTTTCATCAGAACTGAGTACCCCTTCTCCATTAATTGCCCCATGCTCAGTATGTTGCTTTTGAGATCAGGTACGTAGTATACGTCCCTGATTTCTCCAACTCGCCCATTTTTCTGCTGATACCAGATCGTTCCTCGGCCTTTGACGGCTACTTTCGAAGCATCGCCGAAAGAGACGGATCCGGACTCCTCATTTGTAAGAATTTTGAAAAACCGCTCATCACCACACATGTGGTTACTTGCGCCGGTGTCCAAGTACCAAACTGAGTTATCGGAATAGCTCGGTTTGACCTCGGTTTCGGGAATGTTGGTCACCATCAGCAATCCTTCATCTTCCTCCTCGGCGAGGAAGTTTGTTGGTTCCTCCTTTTTCTTCTCAGACCTACAATCTTTGGAAATGTGACCCAGTTTTCCACAGTTATAGCATTTGATTGAATAACAATCCTTGGCAACATGCCCACACTTCCCACAGTTATAGCATTCAATATTGTTGTTTGTGTTTGTCCGACCTCCTCTTCCCTGAGCTCGACCTCGGCCTCGCCAGTTCTGTTGGCTGGGTTGTTCGTTTCCATGTATTCCTCTTCCTCTTCCCCGCCTTCTGGTGTTCTGAACATAGAACACCTTTTCATCTCTGATAGTTGCCTTTGCCTGGAGAGCTTGTTCCAGGGACTCCCCCCTCTTTTTCTTCCGTCTCTGCTCATATGCCTCCAAAGACCCTGCAAGCTCTTCGACAGTGAGCGTTGACAGGTCCTTGGACTCCTCGATTGCACACACAATGTTCTCAAAGTTATCTGTCAGTGACCTCAAGATTTTTTCAACAACTCGGTTTGATGAGAGACTCTCACCATTCTGACTTAACTTGTTTACCACGGTCTCCACCCGAGTAATGAACTCGGGTACGCCTTCAGATTCCTTCATCTGCATATTTTCAAGCTCGCCCCTGAGGGTTTGAAGTCGTACTTGCTTCACACGCTCATCTCCTTTGTTTGCTTTCTCTAGCATATCCCACGCCTCTTTTGAAAATTTTGCGTTGGCAATCTTCTCAAAACCGGATTCGTCGACAGCTCGGTATAGTAAATACAGAGCCGCCTTGTCTTTTGCTCGAACGGCCTTCAATGCGTTCAGCTGGGCATTTGAAAAACCATCGGTGTTCGTCGGTTCATCATACCCATTCTCGACCACGTCCCAGTTGTCTTGGGAACCGAAAAGAGCCTTCATCTGCACCTTCCAGGAGTCGTAGTTGACACCTTTCGTCAACTTGGGTAGCGAGATGCCATTAGTTAGACCTGCCATATCTCTCAAGTGTTTACACTCAACTCACACAGCTCTCAAAGCTCTCTCGGTCGTTCTTCTCTTGCTCTCCGTCTGCACACACCATGACGCTCTTTCTTGCAGCAGGTCGGCTCTCACGCTCACCTTACACAGACAAGCTCTGATGCCAATTTGTTAGCAACAAGAAGGCAAAAGTTTGCAGGTCAAAGTTTTCTCAGATCTCTCTGTATTCCTTTCATACAAACTTACATCGTTTTATAGTCAAGGGCTTGCCTATTCGAATACCAAAAACTAATCAAGACTCCTAATAAATAGTCTGGCCACCCTACCACACCTATTATTGATTTTTCCAACGCATGCCTAAAACTATTAATGCTATTCTGGGAATACCAAACGACAAAAGCAAAACAATCTTCCTAATTTAAGTTTACTTCGTGACAGTATTGGTATTATACGGAACTTTCCGACAACTGCAGCGAGCACGGATGATGTGTAGTTTTATTGCTTTCGAATTCAGAGAAACAAACGCACTAGTTACTGGAGGAATGATAAGCCATTTTCCGGCGAGAACGCCGGATCAGAGATTGAATCCGGCGGGTAATCAATCAACTCCGGACAATTACGCTGCGCATCATGTCCTTGAATTCAAAAAAGTCAACCCTCCCGTCATGGTTACGGTCGACGGAGACGATCATCTTCTCAACCCGATCAATTTCGTTGCCCTCTGAAAATCCGAGCTTTCTCAAAACAACTTGCAGTTCCTTCGCCGATATGTATCCATCGCCGTCCTCGTCGAAGACCTTGAACGCCTCAGACAGATCCGAATCCTCCTGAGACACGGTCACCGGCGCCGGCGTGGCGATTCCCCGATCCTCTCCTCCGTCTCCGCGTCCTTGGGTGTCGAAGTAAATCTTGTTCAAGGACTGGTGAAGGGCGGAAAAGTCCTCGAACCGAAGACCGGCGCCACCCGGTTGAACGAAGGAGCTGATGATGGAATCGAGGTCTGACAGGTCCGGGTCCAGGCCGAGAAGCGTGAGGGCTTGGTTGATCTCTTGGAGGGTCAAAACGCCGTCGCAGTTCTTGTCGAAGAGGTCGAAGATGCGGCGGAGGCGGAGGGAGTTGAGGCTGGGGCAGCGGAGGCGGAAGGAGGACGATGACGGAGATATCTTGGAGGAAGGAAAAGGGAGAGCTTCTTCCATGGGAGGAGCCGGCTATTCCTTCCTCGGAGAAAAATGGCGAAGAGGAAGACGACGAAGGAGAAAGCAACGGTTCCGTCGGAGTAATAAAGGAAGGTCCGGAAATGGCGGCGAGGGGGTTGGAGGGGAAAGGTGGGCTGAACTGCTGACCGTAGACCGTTGAATTTTGAATGTTCTACCATCGATTCCTACCTCCCTCCAACCATTATTATTTTTTATTTAATTTTAATTTTTAATATCTTTTGTTATCTACGTAACAAATATATCAAATCAGGGCCGTTCATTTCCAATCAAACGAACAATCTAAACTATTACGCAGACGATCGTAAAAAGAAAGAACTATACGTTGCAGTGGCTCTTGCAATTGATACCGGCAACCGTACCGGCGGGGAGACAGGCGGGGAGACGAATCGCCAGATCACAAGACAAGGTGGGGTCGACGTGAACCTCGAACATCAAAACAACAACTTTACACGAGGGCTTCAGGTGAATATTCAACGGCAGAAAGTCGGAGTTGAGCGGAATTCCGGGGAGCAATCTTTCCGCCATTACTACAACACTTACTTCCATACTCTTACTTTCTCCCGCCTGGATGTTTCCGGCCGGAACGTGAGACTCTCCGACGACCTCTCCTCTGTAGTATAAAACGGCGGTGCGGTCCCGTACTCCGCCCCGACCTTGTTCGGATTCTTGATGGTTAGTTCCGATTCCAAGGTCAGGTTCGGGTAGAATCCGAGCCGTGCTGGGTCGAGCAAGATGCTGAGGTCTTTAATGGCGGTAGAGCTGACGGTGATGATAAGGGTCCCTGGGTTTGAACACAGTGACGGCTAGGATCACTTGTAACCCTACTATTCCGACGAGGACGACGACTGCTCCGATGCATATATTTCTGCATGATCTCCGACCAGGCGACGGAGAAGAAAAGGATTCTATTGGAAGCGCATAAGTATGTATATAATAAATAATGATTTATGATTAATAAATTAAATTTTATTAAAGAAAATAAATAATTAATCATAACATTACTCTTCCAATATAATTATTATATTTCAAAAATATTATTTAATATATTTATTCTATTGAAATTAAAAAATAATTAAAATAATAAATAAAATAAATGTAGAATGAATATCCGGCCTTAAAACTAAGAGTAAGTAAAACCAAGCTAGAAGCCTAGAACTGTAAATCAGAATAGAACTATCAATTTTAATCTGATTTGAGTTCTAATTTTAAAAAAATCATGATTTATATGCTGATGTCGATTTTAAGAGTAAAAAATTATAAAACTAGAACCATGAGCCATGACCGTTAATAAAAAAATTTAAAAGTCGAATAAAATATAACTTAAATCCTGATAAAATCTTAAAATTAATTATAATCCGCAAAATTACTTAAAGCTCGACCAAAATATAATAAAATTATATATTTTATTATTATATTTTTTTAAATATAAATAAAAATTGGGTGAAAATTAAAATAAAACTCGACAGCTATTTTAGTGTAAATTCTAAAAATTTTAAAAATATAAAATTTGTTTCAATTTTATTTAAAAATAAAATCGAAGCTAGTTCTTGAAACAAACGGGAGAGAAGACGAAAAAGGAAATAGTAAGAAAGGGATAGAGCGTGTAATAAATGTTGGTTTCGTTCGAACGCCGATCGCACGCGCCTTTGTCTACTTAGCCATTTGAGTTCATCGGATATGCTTTTACAATTCTCCTCCACAAAACTCTCTCTCTCTCTCTCCTCTCCTCTCCTCTCCTCTCCTCTCCTCTCCAGAGTCCTCTGACGTGCCATCGATCACACTGGTGTAGTTCGAGGCTTCGAGCAGGCAGCGTTCGATTTTCCGTAGGAGGAATGAGATGCTCGTGTATTTTTTTCGAAGTATTTTGGGTTTGCTTCCCTGTTCTTGATGAGTATTTGTTCTAGGGTTTTCATTTTCCCCTTTTTCGTGTTCTCGTAAGTCAGTAAGTTGTACTGTCACTCGATCGGTTCTCCTGATTCGCTTCGGTGTTCTTTGGTAGTTTGATTGACTGCTTTGGATTTGCTTCTGTTATGATCTTTGCTATTCATATGATGTTTGAGTTCTTCGTATGACTGAGGAGTGAGGGGGTGAAGAGGGCAACGAATAATATTCGCGATATATGGAAGGTAGGAGGATATCGGCAAGTCCTCGGCCGTGCTCGGGCCGGCGGATTTTGGCTAAGAAACGCCCTCGCATTGATGGGTTTGTTAACAGCGTTAAGAAGCTTCAAAGGCGTGAGATTTGTTCGAAACGGGATCGTGCTTTTAGTATGAGCAATGCTCAGGAAAGGTTCCGAAATATGCGTTTGACGGTTTGTCATTCTTCTTTTCACCTCCTTCTCGTTCAAAACTTTTGCTCTTTCTCTGCCATATTAGCCATGTTCTAGATCCAGCTTTCTCATACGTTAATTCATTGTCATTTTGTTACTCGTGACGTTTTTATAACTTTTTGGCTAAGTGTGACATGCTAACTACATATAGTAAACTGATTGAGCTCCGCCCATCTAGCGACAAATTTATGATCAACCTATCTTTTTAAATGGGTACTATTGACTACGCTCTCTTTGAATATCTCCATTTTCTTTCTTTAGCTATTTAATCTTTACTAGTTCATTGCAATCAGCTCAATATTTACATGAGTAAAAATAATCAAATAGTTGGTGAATAAAAACTTACCAAAAATATCGTACTTCCTTAATTTATGATATAAATGATGATGCCAAAAATTACAATGTGCACCTAGTAAAGTTATTTGACTTCTACATAACGTGTTATGTGTTGAGAAAATTTTTCATTGGTAGTTTTCATTTCAGTTTATTTGCTAAGTTGTAGCTTACAGTGGCAGAATGATTTCTGTTTCTATTTGATTTTTTAGTTTACTTCTTTTCATCAGGAGGAATATGACACACATGATCCAAAGGGACATTGTTCACCAATCTTACCTTTTTTGATGAAAAGAACTAAAGTTATAGAAATTGTGGCTGCCCGTGACATTGTTTTTGCTCTTGCACATTCTGGTGTTTGTGCAGCATTTAGTAGAGGTAATATTTCCCACGGAAAATTTTACAGGAAACAATTTAGACGGTATTTGTTCTTTTGAACGGAAAACCTTCCCAAATATGTTCTGTGATTCTTTTATTTTGTACAGAGACAAATGAGAGAATATGTTTCTTGAATGTTAGTCCTGATGAAGTAATTCGAAGCTTATTCTACAATAAGAACAACAATTCACTTATCACGGTGTCAGTTTATGCATCTGACAACTTCAGTTCTTTGAAGTGCAGATCTACAAGAATAGAGTGTGTAAATCTCCCTTTTTTTTTATCTTACATCAAGTAACCTAGATTGTTTTTGAATCTTGTTGATATGTTTTTTGCCTTTAGATATATAAGGCGAGGTAAACCAGATGCTGGGTTTGCACTATTTGAGTCTGAATCTTTAAAGTGGCCTGGCTTTGTTGAGTTTGATGATGTTAATGGGAAGGTTTTGACTTATTCGGCACAGGATAGGTATACTTTGCAACTGAAGTTTATGTGCATTTTCTGAGTACCCAATCTAATTTGTGGCTTTCCATCAATCCTCCTTTTTTGGTTAGCATATACAAGGTGTTTGACTTGAAAAACTACACCATGCTTTACTCAATCTCTGACAAACATGTACAAGAAATCAAGATCAGGTAACTCTCGAATTTTTTTCATTTGTTTATTTTTGTGTACTTGTCTGATACCCTGGTGGCTGGGTTAGGTAGTTTGAGGTTATTGTTTTCATTGCTTGTTAGCAACAAATCAGGATTCTAATAAAATTCAAGATAGGCTTTCAAACTCGCATTTGTGTTTCTTCCCCTAGTATTAGCCCCCAATCAAGATCCACTGAGCTTCCAATTCGTTAATTCTTTGCTTGTATTTAGTACTTTGATGTCTACATATTTAACTTACATTTTCTAGTCTTGATTATTTATGACTGTCACACATATGATGAACTTGTGATTATTAGTAGTTCAATTTATTATAAATTCTAAAGCCTGTTGTTGGCAAGAAGAAAATTCTTATTATATTTTGTGGACTCCAGATGGTTGCCTTAAAATTTTAAACTTCCTGGTGTCATTTGGTGAAGGGATCTGATATATGAAGATCTATTTGCTTAAATTTTGATTTTTTGATGTTGCGAATATACTCGTTGTGTTAATCGTAAAATGACCTTCAAATGTTCTTTTCTTACCTGGTTTACATTGTGCTGTAGTCCAGGGATCATGTTATTGATATTTAATAGGGCTCCTAGCCACGTTACTCTCAAAATTTTATCAATAGAAGATGGGACAGTTCTTAAAGATTTCAATCATCTGTTGCATAGAAACAAGAAGGTTGACTTCATAGAACAGTTCAATGAAAAGCTCCTTGTGAAGCAAGAAAATGAAAATCTCCAAATCCTAGATGTAAGTATTTAATTCATTAAAGGTTTCTCTCTCCTCCTTTTTCTTGATCTAAGAGGCATCTCTTTTAGCTGTAAGTATGTAATACACTCTCAATGTATCTCTATTGCAATGTTGAATAATCACTATACTCATGTTTTGCTTAGGTACGAAATGCTGAGCTGATGGAAGTTAGTAGAACTGAGTTTATGACTCCATCAGCATTCATTTTTCTTTACGAGAATCAATTATTTCTGACATTCAGAAACCGAAATGTAGCTGTCTGGAACTTCCGTGGAGAGCTCGTGACCTCATTTGAAGATCACTTGCTGTGGCATCCAGACTGCAATACAAACAACATTTATATCACCAGTGATCAGGATCTTATAATTTCCTACTGTAAAGCTGATTCAGAGGATCATTGGATGGAAGGAAATGGTAACTTTCACTGATTTTGATGAAATACATGACGCAATCTTGCAAATAAATATTCTTGCTTAATATATCATGTTAAACCATATTGCTGTAATGGTGTCATTTCGTCTCCATAATTTTTAGGGTTAAAACCAATTTTGTCATCAAACTATCTGGTGTTTGACGAATCGGTCATTGAACTTTGAAAATTGACAAACCAGCAATAATGTTCGATGGCAAAATTTGTTTTAACCCTAATTTTTGTTGGTTTTCCTCTTTGGTTTTTTTGGTGAGACATAAAATGCTACGAAATTGTGCTGTTTTCTTCATCAGTTTCATTGCAAGTGTTAACTATCAGAATGGCATACTTATGGATTGTTAATATGTCTTAGCGATACTGATAGGCTAATCATATTGCATTTGGCTACTGATACCAGTGATATTTTTTGGTAGGCAACGACGAACCATTTTTTTTAAAAGGGGCATGCCTGTAACTAGAATGATGAAGCATATTGCATTTGGTTAACTGTTGCTGTTCACTGATCTTAGTTTTATGATGCAGCTGGATCGATAAATATTAGCAACATTTTGACTGGGAAATGTTTGTCGAAAATAAATGTAAGCAATGGCAGTTCCAAGGTTGATGATGGCCTTAATAGTACAGCCAGTTCAAGCCGCGCAAGTTCTTCGAGTGTGAGAAGTACAGTTGCGGAGGCCTTGGAAGACATAACAGCTCTATTTTACGACGAAGAACGAAATGAAATATACACGGGTAACAGGCATGGCTTGATTCATGTGTGGTCTAACTAAATTGATGTGGATCAAACATAAAAAGCCGATGATCTGGGAAGTGATGGGATGAACATCAGCTACTTTCTCATTGTGTCATAAGTTCATTTGTAAAATGTTTGTTACCTTCATAATCTTAAGGCTGCCATTTGAGCATAGATGATGTGTAGAAGTACCAAAAAAGACTAGGCACTTGCTCTTGTGTTTTCATTTTTTAAAAATCTTGTTTGAGGTTTGTGTTGGATTTGTGGCAAAGCCATGGACAGGCTGATGTTTATCCAAGATTTAGACGATTATCGCACATCTCGTAGATAGTGGGAGTGTGAGCCTGTTGAACTAAGAATAGCTTCGAGGGTGTAAAAGTCTGTACAATGTCGATCATCGATGTGGTGCAACGTTTGGCTATGCTTTCTGTGAGCATTCGATTTGTTTTGATAATATTGTATGGTGTTGTTCTTTGTTTTTTTTGTGAATAATCAACTATCGACTACGAAAGAGAGAACAAAGGGAGAAGTTGCCTTTGTGTAGATGAGATTGAATGCACACCACCAATCAGGGGTGGGCATCGGCTGTTATCGGATCGGATTGGATTTTTAAAAATCTGTAATTCAGAAATTTCTAGTTCTCCGTCGATTCATCCTCTGTTTTTCGTCGTTTTTAACGAATCCACTCATTTACAATTACAATTACAGAAATAATTTACAAATCTAAAATCAAATCTTCATACCTATTTATATCTTTGTTTCTGTTCTTCGCGGTCGTCGTTGGAGGGAGACTCGGAGTCTAGGAGAAGAGGGTCGGCGAGGCGGCTTGACTTCGTCTTCGGAGTAGCGAAGTTGAGAAATTGGGACTGGTGATTTTCGGATTCCAAAATCAGAGTCGGGGATGCTGAATGATTTAGGATTTCGACTTTCGGCCTATTTGAATTAAACAATTTGACTTTCGGATTGGATCGGATTGACTATCGGATTTGGCTTTGAATCCGATAGCCAATCCGATCCGATACGATCCGAAAGTCGGATCAAATGAAAAAATTATCTACCGAATACTTAGTTCGATCCGACCGAATTCGATCGGATTGGATCAGACCGTCGGATCGGACTGGATCTGCCCACCCCTACCACCAATGACAAATGCAGGTGTAGATGGACCATGCAAATTTTCAGAGTAATATTAAATTTAATTTTTAGGATATTTTTTAAATTTTTTTCGGTTGTATTTAATTTTGATTATTTAGATAAAAATATTTTTAATATATTATAATTAAAATAATTATTTATCATATAAATCAAACTCATACGTAAGAAAGAAAAATCATACGCCTAAGTTTACCATTATCTTTCTCTGCCTATTACCTATTTTGTGCTTCGTGAATCACTTTTGATAGTATTTTTGTTTTGTGAAGCTTTTCGGACATGCAATATACCAATGGGTATTGAATTAACTTCAAATGACAGCTTGGATTTTGATATTTGAGGATCGAACTTCAAATGACACTTAAGAACACGAAGGTTAGGTTGTTAATCAATCTAATGGAAGCTTGGATTTACGACTTAAACATGGCGATTGGGAGAAGTAGAAAGCTTTAGCTTGCCATGGCTGCGCGTCCTTTTTAGTTGTCCCACCAAAAAACGGCAGCTTCAGGTGGAACAAGATCAAATCATTGAACCCATCATCTCTCTCTCTCTCAGCTAATCTTCTCAATCCGCAACAATGGCTTCCTTAATTTAATCAAATAGTCACTTTTATCGTGCAAAGCTTTGTTCTTTCGAAGAAAGGGACGGTGTTCTGCGTTCGACTGTGTTTTGAAGAATGAGAGATTGGACGGCGGCGACATTTCCGACTTCTTCTGCTGCTATAAGGTGTACTTGTACGATCGCCGGTGACTTCTCCGGCATGTTGGTTCTTCCTGCATATACTTCTTCTCTGCTGCGACGTAATGGGAAAGCTTCTCTGCTGCGACGTAATGGGAAAGCGTGGGACTGGAGAAGAATCGGCTGTCGTTTCCAACGCTCAAGGTTTCGCAGTCTCTGGTTTGCCACTCTGGTTTGGTACTCTGTCTCAGTTTGCATTTTCTCTGCTTCAGCCTGCAATCGATCCTTCCGCAATCAGAATGCCGGCTCAATCCTCAATAACTTCTCCTTTTGGGCTTTGCGATTGTTCAATTTGATGATGATTTCTTTTCTGGGTTCGAAATCGCAGAAAAAACTTGATATTTCCAGCGAATCCATGAAGTAATATATGAGCATTTTACAGTTCAACTATGGCAGACCGTATCTTCATCTTGGGCGATCTAAAATACGAGCTCCATCCGTTCCGGAGTAGCAAAGCAGCCAAGGTTTTATTGGGCGGCTTGGGCGAAGACACGAAAGAAGTCTCGTCGACCGGCAATGTCCACCGCCGGAGTAATCTTAAAATAGACGTGGGCTGCAACATAAGAAGCCCAAAGTTCCTCCCAGCCCAGCCACCTTGTTGCCCTAGTTGTTCGGTTCCCTCTCACCTCCATAGCAGCCAAAGGTCTTCTTCTTCCCCACCACCAAACAGGACCGCCTCTATTCCGTTGTCTTTCTTCCGGAAGCGACGGCCGACGACGAATCAGATCATCTCCATTGCGTTCTTCATCATTGTTACTTCGATTCGGTCACTAAACGCACTTTGTCCGTCGGATTTTGTCTCCGCTGCCGATAAATTTTTCTTGTCCGTGTGCAAGGAATAATCCAAATTGGCTTTGCTAGGTAAGAACTGAACTCCGTTTTTAGAATATTTTTCTGTTTGCTTTGGATTTCTCCCTCTGAATCTTGCTCTGGTCGTTTTAATTCAACTCTAAACGTGTTCTTGAGACCATGGGAAAATCCTTCGTTTCTGCAAATTGCCTCAATCTTTGGAATTTCTGATTCTTCGTTTCTGCTTTGGATTTCCACCCATTTGTTTCCACTTTCATGGGTCATCGATCAATCTGGAATTCCTCACCGTGATATTTCCCTTCCCATACTTTCCGAACGATTTCCTCTGTTTCGTCGCTAACAATCATACTCGCCTCCTTCTCTTCAGTCACTGCTTCCTCTTTTTTCCATTCCATTTCTATTCGAACGTTCTTTTCCTTCCTCAATTTTTCTGTCAAATCTTCCAGCAACTTGCGAGAAAGAAATTCTTGCCTGTAGTTGAATAACCCACTTTGGTTCAACAACGTACCTTGCCCGACGAATTCTGTCTTTGCAGCAAATCATTGGTTCTTCTCCGATTGCCTAGAAATGTCCACGGTGCTCTTACCCGTCCAGTTTGCACTTAGAAAAGTTGAACTTCACTCAGAAGTTTGTTCGGAGTAATTTGGATATTGATTATGCTCTCTTTATCTCCTTTACAGTGATGTTCAATCTTGATACTACCCTGTTCGCCACCAGATGTTTGCTTGACAGACATTTTGGTATCATCCCCTTCGAGATCTATTCCATTTTTATCATTTGAACAATATTTCGATCGAAAGTATTCCACGATCATTTTCAGTTCCCCCAAAAAGGTGTACAACTCTCCCATTGATATTATTCGATGGCAAATTCCTCGAACAAATCTGTAGCCATATCCACTTTCTCATTGTCAATAAATCTGAAAAATTATGAAATACCTCTCTATCTCAAAGATCCATCCTTTATGATCTTGACCCACAAAAAGGAGTTGAAATTTCTCTAAATCTATTAAGAAAACTCTTCTTTCTTTCATTACTCTTAGGATTCGATGATCTGAAAGAATCCTATCGATTATTGAATACGAAACGAACATACACGGGAGACTTCGAGAGCTCTCTACTTCCAGATACACTACACTTCTCTAATAATTTCATCTATCACATCGCTATTCTATTTAATATCTTTCTAATTCGTAGCATTTTCTTTTCCATGTGTAGAGATTGGACAAGAGCTAAGCTTACACTCATGGAGGGCGAAGCCGAGAAGTCTTTTATTCAAATGGAAGGGACAAGCACAGATGAACTGAAGTATAATGGCTCGGGAGCCGTGGATCGAGTTAGGGAGCTTCTCTTCCGCAAAATGCTTGTTGGTATTAAAGATGGGAGATTCTTCTTGGGAACTTTTCATTGCATTGACAAGCAAGGAAACATTATTCTCCAGGATGCGATCGAGTATCGTAGCACTCGACGGTCCTCTCCTTCTCCAATGGAACAGCGGTGCCTTGGTCTCATTCTCATCCCGTTCTCTGCTCGTACATCTTGTCATATCGATTGTAGCATTGAAGAACAACTCTCTTTCCTTTCGGTTTAAGGTACGTTTCAAATATCGAACTTCTTAGAATATTAGTGAATTTGAGATTATTATTGGGGATCATGCTCGAGGTACATAAATCTCATCAATTTGTTACTATTCTTCTTGATATAAACGAGTAATTGTTACGATAAATGTTCCTTTGAGTGTCACATCATTAGATGCGCAAACTTCTAATGATGCAAGTTAGAAAAACAGACAGGAATTGTTCGAAAAAACATGAAAACTAAAGTCGGAAAATTACACACAGCTATGTCTGCTCCTTGAACAAATTTACATTCGCCAGATGCGATTCCGGGGAATCGAACTGGTCATAATATACTACAAAACACATCTGATGGAACTAAACGGAAAAATCGGCAGATTTGAACTCTACAACTCGACTCAGATCAATGTTAGTATATTGAGAAAAAAGGGCAGAAGTCTAAAAATTTAGATCACCACCAGGCAATGATTCAGTCACCCAGAACATATGCCTTATCTTCATAGTATCTTTTCTCACTTTCTCCCTTCTTCTCATTTCGTTTCTGCAAGAAATCGAGTAAAATTCTCTCAGAATTGAAACGAATAACCTCAAATTAGAAGCGCCTCAACAATCCCAGTGAATAGGCTGGCGATTTACGATCTAAGACGTCCCATAATTCTTATAACACTTTATAAGATTGGGGTCTAGAAAGGGAAACCTGATATGCTTCGTGATTGGATACGATCCTCCTAATTATTGTCGAGGTGGAGATATCCAGGGGGCTATCCAAAACCCTGAAGATACCCATATCGATCGGAACGGAATATGGATTGGATTTCTCCTGCAATATTCAGTTTCAGCATCTCAACATATACATGACAGAGACAGAAAAAAAAACTGGGTCTTGAAAATAGACAATACCTTCTGAAAATCATTATTTTCAGCTATGGTTCCATGGACAACTAATGAGATGTTAAAGGTAGTTATCTGCCCCAAGAAAAAAGCAAAGAATAAGAACAAATACTATTCCAACATTTTCATACACTACCTGAAAATAACTTAATGAAGTAAATCGATCGAAATCAGTAACCAAACGGACGATCAATTTTGAAAAGATGTTTTGAAACAACCATGTTTACTCTACCATAATTTTCACGGCGTTCGAAAATAAGTTACAGATTGTATAACTCATTCGCTTGTCCGGCCAGCAAACACACTCTCAAAGATACGGTAATCCAGAAAAGCACTCGAGTTAATAATAATAGAAGAGCATAACTAGTTCAGTTGGTAACCAGGTGCCAAAAATTTGAGAAGAAAAACTCAGATATGAGAAAATAAATCAATAAACGTAAAAACCTCACCATGTCTTTAGAAACTTCCCAAGGAGCACCAATTATCACCTCATCCACATAACGGCAAGCCAATACGCTCAAGCTTCTCTCATGAAGATTCATAATCGGTCGATGAGCTCCTCTGTTGGTGCTGCAGAGTGATTGTACATAAAACAGACAAATTCAGCAAAAAATAGTGTAAAACTGGAGGAAGCTTCAAAAGTAGAGAGAGAGAGAGCACCTGACTGTCTGATCAGTGTGTATGCCAACAAGAAGGAAGTCTCCAAGCTCACGAGCTAGCCGTAAAATCTATAGAACAATAGTTGAACACATAAGGGAAGCAAAAATTATACAGTAGCAAAAATTTAATTTTGATAGTGAAAAGTTAGAGGTAGTAGTAGAAGTGACTTTACAAAATACACACACAAAGAAATAGAGCCAATATCCTTTTTTAGAAATTGAAAAAGAGAAAGAAAAAAGTAAAATATTATTATCCCCTTAAATCAATCAAATTCAAAGGTTGTGCTGGTTGATGGTTCCCATCTAAATAATCACATGAGAGAGTTTTGTACTCTTCAGCCACCACATTCAACCCTATTTTATTGAAAACCTTACCAACTCGAATATGAAAAAGACTGTCTATTACAGGTGACTCATAGTTCAATCAAAGCATTAGTAACTCTCACATTCATTTATATAATTGAATGATTTAAGGAAAAATATATAAAAGCTTACTTCCACGTGTCCAGCGTGGAAAAGATCAAATGCACCATCAATATAGATTATACTGCCATCTGGTGGAGGTCCCTGCATCCACACGAACGAACCCTTTAAGTGATTTTCTTTTCTCTTTCTTGAGTAAGGATTTCAAACGATGAGTTTCATGACATGAAAAAAGCAGGGGGAGACAAGCTAAGCTATAAGTCACAATCCTCACCTTAAAAAAGATACAATGACGGACATCTGTGACACACATTTCCCGTATTTATACAAAAATAAGTGTAGACGTGAAACCAATGAGCAAAAAAATTGCTAAAATAAAAACCATCAATTTAAGATAGTGTATGACTAGGAATCGAGTGAGGTTCAACCTAATCTTTTTCAGATTCAGCTTAAAGCTGCATATCTCGTGAGGATCAGTCCATTTTACACTAATTGTGTATAAGATATTTGAAGTCTCGTTGCGAAATTCTCATCCACATTAAATTTTTTCAGGTAATGTAGCTTTCACGTAAAGTTTGAAAAATTCACTTGCTCAATAATAATTTTTACAGCATTTCAGTTCAATTTATGTCAGTTTCTCCTGGCATATACATCATATTTCTAATCATTGCCAATAGAAAAGTTCTACCAGATGGTATTTAGGATTATAGGGTGATTTACAAAAAACTTACCCCCTTAAAGACACTATTGTCCTAGAGGTAACGACAGTCTATTGGAGGACATTCATGCATGGTTGAAAGGTCTCGAGTTTGATATAATCATGGTTCTCATCATGCATCCTTTAAACTTACGAAGTCTAGTTCAGTAGTTCTTGTCATTTTGGCCAGGTATGAAGCAAATTGATAAAGATTTTCTTGCCAAGTGGGACCTGTAACAGCACAACAAACAAGTATTCATCCTGGAGAAAAAATTGGGATGACCTCACTTGGGGATTTTAACGATAAGTTGCCTAAATTTGATAAGTTGGAGATAATTCAAGCGGTGCATGAGCAATTTCCCTCATTTAATCTGTCTGATATATCCTTTTACAGCTCAAACTATAATGATTGTTCTTTGTTCAGAATAGCACAGATTAAAGAAGTGCCAAATCAAATGTCACCAATTGTGATCAGATTTGCATGAAAAAATATTGGTCTCTACTACATAGAATTCTAGGTGCATTTTCAAAAAGATCAATGGTCATCATCCACAAACTAATGGCGACTAGTGGTAGTTAATCATCATTTGGAATCTTCTAAAGCTTAGTGATAGTCCCAATGGCCTCCATGGGACAAGAATGTCCCGGCATTCTAATCAATACAGTATAACAGAGATCCTATTTCTATTATTTTTTTTGAGACTCTTCACAAATTATCTCGTCCATAATTTATCCTAAGCCAAAACGAAAGATTTAATATGTTACAAAAATGAGAAAATTAACAAAAAATTTAAGGTATGGCAATTGACTCAAACCAAAATAGAAGATCCAGAGTTATCTCTTTATATCTGCTCAAAAATTAAAAGAATAAAAATTGCCTAAGAGCTGCTAAATTTAGGTCGACAATTAACTCAATCCGAGGCTTCTAAAATCAGAAGTGATACAACCGAAATTAATGAAACATTTGGAGAATCATAACAAACCTTCCCATTGGAAAATTGAACAATTCTTCTCGAAGTTGGAAGGAAATGAGATATACGAGTCCTGCTTCCTGAGCCACTATCTTCAAATTTTGGGCTGCGACCATGGCTAAACTGCCTTTGCAAAGAAGATTGGCTGTGACTGTCACTAACAGACCTCTCTCTTACACAAAGAAGCATGCGACCTATTCATGACCATACAGACTATCAATTAAAATGGAACGAAGCAGCCATAGAACCAGTTGAAATAAAACTCACTAAACTACACAAAAGATGATGAAAAAATAAAACTAACATTGCCTAAATTGAAGTCATCTGTTGTACAAAAAACATGAACACGAATATAGGCAGGTTTGTGGCTATGGAACATGCAAAAAAAAAAGGCGATTATTGAGAAATATAGGAATAAATGGTTGTCAGGGCAGACTTATTTCATGAAAGTCGGAAAGAAGGTTGGACAAATATTTTCTTAGATGTTCGAGTTAGATAGTTATGACGACCAACAAGGATTCCATTAATGAGCATAAATGAAGAATATAGAGGTTAACTGACCTACAATGTCCGTGCTAGACACTCCTTCAGTACGTTTGATTTGTTTATAACGACCAGCTTTCTTTGCAAGAGCATAAGCATCGGTGCCATCAGGAAGAACACAAGGGTCATCTCCATGGATGATATAATCTATATTGTACTCGTCAAATAGCTTCTTCATAAAATCTTCAGTTATAGCGTAGGGTGCATCAGAAATAACCTCGTCCACCCATTTAACAGCACTCACCATAATCATTCTAAAACGCAGAATGCAACAAAACACATAAAAATTTCGTCTAGAAAAGCTAAAATCACATAAAGGAGCACAACAATGGATTCTAAGGGTAGAAAATGGCACCTTTCGTCGAGTGGAGTAACGGGAGGCCCTTTGTTAGCAATAATTTCAGCGTCGCTAACAACACCAACAACCAATTGATCGCCAAGAGCACGAGCTTGACGGAGGGCGTTGCAATGGCCGTAGTGCATCATGTCAAAGCACCCATCCATGTACACGCGAATAGGTTTCTTTTTCTTCCGAATGATACCAAGTTTCGGCACGCCCAATCGGAGCACCAGCAGCGAGGCCCCAACCACCACCACGCCGACGAGACAAGTGGCCAGAAACCGAGCCCAACGCTGCGAACTGTCGGAGTCAGAATCCATTTCTCCTATTCCTGCACCCCAAATCCTTGATTTCCACCCTAATTCTGCAACAAGCTCGGATCGGATTCGATTGATGATGAATAAAATGACGAGAGCAGCTGATTTATTCCGACTCTATTCTCCACCATCATCAGATCTCACAGTAGGACCCCCCATGGCCCATATTTTTCGCACCCCTCGTTCGTCTGAGTCTACTTCACAACGCGTGGCGCCACCTTTTCGTTGTCATGTTTTTATGTTTTCCTGAAATTTGTTCCAGTTGTCGCGCCGGTTCGGCCAAACCGGATGAACCGGAAGGAAGTCTTTTAGAGTTGTGGTTTGAACTTTGGATTGGGCCAGATTTGGGTGGGGTTGGTTTTAACAAGGGTTTGGCTTGGTTTTATTGGATTTGGGTTATTTTTTATCTATGGTTGGTTCAATTAAATTTTTACGATTTTTTACCCCGAACTATGATCGAATTTGAACTGCGAATCCGATTTTGCCCACCCATATTATCAACAAACGCTCAATCATTGAAAATGCACTTCACTGAGCACAATAAACTTTCGATCCTTCCTGGTAACGATTGAAGAAGCTTCTTTTATCCCATATACGAGGCAAAATTGAGTATTATGTCGCATAAATTCCGTCAAATTTATGATAAAGGTAATTTTAATTTGTTTTCTTTATCTATTTTCGGTTCATTTTGTTGCAAAAAACGTAAAAGTGTCAATTAATAACCGGTTAAAATACAGGGTGTCAATTGATAATTATATTTTTTGCCAAATTTTGAAACCAAACGAGTTCGAAATCTAATCGAGTTCGAACTACCTCGCGCCCCCTAATTCTACCGAATGATCAAAGGTTGAGATTAATTTGGCCACCGTCATCGAGTTATTATTAAATATACATAGCGAATCCATCAAGCACAAGTACATCTACAAATCTTAATACTCGATAAACAAAACGATAAAGCAAACGACTAAACGGATACGATTACATCCACAACAACGTCCACAAATTCCTCGACGATGTAAATGAAAAACGAGCGAATCTTAACAATTTCGATATTTTTTCAATGAAAGAATGGACATTGATAATCCAACTATGGCTCCATGCTTTTGAGGTCGTTCGAATCCTTTCTCGAAGATTCATCGTAAAAAGGATGTTTATTTGCGGCTTTCGCGAACTCAGTTGCTGACGAGGAAGCAGATGTAGTGTTTGAGTTTATACCATCGTTTTGCAACATGATTTCGATGCTCTTGACAACATCGCCCATAGTTGGACGGTCTGCAGCCGATTCTTCGACGCATTGCATGGCCAAATCAACAAATCTTTGAAACCCAAATAGATACGATGTGTTTCTAATAGTCGGATCGATTATCTCTCGCAAGCCATAGAGTTCATCGCTCTTGTTCATAAACGATTGGACTTCACGGACAATGTACCTTCCTTTCTCGATCGGTTGCTTTGCAGTAATAAGTTCCAACATTACGACCCCAAAACTGTACACGTCGCTCTTTTCGGTTAACTGATTAGTCATGTAATATTCTGGGTCGAGATAACCCTGCAAAAAAGCCGCATTTCAAGATCAGACAAACATAGTTTTGGATCGACAAGTGCGTTGAAATGGCAGTTCATGTGATCTTCCGATCCGGTCCGACCTGGTTTTATCTCAAAATAGAATTCGAATCCACGATTTTGGATTTTTAGAACAAAACCATAAAATATGGTGCCGTTCTAGTTTTATTCTAATTCCAATTTATATTTTAAAAAAAATTAAAATATTTTTATTATATTTAAGTTAGATTTTGAGTAGCTGAGTGAGTTTTGGAGAATGTTTTGTGGTTTATATAGGATTTAAAATTTAGATAGAGTTTTACTCGATTTTGTGTCTTTTTTTTAACTCACGTTCATGTTATCGTGGTCTTTTAGTTTTAAAAACAAGAACAGAACCATGAATCGCAATTTTTCAAAATTTAAGACCGAAACAGGGCCAAAACCGGCAGTTCTGGTCGCCCATTCCTATAGTTCCTCGTGCCAAACAAATTATTTGAAAATAAAGCAACCACAAACAAAGAGAAGATTGAAGTTCTTACCAGCGTGCCTTTAACTTGAGTTGAAACATATCCTTTCTCACCACCATCAGCGACGAGCTTAGACAACCCAAAATCTGCAACCTTTGCCGTCAAACTTCCGTCTAGCAGGATGTTGGCCGATTTAACATCTCGGTGGATTATGGGAGGACTCGCAAGTTCATGAAGATATGCTAGTCCTCGAGCGCATCCAAGCGCCATCCGGAGTCTTCTCTTCCAATCGAGTTGAATCCCCGATTTTCCTGCAAGTAGATTACGAAAACAGATCTAAGCAGAATGAATTCAAAAGCGATGAGTCACGAGAGAGGTCAGGGGAAGAGAATGAAACTTTCCCGCTCACAAAAAAATTCGAGATTTAATGAAGGGATCAATTGACTCACCAGAGAGCGATTCCCTAAGCGATCCGTTGGGCATAAATTCATAAACGAGCATCTGTTCGCCTTTATCGAAACAAAATCCGACAAGACCAACAAGATTTTTGTGATGAACTCGAGAAAGCAATTCGATTTCATTTTTGAACTCTGATTGCCCCTGCATTGATCCTTGTCGGGCTCGTTTGACGGCAACTATTATTCCATCAGGCAAGGTTCCTCTATAAACCTGAAGACAACAATAACATTCGATGAGCAAAGATTAATGCTTTCCGAGAAATTTTCATCAAGCGATTGAAGAAAAATCAGTATGCACCTTGCCGTAGCCTCCCGATCCTATCTCGTTGCTTTCGGAGAAATTGTTTGTACATTTTTTGAGCTCGTCGTAGGAGAACCATCTTGCTCCCTTCAACTGAGGTGCGCCTCCGCTGTCTTTGCCGCTCGATGCCCATGAAGCTATGAGAAAAATATGAGATCAATTGTATCACCTCAACTCGCTTTCTCTTCGATAGGAAATACGATAAATAGCAATTTATCTCCTGAATTATCATTATTATTGCAACGGATAAAATTTATGATATAATGTTTGAAGGTGTTCATTTTAGTAATGATAAAATTGAAGGTGTTCATTGTAGTTATGATAACATTGAAGGTGTTTATTGTAGTTATGAAAACATTGAAGGTGTTCGTTGACAACTTATAACGTTCAAGATAGGACTAAATTGATATTTTCCCAAAGAAATATTTATCGACAACACTTACCAAATGGTTTGCTCAATCCAATCGCTTTTTCTGCACGTTTCTTTTGTCGAAGGGCATAGAATCCGATTCCAATAAGACCAATAACGAGAAACGAGCATCCAACCGATATACCGGCTATTATTCCCGGGCCAATAGAAGTTCCTTTGTTGGCACCTAAAAGAATTCGGTGGTCGTTTACAAATCAATTCATAAATCATAGTATTATATTTATAATCCCTGAATTTACTAACCTCGCTTAACTCCGACTAACTCTTATTAACTTACGAACACATATAACATATCCTTACAATTATTTCCTAACACAAGAGTAATGAAATTGAAACTTGGTTCTTAACACGAAAATATAGCTTACCTGGAAACCCGTAAGGAGAGGCGATAAACAAGTAAGGCCCAAATATGACAGGAGGTTTATAAGTTTGAGTAACTAAGGAAAACCCGAGCCTTTGAATATCCGATCGAGTGAAGGATTCTCTGGTGACCGGAAAGAGGGAGAGACTCAACTGAAGATAGTCGTTCGCATTGAAGAAAGGATTTTCGAGATAAACCGATCCAGGGGTGAGACTAAGTGCCTCCCACAAGCTTTTCTCCAAAGAATGAAATAAACTCACATTGGACAAGTCCCTGAATGATGGCCCTCTAAAATAGAAAGTCCCTTCATATGGATAAGCACATTCACAGCTCTGGGGGTTCAACTTCTGATCATAGGGACAAAATTTACCATTGCAATTGGATAGGCTAGTAGAATAAGTAGCAACAGTCTGTTGAAACTGGCAGTAATTAGAATTCGAGAGATCGATGTTGCATATGGGATTTCCGACCAGACTAAGATATACGAAAATCAAACAAAAAACGAACATTAGTTTGTAAAAAACAACATTAGATGATTTCAAAATGAAATACAAAGGCAGTCGATGTCTCACATTAATGTTTTAGTGTATCCCGAACCAATGGTAAATGCAGAAATCTGATTATTCTGTAAATCAACAAGTTGCAATTGTGAGCTGACGCTGTCTCCCATGCCCAGAGTCCCATTAAATGAATTATTCTTCAATTTCCTGCCCATAATTATAAAAATTGAATCGAATGTTATCTCATGGTCAAATTTATGTTTTTTTTTGCAAAATCAGAGCTTACACTTGCTGTATCTGGGGTAATGAGAAGATTTTTTGGGGCACGTCTCCTTGTAACGGTCCGTATTCCATAATCCTAAGATAATGTAGCCATGGAATTCGCTCACATTTTATCGAACTTTTCAATCAAATTTTTCAAAACCCAAAGAAACCACGGACTTACAACGTCGTGAGCGATGATAAGCTTGAGAACCAATCAGGAGCTGGTGATGGACTAAATGAGTTGTTACTAAGGTCCCTAGAGCATCAAAATATTGCCAACATAAGGCTTCAGAAATGTACAAATAACCAAATTATGGGAGATCAATGGAATTGTATTTCATGACATCACTTACAAATAACTCAAAGCCTTCATTTGACTTAAGTTTGGCAGCAGACCAATCAAGTTATTGTGAGCAAGATTCCTTAAATGGCATAGTTGTATAGTCGAGTTAATTAGCCAACAACAGAATACGAGAGAGGAATATACGAAAAAATCAACCTAAAAATGATACTCACAATTCACTGACAGCTCCAAGGTTGCCGAAATTTGAGGGGACACTTCCGGTAAATGCATTTCGATCAAGCCGGCTTTAAATAAAACGAAGAGGGTGTGATTTTTCTCTAAAGAAAAAGTAGGACTTGCTAGAGAGATAAATATGGAGATTGTTACTCACAGAACCTCAAGGGTTGGAACTAGTCCTAGTGTTGATGGTATATTCCCAGAAAATTGATTATCATCAAATAGTCTGAAATCAGAGAGAAGTATTTAAGGAAAACTACAAAACATTAGAAGAAGTAGCAAGCCAGAATCAACTTACACATGTAACAATGACATTTCAGCTGAAAATAGTTCGGTTGGTAAGGGACCAGACAGCTGATTTTTATTGAAATGGCTGCATAGAGACAATATCAAGATGTTATTTAAAGACATATATATCATACTTGTCTCTTATGGTAATTACTCACAAGTGGTTTGCATTTAGTAGACTATCCAAGCCGGGCAAAACTGGAATAGGTCCGGTCAATTGATTCTCTGCTAAGTCTAGCCAGTTAAGTTTGGAAAGTTTACTAAAAGAGGAAGGTATCGTCCCAGTGAATTTATTCGTATTCAGAGCCCTGAAAAGCGATGCAATTACACTAAGAAAACCAAAAAAAAGAAGATAACCCTGTCTTGTCAGAGAGTTTCTTTTTTTGTTCAAAACTCTTACAAGAAGGTTAGCTCAGTAAGATTGCCTATTTCCGCTGGAATTGTACCACTAAAGCCGCACCCAGCAAGAGTTCTAAAAGATGAAAAAAAAACATACCTTACACATCTTAAATGAAGGTATATTTCATTAAGGTAATGCAAAAAAAAATTGCTAATAAAACTTACAAGATATTCAAATTTTTCAAATCACCTAATCGTGGAGAAATAGAGCCTGTGAGATTCGGGTTGAATGACAGGTCCCTGCCCAACAAAAGCAGGAAACCATGAATGAAGATGTTGGATCAGCTAAACCAGAGGGAGTTCTATATGGTAAGAATAATGGAGTTTCAACTCACAAGGATCTCAACTCTGAGAGACCTCCAATATCACCATCAAGTTTACCTATGAGGCCCATGCTTGATAATGTTCTGAAGAGGGAAACAAAAAAAGGAACACTTGATCTAAATGATCAAAAGAGTACAATGACTTATAGTAAAAACCAAAAAGAAAAATTTGGAACGGATTTTAGATCATACAATGCTGTTACTCTTGAATTGTTGCAGGTAACTCCTTCCCAGCCAGATCCACAAGGATCATTTGAGTTTCCCCAGCTTGGTGGTACATTTTGCCATTGATTTTTCAAAGCCTGAAGCATTGAAGCTGCATGTTACAAACCAATCAAATGTTAACATGTGGATATATTTTTTTGTTGATAGGAGTCAATATAAGTAGAGAGGCTTCTATGTGGAACAACAACCAGACAATTGAATGCCGCCTTTTTGGCATATTTGGAGTAGATAAGTTCATAACACTGTTAATGCAATCTCAATTTGCTAGAAAATCTTTTCATCTCCATAACTTATGATCAAAATTTAGACAAAATGTCAGAACTAAAGAAACCAGAAAGAAAAAAGGAACGAAAAAGCTATCCCGACAATATTTTTAGCTCATCCTTTGAAATATAGCCACTATTTTGCCTTTCACAAAACTGTATTTGCCGACTTACAACGTAGTAGTAGATATCAAAATCAGACAAAGTACGACATAAATTCACTCTTTTAGTATATATATATATATATATATATATATCATGTCGAAGATGAAAAGTAAAAGATACAGGTCAGACTAGATGAAACATTTGAAGGAATATACCCAATATCATGTCGAAGATGAAGCCATCTTTTGTTCATCTTGACATTTTGTTGTATCATTAGAGGTTTTCTTACACAAGTTATAAGTTTTCGTTATTGCCATAAATTGGAACAACGTCAACGATTGTTTCTGTTAAGGGAGATTTGAGCTTTGGATCATAAACGAAGAACTTCAACCAGGGATTTGTTTTTTTCCAAAATATTTTCTCTGCAGAATCTAAACCACTTAGGAATTAGTTTGATACTCACTTCCTAAAGTAACCATCCCTAAACATTTGGACGAAATAAGCCATGAAAATAACACAATAATCCAAAAGAGCTTCAATTAGTTTCTACCATCGGTATTGTCTGTAACGGAGGAGGTGATGCGAAACCAAAAACAGCAGAAACCCAGAAAAATTAGCGACCGAAAAGTAGACATGGCGGCGCCTTCTAACTTCGCAGAGAAAATCTACCAATAAGATAACACTTGCGACGTTTCTGATGAAATGGAAGCCGATCAATCAGACGCTTTGGCGTACAAAAAACGAAGAATCTGAGTCCTCCTTCAGATGGTGTTCCTTGAATTTGACGCCAATCTAGCCATCGTTGTCGCGGCCACCAAATTCCATTGTACTCAACAACACCCCATTTGTGTCTACGTCCAAAACATACGACGTTTTCAACCATTTTCATCATTATAAAATCCATACTTTTCTCTGCTTACTCCGCCCGAGCTCCAAGACCAGGATGAAGATTTGACTAGAAATACGAAATAAAGAATGCGGCGGCACAGTCTGTCCACGCGCATCAGATAAATGTTGGATAATTTTATACTTCGGAGCTGGTGAGGGAGAGCCGGAGAGAGCTGAGAGGGACAAGGGAGGGATCGGTCCACCTCGCTCGGCTTAAAATTTTCCAACATAATCGACCGGTTTTCGGTTTATTAAAAAAAACATTCCAATAAACCGACCTAGACCGAACAAAAATTCATCGATAGGTTTATTTCTGGTTTTCTTTACAGCCATGCTCAATTAGGTTTTGGTTCCTTAATTTAGAAAATTCTAAACTAGTACCGATTGATTCGGTTTAAATTTGTGTGTGCATCGAACTAGAACCACTTGAACTATTCGAAATACGAACTTCTCGAATAGCAAAGTCTTGCTGCACAAAGGCTGATTGCAATTCTAAAAACTCTGAAACTAAAACCGGACCGTGAGTAAAAAAATGACCCAAAATCGAACAAGCTCAATTCAGAACTAAATAAAACTCGACATAAATTCAAAAATCGATTCTAAATTCGATTTAAATCTCTCAAAACTGACATGTATAATAAGAATATATTTTTTATATTTTTTTAAAAATATGGAATATGATCAGGATAAACAAAAATTATATTATATTTCACGGTTCTGATTCTGATTCGTCCTATCTAAATCGGACGGCGCAAACTATTTAGTTAAAGTTTATTTTATTTATTTTAAATTTTTGAGAATTAATTTATCAAATTTCTCCAACTCTCTATTAAATGATTACGCCCGTAATGATATGGGTCACCAACAAACGTTAGGCCCAAGGGCGACGGAAGGGTGAGCGAGTGAGAGAGGGTAAGGATTAGGGAGAAGGCGGAGCGCGGCGGCCGGCGGTTGGCGGTGGTGCTGTTCCGGAAGGAAGATGAAATCAATAAGGGGCAAAAAGACTCCCAAAGATGAAGATCCCGTGGAGCAATTGCTTCAATCTGTTCAGGACGATTTGATGCTCCAGTTGAACATTGATTCTCACATGTCCCGAGTCTCTCCCGATTACCTTGACAGTGATCTTGACCGTCGATTCCAAGCTCTCAAATCTCGACCGACTCAAAAATCCTCTGCCATCCCATCCTCATCTTCTAAATCTACACCTGTGGCTCCTCCGCCGCCATCATCTCAGCTCCAATCGCAGTCACAATCTCCGTCTGAGTTGCCGTCTGTCGTGGACGACGATCTATCCGCTAGATTTGCATATCTTAAAGCTTCTTTGCCGTCTAACGCTTCGCCTCTGGCCAACCTCCATAAGAGTTCTGTTGTGGATGATACTGGTGAGGAGGAGGACGAGGTTGAGAAGTTGATTGAGTGGGCGAAGGATGCTGCGCGTCTCGATCCATCTCCCCCATCCGACGACGATGAAGACAGCTGGAGCAGCGACGAATCTGGCAACGACAGCAGGCGCGATTCGAGGCAAGTGAGCAAGTAAACAATATAGTTCTAAAAAATTTTATCTTAGATATACTGCGTGTGATTGGACGTGTATGAAACCCAAAATTATTTAAGTAAATTAGGACATAAACACAATCAATGAATCACGGTGGGGCGTCAGTTAAAACTTTCCTGCTTGATCATCAGAAATTTTCTAGCATTTGTGAATTATTGAAGATCCACTCCATTGTCAACTTGTAATAATGGTCAATTTCTCTTGGATCTTCCTAGCGTGGAACTCCAAATGTTCTAATTAGTAGAATTTTAACCTGGCTCTCTATATGCATCAAATAGAGCATTTAGTTTTGTTTCCTGCTATGCTTCTGAGGATTTTTAGTCAACTATGAGATTCACTCCTAAAACTTGGGACGAAAACACTGAAGATCATTATTAGATTTGCTAGAACACAGTGAATACGAGCAAAGAAATGAGGCTCGTGATCGATCGACAACATAGATAATCAACTATAGTGTAGAGAAGTAAGTGATTGCCTTGCATTAGGTGATTAGACACACCTCCATTGAGAATAATCAGCATCTATCCTGTGTCTCTTCCTCCTCCCCATCATCAAGGTTAGATCAACATAAAAAAGCAACTCTAGCCCATCTCTATGTCCAAAAAGAACTACTACAAACTCCCATTGTGTTTAAAATCAGTGATCATCCCTCTAAAACTACAAATTAGGTGACCACTCTGCAGGCAGTTGTGTGTTCTATGTAAGTTGTTCATAGTCTGAAAATCTTGTAGATAATGTTGGTATATAAATATCCTTTTGTATGCATATGATTTGGCGTATCCTATGCGAAAGCGTTTTGACGCCATTGTTGTTTCTGAATCATGTTCCTACACCGATAAAACCTGAAAAAGGGCACCTCTTATGGGTTCCACCCCGGTTTAATTTTTACCCACGAAGGCTGGCTTGTTTGAGAATCCGGTTCAATTTCATTTACATCATATGAATCCTTGCATCAATTCCTCCATTTCATTGCATTTCTTTTCACATGTTCGAGTTTGAGGGTCGAATAATGAGTTATTTTGATTATTTAGTTTATCATAAGTTGTCAAATGAGCTTACTCGAATTGAACTTGCAAAAAATTAGTTCGTCTAGCTTGTCAATTTGACGAGTCGAGCCTAACAAACAATTATAAAAAAAGACATGTAGCAACACTCTTATTGCTATTGGGCAAATGGAATAAGAGAAAAGAAGAAACGCTAGACTTCGAGCTAAACTGTGCCTGCTTTTGTTGCGAGCGATTTGAGCGAGTTGACGCATGCACGTTCGAGTGACACGTCTACACGAGACCTACATGAGAATCTCAAAGCCTAATATTATTCTCAAGTTTGGTATTGAAATTCTCGTGTAATCTTAGATTGAGATTGCAGATCAACAATTTTAGTTCAATTTCATTTTATTTTTAAAAATCATAAAATTGAAATCAGACCATGGTTAAGAAAATAAACTAAATTCTAACCGGACATGCTTATAATCAAATAAAATTTGATATAAATTTAAAAATTAATTTCGAATTTAACTTCAATATAAATAAAATATATAATTTTAATTTATTTAATATAGAAAGGCATTGACATCAATACCCTTTCAAAAGCTCGGACGCTCCTATCTCTTGGAAAACTCACGGAAGCTCTCTCTTCGTTACGGGATGCTTTTTCATGAATGCGCTGCTCATCGTTACCTGCAGGAAGGAGCTGCTTTGCATCGTTTCATGCTTTTCCACAGCCCAACCTACTCGTCCGATCTCTTCGTCACCAACCATCTTCTCAATTATGTACTGTAAATGCAGTACATTGGAATACGCCCGTCAACTGTTCGATGAAATGTCTAGAAGAAATGTTGTTTCTTGGACTGCCCTGATTTCGGTTTTCTCGCAGCATGAGAGAGTTGACGAATGCTTCTTTATGTTTAAGGTCATGTTGGTACAGATCCGTCCTAATGAGTTTGCATTTGCCAGCTTGCTTAGCTCGTTGAGTGAGAATGAATACGCCCGTCAACTGTTCGATGAAATGAGAAACGTACATGGGAGGTGCTCTACCAGATTGGTTTACTTTTTTCAATTGTATTAAAGGCATGTGCATCCATGTTGACTGAAAGATATGCCTCAGCCTATCATTTTCAAATAATAAAATCTGGTATGTGCAATGACATTGTTCTTGCCAATGCCCTTATGCATACTTATGGCAGATGTGGCTCAATCACTCTCTCAAAGCTAGTCTTTGATGAAATGAGGCTTTGTGATTTGATATCCTGGAATTCAATTCTCAAGGCTTATGCTGTACATGGGCAAGCAAAAGAAGCTTTAGGGCTCTTTCAAAAGACGAATCTCGCCCCTGATTTTGCTACGTTTGTTGCTCTCCTTACAGCTTGTAGCCATGCAGGGTTAGTCGAAGAAGGCACTGAAATTTTCAGCTTGATGCTTACTGATCATGGTGTTGTTCCTCAGCTGGACCACTATGCCACCATGGTCGACACTTTTGGGCTAGCTGGGAAGATTGAGGAAGCTGAAGAGCTCATCAGTAAAATGCCCATGAAGCCTGATTTTGTAGTCTGAAGTGCTCTCCTTGGATCATGTAGGAAGCATGGTGCAACTAGGCTGGCTATACTTGCTTGAGAGAAATTCATTAGGTTATATACAAATGTCAAACATGTACTGCTCTGGTGGTAGTTTCAATGAGGCATGTTTTATTAGAAATGAAATGGAACAGTCTAAGGTGAGAAAGGAACCTGGATTAAGCTGGGTTGAAATTGCAGGTTCATGAATTTGTATCTGGTGGCCATTACCATTCAGAGAGAAGGGCAATATGTATTAAACTTAAGGAAATGGTTGCAAAATTAAAAGAGATTGGGTATGTGCCAGAGACGGGCTTAGCTTTATTTGAGGTAGAAGAGGAGCACAAAGAAGAACAACTACACCAACATAGTGAGAAAGTTGCTTTGGTCTTTGGCATGATGAGTGAACTTCATTTGCCTTGGCACAGAATATGTGTTGACTGTCATAATTTCATGAGATTAGCATCCAAGCTGTTGAAGAAGGTTATTATTGTAAGAGACTCAAACCGCTTCCACCACTTTAAAGATGGTTTATGCTCTTGCAATGATTATTGGTAAAAAAACATTTGATTTGTTCTAGCTTTCACAGGTTTTATCCCACAAGCTGGTTTGCAATTTCAGCCTGATCTGCTAGTGGGACTGACCCATGATTTTGTCATGGGTATCTAGGCATCTAGGAAATGATAAACATTCAGTGCAGCTCTGCGATGGGACCACGATTCAGAATATGGTTGGCTATCTCGTTGAACTCGTTTACGGACAGTACATGGGAGGTGCTCTGTGGATTAAAATAGTGTCTCCTTGATCATTAGTTTCGTTACTGGTGAAAATATTCAATTTTTGCGTCCAACATGAAGTTGCTGCTTAAAATATTTTCAAGACAGATCTCTCCATGCAGGTGAGTAACGAACTATCAAATATGAGCTTGCTAAATATCACCTCATTGATGTTGGTTTATATAACGAGGACTATATGAGCTATTCCTCATTATTTTGTCTGCCTTACATTATTTTGGTCTACCATATTAGAGTGTTGATGTCTAAGTAAAATTGCATGGCCGCGTTGTCATAACAAAATCCGGACTGTTTTTGTTACGAGTTAATCTAGCAAATATGGCCCCTAGTTTTTGTTCTCGAATATGTCTCCTTCATAGGAAAGTCGGGGGATCAGAAAATGGGATGGAGAGATGATCCATATTTGATCAACTTATTGACTTATTTACCTTGATAAAATACAAATTTTGGTTTTCTAAATTGGGAAAATATCTAAACCAAATCAACTCATTCTAATATCTTATAGAATGGAAACTGCTTAATCAATACCCTTATTATATTACTACAACTTCACCAATCCTGAGCATGTCGCCTTTTTTAAAATTTTCACCTCTGTGATTTATTGCTGGTGTCTGGTTATCATCTAATCATTCATAGATAAGACCTATATCTTCCATATCTTTTGTTCTCTTAATCTTACTGCAGATTTCTTTTAAACTGGTTCAGGTATAAATCTGAATTAAAAGTTCAAGAATTAGAAAGTAGAACCAAAGAAGCACAACCAACCATTGCGAGAATTCTCTATCCAAGCATAATTGCTTAGGATTTATCTGCTTCTATATCTCTAGAGTGGTTTTAGATTCTTTTAACATAAATCTTCTGCAACATGTGATATCAATTGATTTGTTGCTGTTTAACATTCCCAAAAAAACCATTCCAGTTATAGTTTTCTAAAGGAACATAAATTGCATCATAAGGAATGATCAGGTGAGATAATAACTGCAATTCAATCACCCAACTGGAAATTCCATTTGTTTTAAAAATTCAAATAATTACTGGCTAGATTTTTTTTCTATTTTTTAGTTAATTATCTGCAATTTAAAATGTGTTTTGATTGGACATGTGTTGAGTGCCTATCCTCCGGTGATATTTGTATTGACTATGCCAAGTCTCTTTCAGGTACCAAATGCTCTTCAATACTCACAATAAAGGGCCTTCATTAATCCACGTTGACTTGAAAAGCTTGGCTGTTCTACTTGTAAGCTACCACTTTTTCTTTCATGACGAAATCAAATATAGCCATGCAAATCCAATCTAGTTCTCATATATGAATCTACATCATGTCTTATTCCGAGTTACTATGGAAATTATTTGCAATTTCTAAAAATAAACCGACCCCAGAAATTTTCTCGAAACAAATTAAGAATTTACCATGCATTATTAGTCACCTTGAATTATGAAATATGCAAGTAAGACAAAGAGAAGTAGTTTAGAGTTCTTATGTTTGAATAAATGACAAGAAAGCTACTTAAATGCCTGCACGGACATAGCTCAGTTTGCTCAGAGATAGTAGATTGGTTACAAGAGCCTAGGTTCGACCCTTTCGCTGTCCTAGTGTGAGAGTTGTTACCTCCAATGTTGGGGTAGCTCCTTGGGGTATCAGGTAAAGGACTTCTATCTCTGGGCCGCTGAGTCACCGTGATTTATCCCCCTCACAAATTGTCGGGCTGAGGTGCCCTGGGAGCGAGGGATTTCGCCTTTAAAATAGAGGAGATAATAATATAAACGCAATAAGAACAGTTGAAGAGTCAAATCAAGAAAGCTACTTAAATCCTTCCTTGATTTGACTCTTCAACTGTTCTTATTGCGTTTATATTATTATCCCCTCTATTTTTCCAAATCATTTTAAGTTTGACACTACTTATAGTTCAAAATGAGTCTTAAAATGATTTTTTTTTAAATTCAAGTTTTTTTTTTTGCATATTTTTTCAAAATTCAAGTCCAAAATTAATTTTTATGCTACCGAAATACTACTTAATGCTAACATCATAAGCCACATGTTGACTTATCGTATATATTTAATATTTATTCATTCCTTGTGTAGTTTCTTAGGCTGATCAAAAGTATTTAATATTTGTTTGATATATGTCTGATGAATCTCTCTCAACCAATACGTTTTTGGAAAATTGAACTTGTGTTACTTCTGCAATCAACTTCAGGATTTATTCTCTAATTCTACAATCTTAGAGAGAGGGAGTGTAGTGAAGCTTGATTGTACTTAAAGGGCAGACATAGGTCAAATCGGTTCGATTTTATCTCAAAATAGAACTAGAATTGAAACTCACAATTTTGAATTTTTGAAACCAGAACCGAAACCAACAGTTTCGGTGCGATTTCGGTTTTGACCCAAATTATTTTATATTTAAAAAAAATTGTAATATAATAAAAAAAATATTTTTTATATTTAGGTTGATTTATAACTAATTTTAAGATTTATATCAGATTACATTAGGGTTTTTGTTGAATTTTACTCAATTTAAAAAAAAAATTACCCACATATCGGTTATCGTTTCAAGGTTTTTTATTCCTAAAGACTATAAACAGCCCATAAATCATAATTTTTTTAAAAATTAGAACGAAGATCGAATTAAAATCAACGATTCCAGTTCAATTTACTGTTATGGTCCAGTTTTACCCACCCGTAATTGTAGGCATTGCACTTTCCATGACTTCTATGCCTTTTTTTTGTGGGTTGATTCCAATTTATTGGCTTCACACTTCTTATTTCACAACAATTTAAAGCCAATTTTTCGGTGAGATTTAAAGTTCGAGAGAGATCTCAATACTTTTTTTTGGATATTTTGGGAAACCAAACTTTTTCGGGTCGAGATTTCATAACAAGTTGTACTCGAGAAATCTGTGCATCACTTTTGGCACGTAGGCTAGTTTTCGCAAGCACGAGTTTTGTAGTTGTGGCTCGAATGATAAACCTCATGTAAGCAAATAGGGTTTTAACGTAAAAAGTTATAAACGAACATTATATCCCTTGTTTTATTCTCGATATCAATTTTTTTCACTATCACAAGTGTTATCCGACCATCCGAGACAAGAAATCGAAGAATTTTACAATTTTTGTTAGACGGGCGAGAAATTATCGACCAAAGTAGACTCGAGCCATCATCTATTCGGTATTACCGTCAATTTACAAGGATAATTGTAAAGACATTCCATCGTTAAGATAACATGTCTCTGTGCCACGTCATGGTTTCTGTACAGATGCCAGCAGGGACACGGGGCCAATTTGTTGGCGGAGAGCCAGTAGGCAGGCCCCACGTGTAACTTGCTCACCGCTGGCACCAGCCTTTGAGATTTTAAGGCTCATTTATACCGCAACATAGAGAGGTGTCAAACGACCCGGTGCCGAATCGGTACTGTAGCAGTCTGAGCCCAGCTCGTTTTGCTACAGTAACAAGCCGAGTCTGGCTCAGTAAAAAGCTCGAGCCTGACAGGTCGGCTCGCTCGAGCTGGCTCGTGGGCTCGAAATATACGGAGTGAGGTCGACACTTAGTGTAACAACGGAAGACACTTAATCAACATTATAATTTTTGTGGGTCGACCGCATAGAGCAAAGAGTCGACCGGTAGACGACAAAGTGTCGACCGACGTTGCATAAAGGGTCGACCGACATAATGTAATAGCTAAAATTTCTATATTCAGCGGTAACATCCGGTCGACCTTGAAAATACTGTAGGTCGACCGGAGATAGCTGTTATGAGGGAATTCTATAAATTGTAGGGGATAGACAAAAATTTCTTACCCGAAACTCTCTGTGCAAATCGCTCTCAAGTCATCGCGCTCAAAAACCTTCTAGTTGTTGATCGTTCTACGCTTCCATTAACAATCATCGACAAATCGGTGAACGATATTAAAGTAGATTTTTTTTAAAAATACTTCATTGTTTATTATGGATTCACCGCCGAAATACGTTGAAATTGAAACATTTTCGTCTTCCGACGATGAGGTGCAAGAAGTTGCACCTATGAATTCGGCATTTTCTGTCGGATTGACACATACATCTGCACAAGCATCCACGTCTGCCACTCGATCCAAGAAATCAAAAACGTTGAAAGTATGGAAACATTTTGAAATCGTAGAAGTGAACATAGGAACGAAAATAGAAACTATGGCACAATGCAATTATTGTGCCAAACATTATGCTTATGAATCCACCACTAGCACGATGAATCGACATTACAAAAAATATCACGAGCACTTGCATACGAAAGATCATATGCAATTGCAATTAAACACTCTTGGTACTTGAAATTTCGTTTATTCGCATGATAGAATGCGAGAAGGTGCTGTAAAATATGTGGCACAACGAGAGTTGCATCTCGCAATGTTTGATCATGAGGGGACCGTAACATTTATACAACAATATATAAATCCAAGTTTTAAGCGAATTTCTCGCAGTACATTGCGAGACAACATAATAAAATTGTATGAGAAAATGACTTGCTTCTTTTATTTTCGCATGCGCTCACGATGTCAATATGTATTACTTCTGATTTGTAGAGTGCACCCAATGCACTCGGCTATATTGTTGTGACTTCGCATTTCATTGATGCGAGTTGACAATTTAATAAACGCATTTTAAGTTTTTGGAGTTGTGAATACTCTCATAGTAGTATCATAATTTATGGATACATTATTGTTATTCTATAAG
This sequence comes from Begonia fuchsioides, assembly GCA_003255005.1. Lineage (NCBI taxonomy): Eukaryota > Viridiplantae > Streptophyta > Magnoliopsida > Cucurbitales > Begoniaceae > Begonia > Begonia fuchsioides. The sequence goes on along the minus strand of QAOC01049635.1, from coordinate 372,324 downwards.
AATATAATATAAGAGATAAAAATTTTAGTATTACGATAGATAATACTTTCGCTGATGATAGTTGTGTTAATTCATTTGTAATAAAGTTATTCTTAACATTTTTACATATAGAATTAACGTAGGAGGGAGTTGACTTAAAAAATCTCCATTGCTCGTTAATTTGTCCAGCTTAGGTTTTTGGTTTGACCAAGCCGCCCCTCTCTCTCTCTCATGACCTGTCTCTCTCTCTTGATCTCTCTCTCTCTCATGATCTCTCCTCATCTCTTTCTCTCTCTACATCTCTCTCTAAATCTCTCTTTCTACATGAGCGATTTCTCTCTCTCAAGCAAAATAATGATGGGTAGGAGAGGAGTTAGGTAGGCTCATAGTCTACCACAAACCACCTTTTCATGGAGGTTTTCAGATCGAATACTCATCTCTCTTCTTTTTTTCCCAACTGTATCTGCTACCCACCTTCTTTTAATGCTCCCCTTCTTCCTCCTCCACCCCCGTATAAAACAACCCTAATCCCAAAATCTCTCTCCACATCCCCCCCTCTCTCCCCTCTGTGAAACCATCTTTCTCTCTCTAAAAGCCATGGCTCCGGCTTCCTTCGACCAAGGCTCGAAGAGGGTTTGCGTGATGGACGCTTCCGATCACTTCGGGCTCTGCCTGGTGCAATCGCTCCTGCACAGAGGGTACACTGTTCATGCTGCAGTTCATAGCCGTGGTTTGTTTTCTCTCTCTAAAGCTTAAAATGGCCATTTCTTCAGTTTAAAAAAAACTTTTTTTGTTGTTTTTTGGCAGATGGATTAGAGATAATGAAGAAGATTAGTGATAACAATGAGAAATTAAAGATTTTCAGATCAGACCCTTTAGATTACCACAGCGTCGCCGACGCTTTGAAGGGCTGCTCCGGCTTGTTCTACTCATTCCACCCTCCCTCCGATCACTCCTACGACGTAAATTAATCTCTCTCTCTCTCTCTAGATTCATGGGTTTCGTGTTTTTTAAGGTTTTTTCAACAGAAACGATTAGAAATGGAAAATATATAAATAAATAAAAGAGAAAATAAATAGGGTGGTGTGTTGGTGAAGCAGGAATTAATGGCGGAAATGGAGGTGCGAGCAGCTCATAACGTTCTGGAAGCTTGTGCTCAGACTGAAACCATGGACAAAGTCGTCTTTTCCTCATCCATCACTGCTGTCGTTTGGACAGATCCCTCCAGGACGACGTCGTCTGACTTCGACGAACGACACTGGACCGACGTCAACTTCTGTAGGAAGTTCAAGGTATTAATTTCATTTACACAATTTGCCCCTGATTTGTAGGATAATTACGGCAGAGGTTTTAAATAATTCTATAATTTATAAAATAAATTGTGATTTATCTTTCAAATTAATTATTTATTTTTATTTGCATAAATATTGGTAATTACCAGCTGTGGCACGGGCTATCGAAAACCCTGGCTGAAAAAACGGCGTGGGCCCTAGCAATGGACAGAGGGGTGACGATGGTGACTATCAACAGTGGGCTGTTGCTGGGCCCAGATCTAACGATAAAAAATCCCTACCTAAAAGGAGCAGCCGAGATGATCGAAGACGGAGTGTTCGTGACCGTCGATCTCGACTTCTTAGTCGACGCCCACGTCTGCGTCTTCGAAGATATCTCATCGTACGGCCGCTATCTCTGCTTCAACCACGTGATCGGTTGCAGCGACGACGCAATCAAGCTCGCCCGCATGCTATCCCCGCCCTCCGAAGCATCGCCTTCCCCTCAAAGGTTATAACCTATGGTCACATTTTTATCGATTATTATACAACGTGACATTATTTTCAAAATTTATTAAAACGTTAGGTTTAATTTGGGCACAGATGGGAGGACGATAAAGCGTATCAACAGAGGATAAGTAACAAGAAGCTGAACAAATTGATGGTCAATTTCGATCGGGAACGAGGTTTAATCAAGTGATCTATTCTTTTATTGCGCTAATTTTGATTTCTAAAATTGAATTTGGAATCGTTTACGGTTATACGATCAAATGAAAGCATATAATCGTTCTCCGGGAAAGTAGGGCCAAACCGTGTTAAAATATCAAAACAATAACGCGACTCGAATGACGATTGTCACACGTTTGAAAATATAATTCGGACAATTTTATTAAAGAATAAGTAATATTATTTACCTGAACCGGAAACAGAGGGCAATAATCATATGCAAAAGAATAAACCAAACCGGGTTTTCGCACAAAACAAGATTCGATCAAGGCTTTCTACTTCGGGATGCCGGAGCTCTTCTTCTTTTGAGCAGGCTTCCAAACTTTCAAGAAGAGGCTTCGTCTTCTTCTTCTTCTTCTTGATCGGCTGTTCGTGCTTCGACGGCGAGATTCCACCGTCTTCGATGGTTTCCGTCGAGCTTGTTCTGTTCATTTGATCTGAGTTCTCGCCGTCTTCTTCCTTCGAATCGTCCCCCTCTTCTTCTTCTTCTTCTTCGTTCGAATCTTGCTCCGGTTCTCGCCCGGGAGAGGCCCCTTTCTTTTCGATCTTGTAGCCCTCCCAAACCTTGTACTCGATTTCCTCTGAATCATCTTCTTTTCGGTTCTTGTCACTTTCGATTGTGTTACTGTTCGTATTCTGTACGGATTTGTCATTCGTCTCGAGATTTGTCATTCTAGATTCCTCGTTTTCATGGAGGGGAATCTCCTCCCTTTTCACGACCATTCTCGAACATGTCGAAGTCCTTTTCGCTGTCTTCGATCTCGCCATTTTTCAGAGTTCGATTTTTAGCACGAGTTTCCTCGAAAAGTTCCGAAAAATCTTCCGCCTTTTTGAACGAAGTTGCTTCTCGGGTTTTAAGATCTTCGTTTTCGCGAATCAAGCTCTGCAATTCGTCGTCCTTGCCGGACAAATTCTCCTTCAGTTTCATGCTTTCAGCCATTGTCACGCCAAGAGCTTCTTGCAAAGAAGCCACCTCTGATTTAGCTTCTTTTAGCTTATCCTCGAGCTGTGTTTCCTCCATTTTCGCCAAACAAGCTTCTTCTTCCGTCTGTTTGAGCAAATGCAGAAGCCTGTCTATTTCTTTTTCCAAGGAAGAGTTTTCGTCCTTCAATTTCTCGACCGAGTTCCCCAGATTAACTTCTTTTTCGTCCCAGATTCCTTTCGAACTCTGAAATTCTTTCTTCGATAACTCAATGGTGCTTGTCAGAACATCAAGCTCGTGTTTCGCATCGTCGAGCATGGCTTCGTACTTCTCCTTCGTAGCCTTTGAGACCAGTTTAAGATCTTCGATCTCTTCCTCGTAATTGTCGCACTCTGCTCGACTCGATGTCAGTTTTTCTTTCGCTTCCCTAGCTTCTGCAGAAATTTCATGGAGCGCCGAAGCTAAGCTTTCCATCGCCAATTTGCTCTTCTCTTCTTCGCGCTTGGAATTTTCCAACTCGTCAATGAGACGATTCTTCTCTTCGAGTAAAGTTTGTACGCTCGAAGCTGCAAGCTTCTCGTTATCCAAAGCCTGGGTTTTCTCTTCCTTGACCTGTTCGAGTTCAATCTTAACTGATTCGACCATTTTCTCCATTTTCGCAGTTTCGAGCTTTGCCAGTTCCACCTTTCTCTCTGATTCTTGAAGGTCTGCATTTTGTCTTCCAATGGTCATTTCGAGCAGACTGATCTTCTCTTTATGAACATCGATTTCAGCTTCTGTATTCTGCAACAAATCGTTATTTTCCTCGAGCTGTTTCATGACTGATTCCAGGGATTCAGATGCAGATTTCTCGAGTTTGTCTGCGTCGAGGACTTTCCTCTCCAGTTCCTCCAGTTTGGCCTTCCATTCGTCGACGATACTCTGCGCATAAGATTCAGCCATTTTTACTGCTTCGAGCTCGACATTAAGCTGCTCAATCGAAGCCTCTTTCTCCATAATTATCTCTTCTGAGCATCTTTCAATCTCCAGCTCTTTCTTCAAAGATTCCATCTCGAACTTAAGCTTCGACACCAGCTTTTCATTTTCAGTTCCCTGCGCCTCAAACTTAGCGTCGAACGAAGATTTCAACTGAGTTAACTCGATCAAAAGAATCTCTGCCTTCTCTGCATGGATCTCAGCAATGCTCGTCGCCTCTTCTGCATGGGTCAACGCCTGGTTCTTGGCATCGGAAGTCATTGCTAGTTCTTGTTCTACCCTTTCGAGCTCCTGAGTGGTCGAGAGAAGAGTGGAAAGGTCTAAAGCGTGTTGACTCTTGACGGACTCGAGCTCTTCTTCTCGTTCCTCTTCCTTCTTCTTCGCTACCTCGATAGAGGCTTGCTGCGATTCAATAGCTCGAAATTTTTCGATTTCAGAATCCTCTTGTGCCCGCTTCTGAGCCAGTTGAGCTTCCTTGAGCTTTTCATTTGCCTCGTCGGCTACTTTACGCACTTCTCTTAATTCTTCCAATGCTTTTGCCTTCTCTTTATCGATAAGAGCGATCTGTTCATTCGCCCTTTTGAGATCTTCCTGAACGGCGATCAGTTGCGCTTGTAACTCCGATCCCCTCGCTACCCGAGATGGCTGTTTCTAAGATAGCAGAAATAGACTCTTTAGACAACAATTGACAAACAAAAACAGCTAGATTCAAGTGAAAGGGCTACGGAACTTACATCAGAAGTGGAAACTTTCGGGGATTGACGATCTGCAGCGGGTTTTGTGGCAGCTGGTCGAGGGGATCGATCAATGGATAGCCGAGATTTGAGCACAGGTGAGAGAGATTCGGGTTCTGGTTTACTGAGTCCCCTTAGCTTGCTCACACTTGGAGTTGCTGGTGAAGATTTGCTGAGAGTTTCAGGAGCAGAAGATCTGACGAAATTCAAAATTCAAGAACAATTCATACTCAATTAGAAGGTATTAAGCTAAACTCATCTCAATTTCCCTCCCAAATTAGAAAAACAGGATGAGAAACATGGTTGAAAAATAGATCCGAGAAACTCATAACCCTAAACAAAAACTGGATAAAGAGTACTCCAAATTCACACTCAACAAAGAACACAATTCCAGCAGAACAAGGGAAGATAAAGACCAGATCCAACCGAATTCGGAGAGGAAAAGTACTCAGGCCAGCCAATCAAACAATCGAAACAAATCCCAAATCAGATCTCCGTCGAGAGAGAATTACTCACCTGGATTTGTAAGACATTGCGACAGTTCCAACAGTGAAAATTGAAGTTTACAGAACCAAACGGACAGAGAAACGTTTCTTCTTCTTCTTCAAGCACAATCTGGCAGAGAAGAAGTAAGATTCGACATGGGTGATCGCTAAAATCGCGACATTACTCGAAAGATGCAAAGATTACTGAAATCTCGACATGGAAATCCTCCTCTACGCTTACATTTAGCGAATCGCAGCTGGAGAAGAAGAAAAAGAGTAGAAAACAGAAGCAAAAGAAGCTGAAGAGAGAGCGACAGAAACAATAATTGGGGTCAGTTTCTTGGTCTCTGAAACTGATTCTACCCTCCACCCACGTTCACTCCGACTCATCCCATTCACCATCTTCGTCGGTCGGTTCTCTCCCTCTCATTTGATAAAAAAATATTAAATTTAAATATGCAGGGGATGCAAATATCTGTCGTCCATTCATGCATATTTATTTCATTATATCAATCTACCCCCTTAACTATAAACTATTTACAACGTACCTCTTAATTCACTGCTTCAGCAACACGGGGAAGAACCAAAATGGCAGAGGAATAACATTATATTATAAGAGATTATAGACAAAGACAAGATGTACCAACTGCCTCTGCCTGATCCGAGGAACATGCTTTCTCTCTCTAACTCTTTATACGCCAAATTCTTCAACACCATGTACACACTTCGTCATTAATCACAGTGACTCAGAGACGAGAAGTCTTAACCTGATGTTCCAAGAAGCTACCCCAACATTAGGAGTAACAACTCTCACATTAGGACAATGCAGACGTCGAATCTAAGTTCTTTATACCAAATTTACCGAGTAATCTAGATTAAAATAATTTATTTTAATTATTTTTTATTTTTAATTTTTAAAAAATTATAATTTATGAGTAAATATCAATTTTTAAAAAAAATCATAAAAACCAAAATCAAAATAGTGAGTCAAATTTTATTTAAAATCGAGTAAAATATAACTAAAACTCTAATAAAATTTAATATAAATTTTAAAATTAACTATGAATCCACTCAATTACTTAAATCTGACTCAAATATAATAAAATATTTTTTAATTTTTTTAAATATAAAATAAAATCAAACATAAACAGAACCGAAACCGTTAGTTCCGTGCCGGTTCTAAAAATCCAGAACTGTGATTTTCAATTCTGGTTTTATTAAGAATAAATTCGGACCGGACCAACCCGTGCCCATCTAAGAGAGAGTAGAAGAAAAGCCAAAACATAACCACCACTAGATACAAACCATATAAAAAAATTCAATCTTTATGAGCTATTTCTGTGAAATATTCATTACAAGTTCATCTTTTTGATCAAGTCCATCTCTCCAAAAATTTAACAAACTATCGAATAACATGAATTTTCCGGCCAACAAACAGGATAAACGAGAGAAGACACGCTCAAAACGCTTATTTTATTACATAAATCTTTGTCCGAAACCGATAACACATGTCAACAGAACAATTTTAAATGACTTAGTTCAAACAGAACAGAGTAGAGAAATTTCTGGCCACCCCATATTATTACACAGGAAGAAGGAAACTAAACCTGCAAAAAGCTAGCGTACTTAGCACCAAGGAAGAGCCTCTGGATGCAAAGAAGAGCATTTTTGGTGACCTCAGCATTCTCGTGGCTCATCAATCTCATAACCCTTTCCTTAGCCTTGAGGTCATTTACTATCACTCTCCCAGCCGGATGGACTTGGATGAACTGCGAAAGATCGTAGCAAGCCACAGCCAGAGTTCTCGGATCGTTCGACGTGTTTAAAATAGTTAGGAGGACTCTTAGAATCTGCATAAAATCATCGAGGTTATCGGAACCAATGATAGATATGTCAATTTTGATTGTATATCACTCAAAAAAATTGAAGCCGGTCGAGATCGATTCTAGATGAATGTTTTCTTCGATGGGAAATTTTAGAGCATTTGCAGACTCGGAAATTACTATAGATGGTGAAATCTTCTCTCAACGGACTGATGTACGATTAGAGATTTGGATTCTTTAAACTATATATCTTTGAAAGGAGAGACAAGATGGGGGAAAAGGGAGAACCTGAAAATCGTTCTCTTCGAAGTTCATTATATTCTCACGCCAGAATGTAGGATCCTTGTGCATAGGAGACCAATCAAGATGACCACGGAGGACTTCTTGCTTGTATTTATCAAAAGAACTAAGTTTCTTGATATTTTCCTTTAGTCCCTCATCCAGTTGATTCAAAGTCTCCAACAGATCCTAATTATTCAACAGCACATCAACTAGACAGAACCCAGAAAAGAAATAGATTGGGATATAAATTCAGCCCGAGAAGGCCATAGAGAGATGCAACACAAGCCTTCAAAATGCGAATTTTGAAATGTTTTCATCTTACGCCATTTCATGATTAAACCGGAGAGTTCATGTAAGTCTGTAAAAATAAATGGAGAGCGCAGAGACAAAGAAACCATTTTAATCTCTCACCTCATCACTCCAAGCTTGTGTTTTCAAGCTCTGAACAATCAGGGGTAGACCAAGATCAACCAATTCAGCACCAAATGTCCCTTTCGAGAGCAAGTTCTTTAGAGTCAAAACAACCACCCGAACAACCTGTTACTAGTTGTACAGAAATATATGGAATCAGATACCAAAACGTACTTTGAGATTCCACAATAAAGAAAACAAACTTTGCAGCAATCAAAATCAATAAATGTGTAGCACAGCTGATATGTATGTAGATTTTCAGCTTCGCGATTAATCTACTTTACATTAGAATAAAACGACAAAATGGTGGAGGTTGATGCTTAAAATCCATAAATAAGATTCCACTTCCATTTGACACTTACAATAGCACCAATTAAGAACAAATCACCTCAACATCCTAAAAAGGAAAATCTCACCTTTTCCTTCGTGGAACTCTTGGCAACTTCCACTAGTCTTGGAAGAGCTCTAGAAGTGGCTAAGGATTCAATGGCAGGCTCGTGGTAGGACAAGAGCCAGACACAAAGACAAGTTTCGTAAAGAAGCTATCAGAATTACAACATTGAGTCAGTTTCGAAGTAGACGAGTTTGATATTATTGGTAGCAGATAAAACAAATGAGAACCAGATACCTGAATAGACTGTTGAGTGGATGCAGGAGTAATTAAAGGAACAAGCAAACTCACTCCATCAGCTTGAAGAAAAGAAGTTCGGATCACAGGTTCTTTAAGTAAAGTTGCAAGGCAGTTGACAGCAACTTGGATGCCTCGACTAGAAGAGGATGACTTCTTCAGCTAAAATAGCATTTAACATTAAAAAACTTTTTCAGTTCAACCATATACGGAACAATTTCAAATACACTACCCTGATAATCTTATAATTAATTTTTGTGCACTATCATTTTACTTTTATTTTTTATGGCAGGCAAGATCAATTAAGTGTCAATATGCAATCCTAACAATTTACCATCCACAGTTTTAGAGAGAAATAATTAAGAAAAGTTCCTAAAAGTTCCTGATGCTTATTCAACATAAAAAAAGAAAGTTCCAAACGATTACACTTATAAGAATGAGTAGCTGGGTTCAAGATTGATTACAATTTGAACAAACTATGTTCCACATTATCATGACTACGAAGTGAACGACAGGTTTTGCTGGATATTTTACAATTATTTAAGCTCTTGAGGTAGGGTTTAGAAAGGGACGCCCCTTCCCACAAGTGGCAGGGGGAGCTCAAAATTATTCCCTAATTATAAGTAACTGGTTATATTAGCTTATTAAGAGGTAGGTTGTATTATTTTTTTTTATGTTAATTCAAACCGGTGCATAGCAACATCAAAGTAAACGTACCACTTAAATCAAAGCTGAATCACTAAGTTTATGACTAGTTTATTGTGTCTATTCTCTTTGCAACTAATTAATTTTTCCCATAATACGACAAAATCATGATTTTTTGACAGCCTCTTTACTTTATGCTTACATTTAAGTGACTGGTATCTAGTTTTTGAAATCTACTTGCTTCCACTGAAAAGAAAAGAAGCCTTATCAAAATTATTCATCGCAATAGAATACCTGTGCACATAGCCATTCTACTAGTCCTTTCAATACATCATCAATACCGGTGATCGCTTTCTTTGAAAAAGAGGCATCTCCACCATCATGGGTTTTTGGTCTTGTGCTGAAATTATGACAGAAAAGGGTGCAAGAAAAAACTTATCAGATATGACATTTCATTCACTTTAATTTAACTTCATCTGCAGATAAAAAAACAATGGTTGTGTACCTCACTATCAGAGCAAGCACTTTGCAGCTTTTCTCCTGTATGAACAAATTACCTTTCCAAAGCAACCTGAAAAAGAAAATTCTATTTATTAATATCAATCCCAAAGAAGCTATAGCATAAGATCAGCATCTGCGTAATCGTTAGGCAAATAAGAGAAAGATATCATAGAGAAGGTAAAGTGAATAATGCCTTTTCTCCTCCCTCAGTTAACTCCCCTACCCTATTCTTGTTTGCATTTTAAAAAAAAATATTTTTCTTCCAGTAAAGAAAGATGCAGAAGCTGGATTTATATTTTTCATAATTAATAAGATACAATAAGGAAAAACCAAAACAGACGTGATGTTACTATATGATGCAAATATCTGAACATGCCTTAAACAATCGTCAAAATAAAAATCCAGGGGAGAAACACAAGAGCATGAGCTACTTTTTTCTTATGCAGCTACACACAAAATTGTATCATCAATCACCAATAATAGTTTTAAAGAGACAAAATAAACAATTTGTCATCCCAACAATGGAAAAGATTGGCAGGATTCCTGATCTTTGGGTGAATTCCACAGATAAAAATATCAAACTTAAATGCTTACCTAAGGAATGGTTCATAAGCATCTTCCATGGCAAGGGACTTGTCATGGAACAATCTTGCTCTTTTTGGATTTGCTGCATAATAAGAAAATTAACAAGTTACTATTATTTATGACATCAGAAAAGAATATATGCTGATTATCCAATTACCAGCAAGCATTTCATCTAGTAGTGCCAGCACATATTCCACTGTTTCCTCCTTATATATATCATGTAAAATGCTAACAAAAACTCGAACATAAGCTGGACCATCCTACCACATTCAACCAAATTTTCATTAATGAGAACTGCATAACACATGAGGACTGACCGACAAGAGTATCTGCATAAACCAATTTGAAAGGAGTAGAGAAAATATAAGAATAGAACATTACATCTTCCAGCAATTGAGCTCTGTAACTTTCTGGTTTGTTATCGTAACGTCTTAAAAGCTGAAGGCTAGTTCCACTGATTAGTTTAGTTGTCATGTATGTTTCCCATGGAATGTCTCTCTTCAAGACCTTCACAACAGTCAAGGATGTAAATAAAATCCTCTATGAACAAAATAAAGTTGCATGATACCGAACTAATTTAGACTAATTCTTCAAACAGTGGGAAGCTTTCCCATGGACATCAATTAAGCAGTGTCTCTATTTCTATCAAGGAGAAACAGAAAAAAACAGGTCTAACATAACATCAAATGGAGATCAAAGTAGTATTTCATTGTTAGAGAGATGTTAATAGACAAAAGGCAGTAACAAACAAGCTAAGTATAAACACAGGTTTGTGCTGTCTATGGAAACATCTAGCAAAATTTTTCATTAATAAATGAAAACGTTCATTGCAACTTTCATTCCAAGGCTACGTATTTTTGGGCTAGTGGTGTCCCGACTCCCGAATAGCTAAAGGTGTATGAAATAAAACTTCATATTACGATGTAAGGAGACCACTTATAATTCATAAGTGGGTTGTGACTTCGTTTAACTTTCTTGAATCTTTTTTAGAATTTTTTCAAACTTGCATCAAATAATTTAGGAAAGAAGATTGTCAAAATGCATAAGCAGAAAGCTGAAATTCTTCGAAACCATATATTAATTTTAATGATCAAAACAATTCTCAATCAAGAGAAGCACAGAAGGAACGTTCCAACCATAATGTCTATAATTTCAAGAAGAATTTCTACTCACAGCCACAAAAGACATCATGATTCGAAAATAGAGTTCATGGCCAGAGAAATCTTACCTCGGAATCAGATCAATTATGTCAAACAAAAAAGAAGTATACAAGAGAAGAAATAAATGTAAAAAATGCGTAAAACGAAGAACCTGCTCAGTGCTTAGCTCCGCATGATCGATTGCCATATCGGCTACAGAAAAACTTTCCCCGGTTCTAAACAAACCCCAGACGAAAAAATTGGATGGAGGTCCCCGTCAAGATAGATTAACCTGGAAAAACAGAAATTTTCCAGAAAAAAAATCCAACATCCACAGACACAAATAATAGAGTTCAATTATACGCACACAAACAGAAAAAAATACGGATTTAAGATGTCGATTTCTGATAAAAGGAACAACAAATTACTGAAAGCAACATTTGATTCCAAATTCATGGGGAGGAAAAGGGTACACCAATGGAAGATAAGCGCTTCACCTTTTGCGGAAATTTCCGGACGGGATTGAGAGAGAGAGATGGTTCTTCAGAACATGGTGCATCTATCTGATCCATGCATGGTGTAGTGGGCCTGTGCCAGCAATTAAAGGCCGGGTCGGGCAAGCCTTAATTGGATCATTTGGTTTATTTTATTCCGGTCGGATTATTATGGCTCAAAATTTATGGTCACTTGGCTGCCCTTACTTGATCGGCTCAAAATTTCCGATTGCTTCTGGTCTGATGATCGGCTTCTAATTCAAATACCCAACTCGAACCGTGCGATTCTGGCTGGGTTTTAGCTGTTATTGGAACCGAATTCGGATCCAATTCCTTTGAAAATCGCTTTCACTAGTTGGTCCATGTCCATGATTGTTAGGTTAACACCCTGAAAAAACCAGACCAAACCGTTGATAAAAAACCTACCCAAACCTATTTAAACATCAACCCAAATCAAAGCTAAAACTCACCTAATCTGAAAGTAGTTCAAAACGGTGCCATTTGGACCGGCTTTTGGTCATAATTGGGACTGATTTTGGCTCTAATTATTTTAAAACCACATTCGCTGGTCAGTCCATGATTCGTTTAAGTTAAAAATCATGGGTAATGTTTAACTTACTTTTTCAGCATATTTTATTATTTAACATTTTAACTTATTCAATTCTGATGGGTGCAATAAATATTATAAATATTATAAATAATTATTTTAATTTGACCTATCAAGACTCGGCATGTCAGAAAATAAGTTCAGAATATATGGTAAGAAGGTAAACATAACATTAATAAAAGATGAGAAAAGCAACACAAACCCGATCCAATTCAAACATAGCACAAACCCGGTTAAAACTCAACCAAATCCAAAACCGGTTCAAAAAATCGGTCAGAAACCCGATCGACAAACGGAGCCGAAGACGATAGATACCATTAGAATTAAAAGTCTATAGCACTTCCAAAATAGAAAAAGGGAAAATTGAGATTGGCTATAAAATGGGGAGGCCTTCAACGCATGATTCCCCGCCCACCAGCGTCATCTACCACTCGAATCCTCCGCCTACCCCAGACCGATCAACCAACTTCGCAGACTTGACGCATTTCTCCCTCCGACTCCATTGGAGTCTTCTTCAATCTCTCTTTTGATCTTACCCAGCTTCTCAATCTTGTGCCACAGAAAGGGGCTAATCGCCGTGATTTCCAACAGGAGACCGAAAATGGTGGCTGAAATAGAAAACACGGCCTTGATCTTCACGTACGGCACTCTCAAGAGGGGATTCTCAAACCACACGCTGTTGCAAGACCTAATGCGAACCGGAGACGCGGTGTTCGTCGGGAAATATCGAACCACGGCGACTTATCCGCTCGTCTGCGGGCCATACAGGGTTCCATTTCTGATCAACCTTCCCGGAGCTGGCCACCGGGTCGAGGGCGAGCTGTATTCGCTGTCGAGCCGGGGATTGACCAGGACGGACGAGTTGGAGGGCACGAGCCGCGGGCACTACGAGAGGCTTCCGATCGAATTGGTGGAAGAAGAATCCGGCGACGGCGGAGAGGAGACGGCGGTGACGCGCGCGGAGGCTTATTTCGCGCACAGAAGCTATGGAATGGAGATGTGGAAGAAGAAAGGAGGATCCATGGAGAATTATTCCGAGAAGGAGGCCAAGGGATATGTGAAGCGCAAGGATCGGCCTCAGAGCTTAAGTTTTCTGGACCATATTCGCCTCTTCCTCTCACCATCATCGTCTTCGTGTTCTTCTACTTTATCATCTTCTTCTCCTCCAGTTGAAACTTGATTTTCTCTCTGAATTTCAATGGCTCCATTTTGTGGGTGACTCGATTTACAGAGGAATAGATTGGAATTTGGATCATCTTGTACAAATTTGTGCAATCCATGTTTTGGTTTGAACCTTCTGGGTAACACTGTTTTCCAATTTTCAGTTCTATTTTCTGAATCCTATCTCCATTTTCATAGTCTCAAGCTCTGCAAAAATCACATTTTGTTTCTTCTTCTTCTTCTCTGAATCAACAGCTAGAAAGAACAACTCTCAGAGATGGTCGTTTTACAGAGATTAACCTAGACTGGACAGACAAGACACTGATAGGCAATCCAAAAAAGATCCCAAATTGAAGATGAACATGCTTTTCAATGGCGAAGTAGGATGGCTCTTGGGTTGCCAACAATCCAAAATCATTCAAAATCAAAATCAAACTTTGCCCAATTATTCATTCAGTCTTAATATTCGCTCTACAAATTGACTTTTCTGTCTCTTCATAGATTCCACTGGCATGATACATCATAAAATATGAACAATGCTACTCGACTATGATTAAGAAATTATATATAGTATTTCATTTATTTCTGCAATTAATAATATATTATTTTCAACATGTCAAACATTAATGGGTAGAATTAAGAAACTACAGCTATTTGTAGTTTATTGGGACCATCGATATTTGACACGTCAAAAACTAAAAATGAAGTGAATTATTTCTGGTAATACAAAAGCACATTATCCTCCTAAATTTTCAAGTGTTCACACAAAATTCCAATCAATTCGACTAATCACGCAAAACTTGTGCACTTAATAAAAAATGAAGCTTATGAGAGGCCTTCAAACATTTGAGATTCGAGATGCATAATAAATCACCATATTTAATAAAAGCAAACCATAAGCTTTATTCACAGTCACCTTCCTTTCATTTTCATTCAAGTATTCAGCCATCCAACAGTTCATCTTAAACCTAAGTTTTAAAACAACAACTGTGTCAAAAGTTGATTGGTTCGAAAAATTACGCGATTAAAATTTGCTTAAAATGTCTTCTCGACGGTCATGCTAGATACATTATTGTAAGTGTTGTTTGATCCATAACACCATCAGCAACTCAGCAGACTTATAAAGTAATCATTTAAAATTGGCATCATACTTGTAAATCCACCATTGCTGTACCTTTACACGATATTCACAGCTACTTCAATGGGTGAAGAAATGTCCCTTCGTCAAGTTTCAACTTATTCCTTTGGGCACTCACTAGACTCCACCAATTGCTGTGTCCTGCATTATATAACACAAAAGTTCCTCCAAAACATTATATATTATTCATCTGTGTTTTGTGCATTTTCCATCCACTCAACGAATCCCCAAAATTTCAAGTTTTTAATTTTTATTACCTTACAGATGTCTGGCTGATTCCCAAGCCATTGCAGGTTAGAATCATTCCTTTGAATCTCGACAGATATTCCTGTACTTAGAGAAGAAAAAGAACTGAATTTTTGTAACTTCAACCTCAGACGTCGAATATGATTAGAAAAAAATATTTTCAAGTAACTCACCGACAGAGTATACTTGTGAATCTCATATATTCCAGTTAAATCATAATCAAATCGTCTGGCCGGATCGCTTAACACTAAGAAAACCATAAATAAGTTTATATCAGCAAACTCCAACACATAATCAAGCGAAGTCATTCGAAGCTTCAAGGTTGCATATGGTGCTGTATCCAGAGAGATTCAATGATACAGAAACTGTATGATTTCATGTCTCTCAAACAGAAAATTTAAACAAAAAAGGTAACTTTATGCTACCTTTATATGCTTCATTTATCTCTTGGAATCTTGCAGTAACTGCGTTGTCACCCTTGTGTTTATCAGGATGCCACTTCTGCAAACATTGAGTGGAAATCAGTCACCAACTGCATGTAAGAATGATACATTTTGTAGTCAGAGAGAGTGAAAAAAGAAGACTATAGGACTTGCAGACTAACCAGAGCTAGTCTACGGTAGTTTAATCTGATAATCTCGTCAGTCGCATCATAATCCACCTCCAAAATTTTGTAGTAATCCTACAAGCAAGAAGTTCCACAAATGGCCAATGTAGATCAAGATGAAATATTAGAAATCAAATAGACAAAGGAATCACAGAGCAAATTTTTCGCAAACACGACAAATGGAACAAAAAAGAAAGAAACTGCACAAAATGCCTGCTTAGGTGGTCATGAACACCCACGTCGGGTGGAACCAAAAATGGGATTGGGACAAATCGTTTCTATTTTTTTCAATTTCGTCTAAAATGTTGAAGACCTCAATGGATTATGAAGCAAGAAGGTTATAGAAACTAACATGAAGTTTAGTATAACAAAAGTAGCCACCCCTAATGACATATCACACCGACTTAAGTTAGAAAATTATGTAGAGAAGCTATATCTACTCCAAAAGTTTGTAGCTTCCGAAATGATTCGACCACTACTACATACTATCTTAGAAACTCACAAAAAAGGAAAAAAGTCAAATATGCAAAGACAGAGGAAGGGCTATCAGGAAGAACATACAAAAAGAAGTGAACAATTCTTGTTTCACTTGATTCAAAACTTCATTATCTTATTGATATATGTAGAAAACAAAAATATATAGCAATTTACACGAGACAGCAACAATTATGATTAACTCCAGAGAAATCAAAGCTAATCTTAGTTTTGAATTATTGGCCATATCTATAGTATCCTACTCAGTTGCTGATTAAAATTGTAGCTATAATACTATATCTGATAAAACATATCTTTCAAGGGCAACGGAAATGGAGAAACGAAGGAGACGCTTTTTCAAGAATTCTACACAAATTTGGGCTCGCTCTGCAGACACTTCCATTAAATTCGATTAAAATTTTCCAACAACTCGTCATAATACGACCTCTATTTCTTGCTCGCACACAGCCGCAAGATGAAGCAATAGAAAGGAACAAAAACCTAGCAGTTCTTGTGGGGGTAAAATGAAGTTAAACCGATGCCCTTTTGCGTCAATTGCGCCATAATTAAACCAAAACAAGAACAGATGCAACGTTTTCTAGCGAAACGAGAGGGAAAAACTAAGTCATCAACAAAATCCCAAAAACAAAATTAAAATTATCAACGAAATCGCAGAAAAACAAATCCTCACTTCGAGGAATTAGGAACTCGTGAAAAGAAGCAAAAGAAAATTGAAAGCGACGAACACCTCACGAGTGGTGGTTTCGTCACTGCCATCTTCCATCTGCGAGGAGAATGAGGTCGGTGTTGGCAACTCTATCTACTCCATACATGGATTGAATGAAGCCGAGCACGAAAACGTGTAGATATTAAAATTCAACTGAATCTTTCGCAGCTTTGACCGCCTCAAGAACAATAGATCGGAGTAATCTTGGGCCTGGTATTAATCTTGGGCCAACTCTCCTGGACCTTTGTATTATTCTCTCTCCCAAATTACACCAAAACCATTTACGGGTCCCCATCTAGTTCAATGGGTAACCCGTTAATTTACAAATGGAGCAGGACCCGTGGGGGGTGGTTTTCGGGCGGGTAATTAGGTCACTTTAAGATTTGTTCTTGAAGGTTTCGTTAAGATTTTACATATTAATTTATTAATTTATTTAGATTTTTTTTGTCATTACGAATAATATACTCAACAATTATGATAGTATATTGTAACGTAGATATTTGTAACAATTATGATAAATACAATTTGAAGTTTGATTAGTGATCTTTCTCGATCTATGGTGTTGTGCTTTATATTAATAAATTTTATATCGCTGTAAAAAAATTAAAAAGATAATTTGAATATTAATTGAGAATGAAAAATTAAGTCAAAAGATCGAGAGAACGTAAAGTTTAAAATTTAGGTAATTAAGATGAGATCCATCTAATAAAATTAGCTATCAATATTGGGTATCGAAACTTCACTTGCTACCTTAATTAATCCTTTGCTAGGTACACGATCCTTTGCATGGTTGTTTTCTTGCTAAATAGGGGGGTGGCGTTCAAATCGGATCAACCCAACCAACGAATCCTAATAGGCTTGAACAGACCAGACCATTCAAGTTGGTTCATGTCAATTTTTCAAACTCAAATGTGAACTCGAAGGGCTTAGACCAAAACTTGGTATAAATCATAACTAAATCCGACCCAGAATTCAGAGGGATGCTTCATTTTCTCTCGTCGAGTATTTTGAGAGAGAAATAAGAAATTAAAATGTAGGACTCTTCCTACTATTTTCTCTTCCGTGGGGCTATAAGATCTCATAACATTATTGATTTACTACCATTTTATGAACTCCAATCTAGACATTAGAAGTAAAGTTACACCATTGGGAAGAATAACACTTTTGATCGATCAAGTAAACTCCAGGAGAAACATCAACAGCTATGGAAACTAAAATTGCCGAGGAAGACGACAGAGACGACGACACAAATGACAATGACAGAGACTCCGACGATGACAAGATTGCCTCGACTCCAAAGGTCAAATAATTAGGTTTGTGTGAAACATAGTCTAAGAACATCCTTAAGATCGGTTGCTACGTTTTAATCTTTTTTTCCTTTTGTATTTTTAGCCATTTCTAGAACACTAAACCTAATCAATAATCATTTGCAAGTAATCTAATATTCACTTTATATGCGTCAAAACCAGGATCAAGCCAGCCAACTGATTCCATTTAGAGGAGAAAACAAAAGATGCCATAGGTGTAAAAGACGTCTGACCCCCTACGACTAAAAACAAATACTAAAACTAGTTTACAAATCAAACTCTTGCATTTCACATTAATAAGAATCAGAGTATAAAGTTAAGAAAATTACCCGGCTGATGATGACGGTTAATGTCGGGATGAATTCCTAACACCTTACTTCCTACACACTTAAAATGGAGGATTATGAGAGCGACAATAGCAAAAAATACGACAGCAATTCCTAACGTGATAATTGCTAGTTTATAAGAGCATTTCGAGCACGAAAAGGAAAATATATTAAAGTTCTAATCAAAAGTCTACCTACCTACGAAAGTATTATTTAGCTCGAAAAAAAGCAAGGCAACATTGCTTCAATGAAAGTCCCATCTTTTTTTTTTTATTGGTCGACACAAAGTAGTAATGAACACAAAAGTTACTTACAATCATCTATTAAGTGGTTTTCTTTGAAGATTGCAAACACATTTCACAAGGTTGCTTCGATCTCAGGATCGCTCTCAACTGGCACTTCAGGTGTGTTGTTGCCTCCTCTCAGTATGGAAGACACGTTGTCAATAGCAGAATTAAGTTGACTTATTTTTGCATTCAAAGTCTGTCTGGTTTTCTGATTTCAATTAAAAAAAGGAAATCAAGTTAAGATGATATCATTAACAAAAGATGAGCTTGAAAAGCCAGTAACAATTACCTCTAAACCTTCATCATAGTATATTGGCCGCCTAGCCCTTCGAAAACCGTATTCATCTTCATTGAGCAAGGATCTTCTTATCTGTGTACCAAGAATAATGAATCCAAATTCAAAATCAATTTTCAACTACAACAAGAGTTAAAATCACAAAATGGGTATATTACAAAATTTCAATGACCTGAGGAGCAAAAATATAAGCTAGGGTGCCAAAAACAGCACCCCCGACGATAAAACCAGCAAAGAAATCACCGCCACCACCGCCATTGCTTCCTTCACTGTCATAAAAATTATCACTGTAAATTTCAAGACTAAACAAAAGGTGACATGAAAAAAAATGCAGTGGAGATATCTATCTATGTGATTCCCCATAACTAGTATGGACACCGATATGTCCTCTGCATCAAACCAAATTTGATGCGATTGAGGAGAACGTGGATGACCAATTCTATGGAAAGCAATACAGTAGAAAGGGCAGTTATGGACACTAGTGGCTATTTGGGGTGTAATGGGGTAGTTTCTGTTTAGTTTTCCTTTGCAGCAGAATAGTTTTAATATGTCGTAGATGGGTAGGATGATTGGCAGGTTGTTTGATTAAAATTCTAGTCTTAGTTGTACTCGTCCAGATCTAAAGTTTTGTCTTAGATTTGTTCTATAAATTTAATTTTTGTATTCCGATTCTATTTCCCACGCATCGAAATTTCACGGTTCAAGTCAAAAGGCATATTTATTTTATGCTTTGAAAAACTCTCTTTACAAATTAAGATATCAACACTTTTACTCTTCCACTGATGACTCCTTTCCATACATCTACATGAAAACTCTCTCCAAAAACCAAAACATAACATTTGATATCAAACCATAGGAATTTTATGCACTCAAAATGGTCAGCAAGTAATACGGATTTGATACTTTTCTATAAGCCAGAAGACGTCTAGTCACCGGTCCTTCAAAAACTACGCCATTAATCTATTGGCCAATTAAAGTGATCAAATTATAACAAAGAATAAAGATAAACAACAAATATAAAGTGAATCAAAATAAACTTTGATGTTTCCGCCTCTAACTAGCATAAGTTGCGTCTCATCATTAAGGTCATGCCTCTTTTTTTTAGAATACTTTGATTGATATGACATTCTAATAACTCATCACCAGAAAAAAATTGTCATACAAATTTGATAAAAAGATCATAGGCTTCAACGTGATTTTTACTTAGCAATCCCCATATGATGGCCAGCTATTAAACATAATCCACAAAAGTTATCATGCAAATATTTCACAAAATTTTTGAATACGCAATATAACAATACGTACACACATGGAATATATATATATATATATATCTGTGTGTGTGTGTGTGTGTGTGCGCGTGCAAATATTCTGAATTAATTGAGTTAAGTAGATATATGCACAAGCACATATAGAGCTTCTAATATGAATTTCTACAATAACCTTTGTAAATGGGAAATGCTGCAGAATGGTCCCAGCTTTTCTTTCATGTTCAAAGAATCAGCTTTTCATACACTTATTGTCATGCACATACTAGTTCTACATTGATTTAAAATAGTTTTGATCATCTTTTACATATAGGGATTTGTAAAACTACAATGTAGAACTGTATTAGATGTGTTATTATAATACTAATTCTGTAAATTGCCCGATAATACTTCAACATCAGCAGAAAAAGAATACAAGAATAAAAATATCAAAAATAAAAATGCGCAGAAGGAAATGTTTGTCTGTCAAGTGAAGAAACAAAAACTTCTATTCTCACCTGTCAAGTGTCACCTACAAAAAGGAAAAAAAGAACATGCTAGTTTGATATGCTATATCAATGCATACTAATACTTTCTGCAGTTTCCTTTATTACAGGCTTCTGATATAAAATAATATTTGGTCTCATCTATACAACAAGCTCTTTTAAGTTTTTTAGAAGCATAAACACTATGTCATTGACCATTATTTAACAAGATGAAAACCAATTTCCTTTTTTCATCATTATTTTATATAAGATATAGAGCCAGGAACTGCACCCAACGAGGTAATGAAAAATGTTCAACTCCTAAAACAAACAACACTCCAAACATCTCTCTATTCTCTTTATCCCAAATCACTAAACAGACAATATACACTAATTCGGAAAACTGTATCTTACTACTCCACCTCATATCCCTCTACTATCACATGATATTTGCAAGAGGAAAAGTTCGATTCTCCTCAGAAAAGAAAGAGCATCAGAATAATAACTATTAAAATTTGCATTTTTCCACAAATTAAGAGTACACATGGATGAATATGATAATCAATAGAACATACTTGTACTCTGCCCGAAACAATAGTTTTCCATTATTTCTTTTCTGCATTGATTTCCTAGGAATCTTCAGATTCAGTGCTTTTCCAAAAGCAGTTGTTTTCGAGGAAGATAGCTCCAAGAATCTGACTTGAGATCCACCTACATAGATACGGAGGAAATGACAGACAATTGAGGCCATCATCTTAGTTAATAAGATGAGAATGATCAACAATACTAGGGCATCCTATTCAACGTCAATAAACAATACAACGAAATCCTATTTGAACGTCAATAAGAAATACTAGGAAATCCTATTTGAACGTCAACACCAAACCAAAAAATAAAGTAGCATGAATTCTAAACAGCGATTCAGTGACGCGTCATTCCATTGTCTTCCGATTTATGTCATTTCCAACTGAAAGTCTAGAATCATTTCATGTATCTGAATTGAATATTACGTTTCTTACGCAACATGTTCCACGCCCACTTTTCATCGAAAAACGAGCTCAGAACTCGTAAAAACAACACATGCCCGAAGAAATCTCAATTCAAAACAGCAACCAAATCGCATAGTTCAAAGAAAACTCTCAGCTAAGCGGCACACAGTTTTTTCAGCTCTCAAATCACATCTGCTATGCTAAGCGTCAGTTGCGCTGAAAAGAACAAAATACAGAAAGAAAGAAAGAAAGGCTTACCGGTGCACTTATAAGTACGAAATTCCTAGAGACTGCAGGATAAGTTTCGAACGGAAGTTTACCTGAGATAGACAGAGAAGGAGCGAAAGAGGCCGCCATGAGACTGGAAGCGAAAGATTCAAGGTGAGCGACTGAGCTGTATGGTTAAATTAACAACTCCGTTCCACAGCGTATTTATAGTTGGTCTTTTTTTCATTTCAGCTTTCATTTACACCCCCAAGGAGTTGAATAATTAGATTAGAACCCCAGAAAGTACACACGTGTCCCAAAAAAACCCTATTTTAAACAGCAAATAAATCGAACCAAGAATGAACCAACCTCCGGCTTCGGCTTTCAGCGGCACCACGGCCAATTACATTCCACAACATATTCAAATTTTAAAATAATAAAATTGAAGAAAATATATATATAATTAATTAATTAAACTGCAGGTTATGCTCGAAAATAGGCCGGATTATGGGTGTTTTGGAAATGGTTATTCCATGGTTCGGTTTTCTTTGTTTTTTATTTTCAAAATCATAGATCAAACCGTAAGCTACACTTTCGGTCTTTTGGTGTCCCTAAATGCAAACATGGCCAGTTCCTGCCCTCGCTCGCACAGAATAGAGCCAGTTCATCCCATAATTCCGAGGTTGCGGTGAGAGGTAAACCAAACATCGCACTAATATGGAGCAAATAAAACTTGGTATAATCAAGTCGACCAGAACCTCCAAAACGGGAACCAATTACATAGAATTTTCATCGAGCCAAGCAGACTCTAATTTTAAGAAACTCGATATATGCCAACATATATCAACGGAACATGAACAGAAAAAATGTAGAATATGCAGAATAAAGCAGAGCCTAACTCAGAAATCTAACGACCAATGGCAAAAAAAACGAAGAGGTTATTATTGGCTGACTGTGTGTGGAATATGAACAGAGACTAATTCTCTTAAAGAACCCATCAAGATCATCACTCACATCCTACAATTTTCATCCTAATATACAGAAACTGAATAGAGCGAGATAAAGGAACTAAAATTACTATTTCTTCGAGATACCATCAAAGAGAAGAATCTGCGGATTTGCACGACTTTTAGCGCCCATCGGTTCGGTTTTGGTAACAGTTTTCTTCACAACCTTCTCCTTTTCGGGGAAGGGAAATGAGAGGGAAAGTGAAAGGGATTCAGAATCGTCCTCTTTATTACCAATCCCTTTATCTGTCAATCTGGTTCGGATACGATTCTCCCCTTCTAAGACGAAGAACGGAAGAGCGGCTTTGCTAGGAGGTTCTGTCTCGGCGCCGAGAGCAAGATTCAGGTTTGGGACTATACTGTGTCTATCCTCTTCCACAGTTGATTGTGTGTCCCACTTCATGCAGTTGTTACCCAGTCGAAAATTATCAACATGGTGCGATTCGATAGGAAAGAAGTACCTCTCGGAAGTTGCCGAATCTCCAGGAGTTTCGTTCTCTTCGTATATATTATGCATGTTTTTCTCACTTCTTTGTAAACTAGTCGAGTTTCTGCCACTGCAACTGGGAGAACATCCATAGTCTATCGTCCTAGGCTTTTTTTTTGCGCCATTTTTGTCCACCACAACATTTCTTTCATTCAAAGACATTTGTGAACTTGAGTAAGATGTGGATGCATCTGGCGGTGAAATATGGCTGCGTTTTCTGCGATTAGACTCCCTATTTTCATCATGCTCGTCTTTCTTGATGATCGAAGGAGTACCCTGGTTTCCCAAAATATTTTGTGAATGCACCTTCTCATCTCCGGAGCCCGAAAAACCGAGATCCTGCAGAGAGGGTTAGCATCAATCTGATTATTCTCGAGTAATGATGAAACATTAAAGTTATATCATTCATTCGTAAAAAGTTATAAACTCGATTCCATCGCAATATTCTGAAAATATTTGAACTGAAGTTGAACTTAATACTGTAATGCCAGAAACACCCAGATCTTATGTACATAGAATTCCAATACTAGAGAGAGAAAGAGAGGCTAAGCCAAGAAAGACAAAGAGCATAAGATTCTAATCATTACTCTTATAGTACTATGCTAGACAAATGAAAATGTATATCACCTGAGTTTCTGGTGTCCTGAATAAAGAAAATATAATCAAATAATGAAAACAAATAGAACAAGAATATTACCAAACTGCCAGAGCGTCGGCCAGACAATGAATTGCAGGATAAATTTGAGTCGTAGTTTGTTTGAAAGCATTTCTGGGTTTGCTGAAAAAAAGACTCTCGGTTGCGAAAATCTCTGCTTCTTTGGTCACAAATACGGTTAGAGGAACCGGAAGTGGAAGGTAAGACCACATAAGGATTGCTACAAGCAATAGGCTCACTATTCATAGGTTTGGGCAAACATAGTCTGTCAGACAAAGCCCTTTCAGAAGTAGCATTATTTTCCTCTAGAGGCATGTCGTTTAAGCTGGGGATGCTGAACTTCTTTAGAGAATCTGCGCTATTCATCCTCCTTCCCTTGAACAAACCCCATAAGAAAAATAGTGTGTTCCAACCTGTTAAAAATGGATTAAAAGAATCACAATCCAAAGCCAATCAAATCATCTTTGAGTGAGCAGTGTTTTCCAAACATATTTTTTTTTCAAAGCTAGTGCAACCTCCCAAAACAAAAACAATAAAACGAAATTACCATGGAGAATGTTTTAGCCCTTCACCCACCATGTGTAGGGACGTTGAGGGTAATTATACATTCACAATGATTTAGATATCTATAAGCCAATTTATCACATTCCCTTGAGATCTATAAACCAACATTAACATTTAACAATTGAAAGTAACTTGTAAAAATTAATCTATTACGGTTCAGCTAATTGCAGTTTTACTAATGTTATCACATAATTCTACCTTTCTTTATCGGCACTAGAAAAAAAAAAGACTTGACAAAAAAATAAGCCTCCATTTTTTCACATAACTTCCAAGTGGAACAGCGCAAGATTCACATCAGTATCTGTAGCCAGGCTTTATAAGAACTAAAATAGCTGAGATGAGACAAGTGTAAAGCAGAACATATGCCGACACCTATCAAACATGACTAAAAATACCATATACTTGATTCAACATTAATGGATCGGATCAAACAAAAAGGTAAATATGTCTGCTCTTACGCTGTGTTTTTTTAGGGAGATGGTTGGAGGGAAATACAAGGAATTCAACGTCACCAAGATTTGCTTTAAGTGCAAGATCGTTTGAGATCATATTGTCAAGTAGACTTTTGTAGCTTCTCTCATAACTGGAAAACGAGAGCAACGAAAGTTTAAAAAAAGATAGCAATAAAAAAAAAGAAAAACACAGGAATATGTATAAAAACACTCATCCATCTTACATACGGGTACGAATCCTCCCCCACACCGCACTTGAGACAAGTGCAGGGTTCGAATCTCCCTAATGGTGATATTATTGGAGACCGAACCCTATTGCCGAGTTGGGACACACTATTATTTGTTACGATTCTTCCCCGGTCGAGGGTTCTGACCGAAGATAAGAGAAAAAGTCAAAGTAAAGCGTCTCCGAGTAAAGTGCGGTGTGGAAGATGTGGGGGAGGTATCGTAACACATACCAACTTCATAGATTAAAAAGAAGAAATGAAATGCAAATCACCTCTCAACATCTTTGGCAAAAATGAACAGAGCAATGTTATCGTCTTTAACACCACAGTCATGGAATTGAGCCGGCCAGGTGTTCATGCGAGATACTTCATCAAAAATAATTTTCTGGGGAAACTTTTTCACCACTTCAAGAACTTTTGGTGATGCAGAAATGGATCGGTGAGCCTGAATCCCATCATGTAATATGGAATGTTTTCCGGCTTTGTGTACCTCAAAGCTCCCCCTTCATTATACATTAGAAACATGTACATGCATTAACAATCTCAGACTTACATCCATATGCAAAAAAAATGAAGATTAGAATAGCAGGAAAAAACTTACTGCCACGTATATTCATGCTCAGGAATTCCGGACAAGTTCAAATGAAAAGAAATTTCTGCTGAAGAATGTCGAAGCAAATCTCTCATTACATGGTTTTCAGAATTCAACAACACGATAGGGGAAGAGCCATCATTCAAAGGAACACCAAGCTGCTTTTCATCACAAGTTCTTTTATCAAAATCAGTAATCAATCTACTACTAACATCTTGCCTTGCATGAGCCCCTTCTATAGAAATCTCATTCTTAAACTTTTGTGGAGGGATTAGTCGATCAGGAGAAGTTATTCGGCATTGCAGCTCTGTACTAGTCGGAGAAACATCATCACAGCTATCCAAAACTCTTTTCTTTCTGTATATCTCAGGCCTTTTGTGCATAGCAGCCTGAATAGCAGCTTTCAGCTTATTATCTTCGTCAGTATCTTCTTTAGAGCTTTTTCTAGAACACACATCATTCACGACATTTTTGAAAGAAGCACCTTTAGCCCCATTCATAACAGAAGGCTTAGATTGACATGCCTCATGTTTTTGCTCAGCATGATTTACTAATTCTGGTGACCGCAAAAGGCCATTATCATAATAAGATGGTCTACCGGCATTCAAAGAACAGGAAGAAGGCTCTTCCTTGGGGCTAAGAATGTTTAATTTTTGTTCACCAGATGAAAATTTTGACAAGGCTCCACCTGGAAAAAAATAAATTAAAAGGATCGAGTTAACTTCACCTAACACATCATGGAGGAAAACAAGAAACTGGAGTGAAGATAAAAATAATAGGAACTATGACCAGCATTCATACCTGGAGAAACTGGAGTATCTGCACCTCTAGGAACTAAACTACTGCTAGATCTTTGGAAAGTATTTGGTGTTCTCTCTGATTGCACAGGTTTTATGTCTCGATTGACACTTACTGATGAATTTGAGTCACCATGAGATAAAAACTTTTGATCAACTTTGGTAGTCAGCACCGCTGAATCAATTCCTCCTGAACTAACCCGAGAGCGATCTAATTTAGACAGATTTTTCCTTTCAAATAAGATATTGTCTTTCACTTGTTTTAATCCTTTAGGATCTCGGCTCTGAAAATTCTTGGATGAGAGCATTTTAACTTTTGATTCAGCAGCAGCAAATCGACTTGAATTTGAGTTCTTCCATGACAAAGATTTGCGTAACAATCTTCCCGGGCCATCAATCTCAAGATGCTCTTTATCTCCTTTTTGACTCATTGGAACTTTTGGTTGCAAATTTGTCGAGTTAAATGAAAGAGACCTTGAGAAAGTACCTGTATAAAAAACATAACAATTTTTATAGAAGAACTACCATTTGCATAAGCACCGTCGAGCTTCCATATAATTAGCAAATATGCTAGGCACATTGACAAGAGTAAAAAGAAAAAAGAAAAAAACAAACAAATCCAGCTACTCTAACCTTTTGATGTTTGAAAATGCGGAACAATAACTGGAGTGTGTGTTGTTCTGGAAACAGTATCACTCGTAATATTTCCAAAAGATGTTTGACGAATAGGCTTTAACTTCCCTTTATCTAAGTTTTTGGATGAAGCCTCGCTAACTCTAATATGACTAGATGGTTTTGGCAATCCTCCACATACTTCTAAGGTCTGTCTCTTCGTAGTTGATGTAAAATCTACATTTTCAGTGTGTTTTTCGCCAGAAATATAAGCAGCCAAACTTCTTTTCTTTGTTCTTTTATCTTGAGCATCTGGATTTCCATTGTAAATGAAAATAAACAATATAAGAATCAAAATTCAACACACCAATAGAGATCATATTGTTTATCTTTTTTATTACCAACAGAGCGCTGACTAGGTCCATCTTGTTTTCCTCTTTCTGCCTCGCCATCTATACATATTCATTGGATGCTTAGTCAAATTTGAGATGTGATGGGAATATCTACAAATATGCAATTTTAATATAACATTTCACATAAAAAAAACTATACCTTGCTTCTTGTTTTCGACTTCCTCAATCAAGCTGCATTCTTCACACAACCAATCACCTTCAGGAACACTAGGGAGTGCCTCCCGCATACAATAACTATTTAAAGTACCATAAACTAAGAATACCATCAACAAATAGCAATATGTGAAACATGCAAAAAACGTTTAGATAAGTGTATGCTTACACATGCTCAGCGCCATCAATGCACTTACTACATATAGCAAGCTTATCCTCACGACCAGCATCCCCGCAAATATCACACACTTTAACCTTTATCAAATTGAAGGACACAAATATTTTTCGAAGGAAGTCACAGAATTTTGAAGGATAAAAGTGATCATGAAATAGAAAAAAACAAGAAAGCAATCGAGAAAACATAATGATCCAGTACAAGTCCAATCAATTCCATAATATATCGTTTCTTATTCACATAGACTTAGTATTTCTTATTCAATTAGGCTCAGTATTACTTTTTACATTAGTATTTCTAATTGTTTAGGATTAGTATTTTTAATTCATCTATTATTAAGATTTATATTTTGTTTATTTAATAGTGAGATTATTCAATAGACTTTTGACAACTCAACTATTATCAATTATCAGATTATCTAAACGAGATTTCTCTACTTTTTTTCTTTTCTCTCTTTTAAGAGTAGATTCTCTATGTTTATCTACCTTATCTGTTTCACTATTGAAACAAAACTTCCACTACACCATAATGAGACAAAACTTCCACTACACCACATAACCTCGACAGAGCTGAAAAAAATATACAAAATGGATGCCAGCAAAATAATAGATAGAGTGAAGAAGTACAAAAAAAATTCTTCAAGGCATTAGCAGTCGTAAAAGAATCATTTATAAAATTAGCTCATAAAATTCCAAATTTATCCTTCACTAATTTAAAATTGCCTAATAATCATACACTTATCAAAAGAAAAGGAAAACAAAAAGGAATAAAGTAACATTAATACTAAACTTCCAAACTAATAAGCAAAAAAGAATTTTTCATTAAAAATAATAAGTGAAATGATCTATCTGTTACTCACATCATGCTCCATGGCATCTGAATCATCACTTTCATTACCAGATGCAACTTGAACTGAAGGTTCATCCAAGTCAGATGAGTCAACCAACTTATTCAGCTTTTCATCTTGCTCCTCTTGGGCTAAAGAGTTCAAGGATCCATTAGCCAGCTCCTCCTCCTCATTAGAGTTCAGAAGCCTTTTCACTGGATCCATAGTGTTGCCACCATTAATACCACATTTATTACCAAGAGATCTTTGACCATAAACAATACCAGGTGATAACTCTTCAGTAAAAGATTTCCTGTGTTGCATGGATGATTCGTGCTGCTCTCTTCTTGTCTCAGACAATGGAAGCACCTCAACATTGATTTCATCTGCAGTTCCAGAAAGAGATTTACTCCTCCGAAAATGAGAGAGGAGCCTATGTGCTTTCAAAGAGCTGCTTCCAGTATCCACATCTCCAGGTGTCTCTGATATACATAACTTGGAAGAAGGCTTTGTCTTTGTCAATACTCCAGGAGATAAAGAATCTGATAACGTGGATCTACACGCTAAATCTTGACTGTCCAGATTGACTTTGTCGTAACAATCCTCACTAATTAAATTTCCAGATCCGCTAATACAAGATATATTATCACCATGACCTTCCAGACCCTTAGAATTACTTTTATTTCTTAAAATGCCTTCATGAGCAGACTTCACAAGCGCATTATCGACTCCCACAAGTCCACAACCTGTAAAATTTTTAAAAATCTTTGCATTTTCTGAAGAATCCAACGTGTTTGATGACCTTAACCGAGTTCTACCATCATCACTGCTTTTCACAAAAGATGAAGCATCTACCTCGTTAATTGAACACTGACTTGAAGCGTTAACAAGAAAGGTTTCTTCGGAAATATCTTTAACTCTAACTCTTTTAAGATGCATACAAGATGAACAAGGAGCCGAGCAGACATTACAAGTTCCAGACTCCCCTCTCATATTCACTTCTTGATTCATAGAGCACGTTCCAAATTCTTTCTCCAAACCAAGTGATATCTACCCAAGAAACAAAATAAGGCAAAAGAGAAGGTTAATATTTTTCCGTTTGGGAACAGAAAAGAAGAAACAAAGCAACAAAGTCTCCATATATCAAGGCCAAATACCTTAAGTAGTTTAAAATAAGCTTTTTTTCTCTTTTTGAAACATTATTGTTAAAAGAACACATTATTGCCACAAAAATACAATCAGAATATTCCCAAAAGAATGAATAGAGTTCTTCCCAACTATGACTAATTGGGAAAAAAGATGTGAATTTTAAAGGCAAATGTATATAATAAAAATCTAGCATGTCCCATTCTTGTACGTATTGAGACTAGCTTTACCACTACAGCAATCAGACATTTAAAATATGATATTTCCATTACAGGATTTGCATGCAATTCTTTTTAAAATAATGGCCAGAAACAGGAACAACCGAGTGTTAACAATTTTGTAGCTAAGTGATATTACATTATGTTTTATACAATCGCAACATAAATACAGAAAGCATCTTTAAATTCTTACACAAAAGTCAATGATTGGTTTTCAGTGCTGGTTATCCAGTTACAGTCGTAGTTGGAAGTCTGAAACCGATTCTTTTTCTTTTGTATAATGTTTGACTTAACTTCTTAACATATTATCTTAACTTACATTCTGATTATGTCGAGTTCTGATTGGTACAATAAATATTATTTAATTACAATACATTAAAAATATTTTAACTAGGCCAACTAAAACTTGACACATCAGAAGAAAAGTTAAGAGGATATGCTGAGAAAGTAAATCCAACATTAATTTTTTCGTCAACTTATTGGCGCAGAATATATGAGTACAGTGCATCATATTCCATCAGAAAAAGGTGTACATTAACAGGCCAAGTGGCAGCCTTGCAGGGAAGAACTTCATATTACAAAATTAATTTTCAAAAAAAAATGAAGACACAATAACTTCTGAAACAACATTGTTTTATAATCTTTGGCAGAAAAAAAAAACAACAAAGTAGATCAAAATGAATTTTCAACATAAGGTTAGACCGGAAATTACCCTTTTAGCTCACCATATCCTTCATGATATGATCATCAAACTCTTCTATGGGACCTTTAATGCAATAACGACCTCTCAACACTTATGTAATCTAAAAAGAAAATCACAAACTTCGTCAATTGCTTTAAAAAAGAAAGAACATACAATGAATTTGAAAAGAATAGTCGTCATAACATTCATCAAGTAACATAACCAGAAAGTCAAGACATATTGAAAGATCTCTTCATACTAAAAAACCCCCAACTTTCAAACAGAGCCACATCAACACCGACTCTAACACAGACAAAATAAACAAAACTGGGGATCCATGAAACAATTAACACAGAACATACATAACAACCGAAATAAGATAAAATCAAGCAAGAAAAAAATATCGATCAAAGAACGATTACATGTCTTCGGCTCCAAAACCACTTATGTAACGTCGTATAGTTCCTCTACTGTTCTTTCCCTCTTTTCTACACCCATCACCAACACGATCGCCCCACTGGGAGAGGAATAATCGGGTGCCCACGCCCCAATACTCCGCGAAATCACCTCCAAACTGTATCTCCCTAAAAATCGAAATCTTTCTCCCAAATTATTCTCGATTAACCATAAAATACTATTGAAACCGTACTGCTATGAGCAGAATCCACACACAACGACAAAGACAACCAAGCAACCAGATGATCCTCTATTTTATGCCGAAATATACAGTGAAAAGAAACCCTCAATTACGCAAATTTTCTCCTCGCTCTCTCTTGACGTTATACGAGGGTTTCATGGCTTTAAATCTAGATTTTCTGTTGTTTGAACGAGATACAGTGGTTGCCATGAGACGGCACGTGCGATTGTACGGCACGTGCGAGATGAGAAGGGCGCGTACTTTGCATGTGAAACGACGTACCATGTGTGGCGCATGCGAAACGAGGGTGGCCCCACTTCGTATTTATCCGTTTCAATTTTTAATCCATTATTTTTACCAATCTACTATTGCCACCTGTAAAAATTAGGGTAATTAATTTGAGAGAAATTAAATTACCTTTTTTCGTATATATTATAAGAGTATATAAAATAGGACCAAAATTGGACTGCTAGTTAAAAAAATAATTCAAAAAAGAATAAACATAACCCAAAATTAAACAAGATTTAATAGAAACTCAAAAATCAATTCTAAATTTAGTTGAATAACTCAAAATTTGATTTAAAAAGAATAAAAATATATTTTATTTTATATTTTTTTTTAAATGAACCAAAATGCAATGTATTTCACTATTCAGATTCATTCAAAAACTTGGTTGGACCGTATCCACTCCATTACACATGATCATGAAAAGTAAGGGTGGACAAAATCAACTCAATCATCAACCAGATTAGAATTATTGATTTTAACCCAATTTTTATTCTAATTTTTAAAAAATTGTGATTTATAAGCCGATATAGGTTATTATAAGTAAAAAACTGTGAAATCGAAATCGAGATCGTTTGTCAAAAAAAATTTAAAATCAAGTAAAATCTGACACAAACCCTAATAAAATCTAATATAATCTTAAAATTAGTTATAAGATCGTTCAATTACTTAAAACTCGATTAAAATATATATATTATTATTATATTTTAATTTTTTAAATATCAAGTAAAACTAGGTTGAAACAAGAATAAAACCAGAACTGTTAGTTACG
This sequence comes from Begonia fuchsioides, assembly GCA_003255005.1. Lineage (NCBI taxonomy): Eukaryota > Viridiplantae > Streptophyta > Magnoliopsida > Cucurbitales > Begoniaceae > Begonia > Begonia fuchsioides. The sequence goes on along the minus strand of QAOC01049635.1, from coordinate 339,921 downwards.
GTGCCGGTTCTAAAAATTCAAAAGCATGAGTTTTAATTTTAATTCTATTTCATAATAAAACTAAGTAGATAAAGTCTGTGTTCACTTCTACTGAGAAAGAGAATTGCTATTTTAAACGTATTCTCAGCCAGACCCACCCAACGGGAATACCTAAACTGGCTCAATCCACATGGTTTGGTCATAACTATGAGTCCAAGGCGATTCAACCTGCCTTAAGATTTATGTCCCTTATCCTTATTTTGCCCCTTTTCTTAATTAACCACAGCTGACATTTCTAATTAACGACGAGGACACAATGGTCTTTTCACATTCTCGGAACAAACACAATAGCAGGCATTTCTAATTAACAAAGTGGATAGCCTTGAAACCTCTATTTTTTTCTCCCTGAAAATGTATCCTCAAACAAAAAAGTAATGCTTCATCGTTCAAATAAGCTTAACTTACATGAACACGCCTGTCTAAACGGGCGACGCCGAGAGCAGAAAATCGGGCTGCTTCCGCTGCAGAAGAATTCCACAAAACGGGCAAAATGGAAAGGAGGCTATTTGGGAATCGGATAATCGATCGAGCCCAAAATCGGAAGGGTATTCAGGCATTGCAAAAAGAGCTTCTGGTGGAAATCTAAAAGCCCATCTTTTGCAACAAATGCAAAACCACAAGGGTGTATTTGGACAAATTTGCATAGAGACTGCACACCTTTCTAGTTTGTGTCTCTGTATGACTCCATTTTTGGTCACTGCTCCTCTGCAAAATGCGTCTTCTGGAGATTCGAACGGAACCGAGGTTGAACAGTAGGTGCATTTTTCTTCTGGTATATCTTTGCCGGATTGAAATCTGTTCAGAGAAAAATCGAAAACGAGACTTGATCATCGCTTCGAACAAGAAGAAAGAACTTCAAATTAACATAGTCAAACCTACATCGACCTTTTCCCCACGTCTATTTTTTTCATAATAAGCCCAATTGTATTATTATTTTTATTATCTTGTTCTGGGTAGTTTGCCTATAAAATTGCTCTATTACCAATTTGATAGAAATCCTTCTATCAATATCAAATCACCAAAAGCATACTATAATTCAAGGGTCGTCTTGATCCCTCCCGAGCATTTTAATGGCGTCCGCCACCCCCAAGAAATTTGTCCTAAAATCTTATGTCTTCCCTAATACTAACCATCCGTATTTATAGAAAATATAACATACTAACTTAATATCCAATACCTTAATACCCATATAGATTGGACCTTAACACATTCTTAGAGATGATCAAATCACATAAAGTCAATACAAATCTAAGATTTGTTGGAGATTCAAAAGCCGTACCTCTTCCAGTGTATTCCAGCTTCTGATGCAAGGCCCAAAAGTGAATCATGTAAAGAATCATCATTGAGAGCAACCCATTCGAGCATTTCAGCCAATCCATTCGGATGCCAATATCTACAGAGATCGGTAGATGGGTGGGAACACGTTTTCAAAAATGCAGAAAGACTAAATGCCACAAGCCTCTGTCGTAGCTCTCTTTCACAACTCGCAAGCAACTCCCTCCAAAGAGAAATTTCTCTCTCTTCAAAACATTTTCCTTCTGTTTTCATAAACTCATGGTTCTCTTGAACAGGTTTCACCTCAGCCAATACAACTCGTCTGCAAATTATGTTCAACAGGTGAAGCTGTCGAGAAGAGTACTTCAACAAATTGCTAGAAATATGCAGCAAAATCTTTGAACATGAGAAATCTATGTGGCATCCCACAAAGGAATTCACAAGCCACTTCAGTAAAATGCATTCTAGATATCCTGATTTTGACTGCCTAAATGCCAGTAGGGCTGCTATAATATCCCACAAAACCAGAGGCCGATGCAAACACTCGTATTGTTTTAGAGACCAAAGGATGCTAGATTCCCAGTATATTAGTTCCTTTTCGGAAAATGTAGGGCAAGATTCCGTGTGACATTCCAGAAAATTGTTGCTCGTAAAATCTACTTTCTGCCCGCCAATCCAGTAGAATTCAATGGCTGCCTTGTGAATCCTGTACATTTTAAAGAAAATGTCAATAGTCACAAAATAACATCAATTATACATTTTTTGGGCTTTTCTTTTATCCCTTGGTTTTTGATATTTTATTATCAATACGCTACACTGAAATGCATCAGCTCCTTCTGGTCAGGAAGAACTTATCTATTTCGACGAGCCGGACTCAGAATTCTGCTATTATTTACAATATATATATACCTACTGTTTTAAATAATCTTAGTATAAACCGTTCAGCCATTTTCAATAGTTACAAACTTCAAGGGAAGCCCATACGGCCTTACCTTGCCTCATACATAGGATCCAGCGAATCAATGTCAAAATTGCGAACCTGGAAAATGTAAATATATAGTTATGTGATTTTTATTGATATTAAGACTTAATCTATTCAAATATATCAACAATAAAGATCCCGATCTTAAAAGCTCATGAAAAATCTTAAAGAGACAGTGAGAGAGGTAAACAATATTTAACGAGACCAAGAAGGATCAAATTTATAACTACTTTTACTCAAAGAAAATTCAAATATATATATATATATATGAGGAGTACATATTCGTACCACAGCAACTATTAGATTTCCTGGAGACATTGCGACACCAGAGCATGATCGGAATGAGTCTGGAAGCTGCAAAGAGAGTCAAAATAGGTCCATATAGTGTTAAGAGAAAAGGGGCACCAAAGAAGAAGACATACGTCACTGGACGTTCTCAAATCAGGATTATTTGAAGAGATTGGGACTTCACGAAAGGATTTCTGATCTAAAATCCAGCATCGTATAAAATTATCCTGCAACAACAAAACATGGTTGATATATCCATCAGAGACCAAATAAATCATTTGCAACAGAAGCATACATAAGTTCATTTACATTTCCCAGGAGAAAAAATGGAAGAATTACTGCCAAATAAATATTCTTATCGATGTACTGGAAGTGGATAACTTCAAACCAAATTATCGGTTCCAGTTTATTGAAGTCATAATCCCTCAATTTCCATTACCTCACTGCAGCTGAACAACAAATTTCCATCAAGAGCCCAAGCCAAACCTGTAACCTGATAAACTATTAAATCTCTGGAACTGCAATATAAATGCCAAAACGCAAGCTATCAAAAGATAGACACTTACAACGTGATCATGTGCATCAAACGACCAGGCTTCATCATATTTTCCATCAGATGAGTCACATTTCAGAGTTTCAAAAGATCCAGACCCTTTGCCAATAGTTAAAAGGAGGGTATGTGGAGACCGAGTTGGCACAGCAAGTGCAAGTGTAGAAACTGGAGCAGCATCAATGGATGTCAGCTGCTGGAAATATAAGCATCAAAACGTTGACCAAAGCAGGAGATAGTGTTTTTGAGACATTTAAAACAAAATACCTCCTTCAAGAGTGAAAAGGAAGTGAAACTTGTTTCTGATGATGCAAGCAGTTCATTACAATGGGCGGACCATATTTTCACACTAAACATAAATAAAACATACTTGAATAAATATTAAAGTTGAGGCAATAAATGCATCGGTTTGTCTTTCTCTAAATAATACATGCAAGATTTATCTCATTTAGTATGTACAAATTGTTTTCAACCAATGAATGTCCTGGGCTATGACAGGTTTAGAAAATTGCCTGTTAATATTTTTTTCGTCAAGTCCAATATCAAAGATAAAATACAAGAAACACTAACAACCAAAAAATAATAAAGATTCACATAGTAACTTAAAATAGTAAAAAAAAATTAAGTAGTTACTCACTACCCTCAAACAGCTAATGTAGAAGCCTAACTAGATATTCCTCATCTCCAAAATGATCGCATTTTTATGCCAAAACAATAAAATAATCAAGCACATGTACAATTCTCTAAATTAAATCTGTTTGCTTACAATGTTCCAGTCTCTTGACTGAGAAAATAGCTTGAAGATGCCATTAGATTCTTATCCTAGGTTAAATACCACTCTTAAATTATATAGATTAATAAGCAATATTATGATGTATGAACAGTTGAAAGAATTGGATCAATGAACAAATAAAATAAGCATGAATCAATATTTTTGAAAACGCATATTGGTAAGAAATACAACTTTTGGTGGAGCAGAGCAGAATTTTTTAACTTGAAAGAATAAGGGAACATACGATGCTTTGAAGTAAAACAGAAACCCACCTCCCGTCAATACTTCCTGTAACCAATATAAAATTTGATTTAGAACCAGAATCAAGAAATGTCCAAGTGATATTAGTAATCCAGGACGAATGAGCTTGAAATAGCCCAACAAGTCCTGCTGTAGTACAGACTGTGTCATCCTCAATGTTGAAGCATTCTGGTGCACTAACTTTCAAGATCGAAATTTTACCGCACTTCCCTCCAACAGCAAGTATAGAAACAGATGAAGCATTTCGAGGAGCCAAGCTAATGTTTTGTGAAAAGTTCAGCACCGGTGACCATGCAACAGCAAGCGATGATAGCATTGCCATACGAGAAGCATATTGATTTGATGTGATCCTTTGGAGTGTTAAATTTTCTTCATTTGTTTTTTGAGGGTTCTCTCTGGATTTTATCAGAGAAACAATTTGCTTCAAATTGTTTTCTCTTGCCTGAACAAAATCAGATTTCATACTTACAAAAAGAAATTCAACAGAACTATTTATAGAATTTATAAACCTAAACAAGAACACCAAATCAACAAACAAAGCTAGCGACAACCAGCTAAATTATTTCACTTAAAACTATTTTTCATAAGTTCAATATTCAGGAGAAAAGGGTCCATCCAAGCTTTAAAGGAAAGGTGTAGCTAAGCAATAATGTACCACGGGTAATCCTGGCACGTCCCCATTGGACAGATCAGATCCTTTATCGTCATGTTTCCCGTTTTCAAGACGACAAGATGCTTTGCGCCTTGAAGATCCCGATGCCTTGTTGCTACAAAGGTCATCAATAATAACAAGAATAAGGATTCAACAACCGGCAACATTTAGTCTTGATTTCTCAACTATATCAAGAGATGAACAGATCATAACTGTAACTCATTGATACTTAATATGAGCAAAAATAACAAAACAACATCCAAAGAACATAAAAAGTTTACTTCATGCTGGGGGCATTTGTCTTCCTTCGTTTACACTCCTTTCCAAATTCAAGTTTTGATAAATTATCAGAACATTCATCCTCCCATTCTTGTTCCTGTAGTACATATGAAAACAAAAAGTGAATAAAGAAAAATTCAATGCTTCTAATCACTTAGCACAAAAGAAAAAAAAAGCGGCAAAAAAAAACCTCAAACTTTCTGAAGTGGTCCCTTGCATAATAATCATAAAGCTTGGTTGATATGTCTATAATCTGGAAGAGAAAAATAGCAAAAAAATTTTACCATAATATTTTCTCATGCAACAGTAAGAAAAAAAGTTTACAGTCCCGTTTATATTATTTCTTAAATTTTTTGTGTCAGCATCTAATGATGCGTTAATACTCTATCTTTGCACAGAATTTTGAAGAAGTGAGCTCGTGAATCAATGTAAGAAGAAACCCATTCTCACCAGGAAATAAAATTGGATAAAAAAATTGAGCACAAACTAAACAGTGGCACATCATTAAACCAAAAAAGAGGAAATTAAGTTAAAGCCCAGTCAGAGCTTGTAAAAAGAATATGGCATAGAAACATCAATTGAAAAAAAAGCAATAAAAACAGGTTATTTATCATAGATATAAATTTAAAACAACAGTAAAGAAAATTAGTAAGCTTTACCAACCAAACAATTGGGAATACCTCAATTAAATAGAATACAAAATAATAAACACATTGTGCATAAACAGTGGTCTACACATTCATGGAATCAATCCAATACCCAGAAAGTAGTCGTACCCCCCATCAAAAAGATGTGAATCGCCAACCGACAAAATTTCAACTTGTTTTTTTTCTATTTTTTGTTTTCCAGATAATGAACTGGATTAGAAAGCTACATCCAATGAAAGGATCACTTAAATTTAGATTCATAATCAATTATCTATAACAGGTGTTACTAGCTGAGAAATTTACACTACTTGAGCACAAGAAAATTTCACTTTTTTGCTGGAAATAGTTTATCATGAATGACTATGTCTATTTTTCACCTAAATAATACCTCTATCCATTCAGCAGTATAGTCACAAAATGGTGGACGATATAGTTTTACGCGTCCCTCTGTAGTACAAACAGCCAACAAGCATCTGGGAGATTAAAAGTTGTTCACAACCAACTTAATAAAAAAAGTGCAAAAAATAGTGAAATTGAATTCACTTAATCTTTTACCCGGCATGTGAAGACATTCCGAGAGGAGACCAGGAAATAGACTTTACACATGGTCGACAGTCCCGGGTTAGACATATTGGTAACAAGCACCCATAATGTAATTCTACAAAATAATAAAGAAACCATAAATTTATTCAAAGAAATATTTCCAAGTATTGATAAAATCAGCTATGAAGTCCCTATATATCTTTTTTCATGTTTTGATTCAAAGGTGATTAGGTCATAGCCAATTTCATCATATGCTTTCCAAATAGTTCCTTATAATTACTAACCCTAAAGGATTCAAAGTCATTCACTATTATTTTTTACTGAGTAGATGAAAAGGAATGTTCTTGGTGTGAAAATTGTCCATCAATAAATAAAGAATGACTATGAAATGAGAGCAGAATATGGTCAGAGTCTACAATAATAGGAAGCTTGATCCTTGAGGAGAGAAGTTGGTAAAAGGATTACATACGATCTCTTTCTATCACTCCAATTGGTAATGGATCAGCATTGTGGATTGTGATGATTCCCCGAGGCCGAAAAGGAAGTGCGGGATTCTGAAAAGAAAACAAAAAAAAGGTAGTACCATATAAAATTATTTCTCAAGATTTCTAACCTCAAAAATTACATAGAAAAATAAATGCCCGAGCATGAGGTTGAAAATCACATAGCGAAGTCAGAATCTGATACAGAGAAACAAAAAAGGCTGAGAAATTATGTTTTTCTTTCATAAACTCTAGTAACTGATCCTGAACTAAGATAAGAACGGTAAATTAGACAGAAATCACGTTCCCTGACGGCAAGGAAATTGAGAAAATCATTCTTGCGATAGAATTTAACCAACTTAAGCTTCCCAAAAGATAAGATGAACAGTCCAATTCCATGTATTAACAAACATCAACATCCCAGGTGCTGAATAATTTCAGAACAGAACCAAAGGAAAATTAGTACGACTAGTCCAGTGTAAAACATCATAAAGAAGAAAAGTAAAGTGGAGCTGGTTGGTTTACCATAATGGTGACGAGGTGACCAGATGCGATGGCAATTAAATTCTCATCCGACCAAGCAATTGCGTTTGGGTAAGATGGCGCAGCAACCAGTGGCACAGCTTGAAAGCGAGAGGCCATTGTTCAGAGTTAGGAACAGCTCCAGAGCCCAGCAAAGCTTGAAATCATGGAAGAAAAGTTGGCATCTGGAGGGGAATCAGAGCAAGAGAAAGGGATTTTGAGTAAAGAGTAGGCTTATAGATACTTTTAGGAAAATCTAAAAATCATAATAACATTATCATACGATAGTGAGAACGGGAGCGCGTCTGTGAGAATCTACAGAGCGGAAGGCTGAAAATCGTCAAAACTGGACGGAATCCTAACTCGCCTGAGAGAAATCGAGACGGAGCTCGCGTGCGACTCGGGAGTGCGCCTTCGACCTTCTGCAGCGCCTTCGACGCTGGGGAGTGGGGACGGAGCGCGTTGCGCCTGCTGGTTACGGCTGAAATTAAGAAGAGCCGAAATAATGAAGCATTATTTTAATTAGGTATTATTTAGATGGGTATTTCACATTGGAACCGTGAACCGGGCTAATAATTCTGTCTTTTTGCTTTTAAACTCAGTTCCCTTTTCCTTTTGAAAATCAGACCGGACGGAATCAAATATATTGGTTTTGGGTCAGTTGTTTTGGTTCTATTTTGTTTACCCCAGCCCCAAAATGCTTGCAGTGTGGGTGATTTTGGTTCGAATTGGGTCGGTTTTTAAGAGAATTAGGACCAGACTATTAAAAGGTTGAAAAATATTTATGATTTTAATGGTTTGCCACGATTTGATGGTCCTATAACGTTTTCAAACAAATACTCGACTGATAGAAATCGGTTTTCATTCAATACGGACTAGAATCATACGAAAATTGTCGATCTAGATCCAGTTACGTGGTCCATGTCAATTTTGCTCACTCCTAGCTTGCAAAACAATATAATACAAACTTGCTAAGTTTCTAAATTTGAATCTTTTCTCGTATTCTTCAATTGGAAATCTATTGCACAAAACTAAAAAACGATCAGTTTCGAGTTGAATCAGAATAGTTGTTGATTTTACGATTTTTAAATATTAAGACCGGTAACCAATCTAGTCTACAATTGACGATTTTGATTCAGACCATAATGTCGATCTGGGTTTCTCATCCGTATTTCTTTCCTCTTTAGACTCTTTCTAATTTCTATACATTCGCTCAAAATGTAGAATCCTCAAAATTGAGAAAATTAGGAGCGATGGGCAGGAAAAAAAGGAACAATTTAAAGGATTCAACCTTTATTATGAGCTAAATCACCAATAGTTGAACAAATGCGTACATTATATTTTCATTATTCGGTTCCAGACGATTTTAGATATTCTCATGGCTTTATTGTTCTTATCGAATTCTAATATATTAGGATAAAAACAAACATTTTATCCAAAAGGGATAAAAAAACGATGAACATCGACAGAATCCTGACCCAATGTTCAATCAAAAGGGATAAAAAAACGATGAACATCGACAGAATCAAAAGGGATTCTAGTAATTTAAAGGATTTATCCAAAAGGGATAAAAAAACGATGAACATCGACAGATCCTGACCCAATGTTCAACTGAAAATCACCATTTTTCCTTTTAATCGAAGCTTAACTTCAAAAAACGCAGTTAATTTAAGTTAATTCCCGCATCAAAATCCAAGCTTGGACGCTGCCTCCTTTCCGCAGACACGAAGAAACCTCCAGACTCTTCAATCCAGCTCACAGTTCAAGAGAGCCGGGAAGGAGGCGGAGTTTTTTTTCCTTCTAGATTTTCTTCCAGTTCATTACAATGTTTGAGCTTCTGGGTCGCTCTGGGGACTGAAAAAGCTGAAGATAAGAGCTTTTTTTTCGCGGTTCTTGAACTGGTTGTGCTTTTCGAGACATGAATACTAGTTTTGGCGGAGGAGAGATCGGCCCAATGGGTACGAGGAACGATAATCGGTCTCTTTTTACGGTGTCGCAATATCAGGAGCTAGAGCACCAAGCTCTGATTTTCAAGTACATGACGGCGGGTCTGCCGGTGCCGGCTGACCTTCTTATACCGATTCAGAAGAGCTTCGAGTCCATTTCTCATAGATTCTTCCACCATCCTACCGGTAATCTCTTCTAAACCCCTCAATCCATTTTCTGATTTCAAGAATATCTTACTGTGCTATCTTCTTTTCTTTCAATTTTATCTATTTGCAAGATGGTTTCTTTTTATTTATGGAATGACATGCTTTAAAGGTCTGGTCTAGAAGAGGTTTTCCAATGTAAAAGTTTCTGAATCCAAACAAGTACCAGGAAGACACCAGATTTTTAACTGTTTTGTGGGGACTTTGGATCTTTGCCTCGCTGTTCAGTCTGAGGCTCGTGCGTGTTCTAAGTTTCACCCACAGATTTGCGGACAATGCCAATTTTATTATCTAAACAAGCTGTCCATTATTCCTTTTTTGGTGGGTCAAACATGATTTCTAGATTTTTTTTTCTTGTAGCTAACCTAATTTTAGAGATGTTTTTTTTATCAAATTCATACTCTTTTATACGGATATATAAAATGACCAACAACTGTTCATGTTCTACAAGGTCGTTAGCTTGCTATCCGAGCATTAATGGTGAACTAAGAGCTAAATCTAACTATATCATTGTTCTACAACTTCATGGAGGCACAATTTTGGTATTAAGAATTGAAAATTTTGCAGTGAATTACTATTCATTTTATGGGAAGAAGGTGGACCCAGAGCCAGGACGATGCAGGAGGACAGATGGGAAGAAATGGAGGTGCTCCAAAGATGCATATCCGGACTCCAAATACTGTGAGCGTCATATGCAAAGAGGCCGAAATCGTTCAAGAAAGCCTGTGGAATCACAAAAATCTTCGGCGGGGAGCAGCAGCGCCTCCGGAAGTTTCCAGAACCTTCCACTGACAGCCTATGGTAGTTCTCAAGGGTCTGTGTCCGGGACCAGTCAGTCTCGTTATCAGTCGGAATCTTTTCCGTATGGAATCCCGAACAAAGATTATAGGTATCTAATTTTCTGCACTTTGCTTGAACTATTGTTAACCTTAGTAACCATGTGCAATCTGTACATTTGTTTAATTTCTTCTACATTCCCGGTTTTTTCCTCTATTTGGTCAGCCGACAAGGAATTCTTATGACAAAGTATTGGTATCTGGTCTTAAGAACTTTTTGATTATGTTTTTTTACGGATTATCGATGAGTGTTATTTTATCTTGCCACGATGACTGAGTTTAGCAGCCTTATATGTTGTCTCTTACTTGTCACTCTATCTGTTTGCTGGCATAGTGGCCTCTTAACCATGAAAAACTGACCTGGTTAGATTTAGACTGCCATGCAATATGGTATTTTTATGCTTATTTCTTCATCGACCTTTTGCCAATTTCTTCCTTGTAATATTTCGATACATCATCTTGTTTATAACCGCGATTCTTAAACAATTGATTTTGGTTACGTTCGTTCATTGTGGGACGAGTTTCATTAAAAGAGAAAAGAGTTGTCTTTGTTGAGATCTACTTTTGACTTTCTTGTGCTTATTGCTCCTAAAGTTTTCTTTTCTCGCCGAGATTTTTAGCCAAGAAGAACAACTTAAGAAGCGGAAGCTAATTTAGTGACCAGTCGTTTTGTGATTGAGCTATTTTGTCAGATACGATATTCTTATCATCGATGATATTTTGGAACGATATTCGATTTCATTATGTCTCATTGTTTACTCAATCTTTACAGCCACCTTCAAGGACATAGAGCCAGCATGGAGCCTAGCTTATTTTCCGAAGCAGGCATAAACAACGTCGATTTTCAAATGAATTTGCATTCGAACTACGCATGGCCGGGAATGCCATCCACTGCCCCTCTCTTCCCTCCATTAAAATCAAGTGATCTCTCAGATGCTCAAACCAGAAACCCGAAAAGCTTGTTTTTTGGCAGCGAATACGGATCGGGAGAAAATGCAAAACCGGAAGGTCAATATCTTCAGCCGTTCTTCGAGGAATGGCCGAAAAATAAGGACTACCCAGCCACATCATCATCTACCCAGCTCTCCATTTCCATTCCCATGTCTTCTTCTGACTTCTCAGCAACTAGTTCGAGATCTTCACTAGGTGAGTTTCAATTTCCATTAATGGATCTCTTAAGCTTATTTTAAACTCTAAATTAACGAAATTCTGATTCCTTTATTGAATTTTTCTGCAGAACATTGAATGATGCATTGCTCGGAGAGATCGAATATTTATAATCGTTCAGAACTTGAAGCAAACCCGGTTTGCAAGAGAAGATTTAATGGCTTTATATGAAGGTTTTCCTTGTTTTTAATGGCCTTGTTGGCCGGTGGACTGTTTAGGCAGAAAATAGGAGGATTTGAGAGAGAAATTGCAAAGAAACTTGCTTATTTTATTTTCATTACTTTATTTTCTGCTCTGCTATGTTTGAATTAGATTTTTATTTATATTTATATTTATTGCAATATTCAATCATTGTCTCTTTCATAAGAACTGCGATTTCGAGTAGATGACCCAAAATTTTGAGTATAACCGTTGTAGATCATAGTTCGAGTTCATCGAAGAGCATAGTGTGAGATTGTTTTATTCGTTTTAGATTTTAGAAATTGATTTATTAAAGTAACTATATTTCAATTATATATGCATTTGTCACTCTGCATGTTTTTGTCCGGGTTTGTTCCAATTATTTGGAATTTCATAGATTTGTTCTTAGCACTGATACTGGGTGGACAAAACTACGAGTCGGCAGCCCGAACTAATCAAAAAATTCGAACCAACTCAAACGGTTTGGGTCGGGCTTTGGTTCAAATAATCAATTTTGGGTCGGGTTCAATTGTAGCTATTTTGGTTCGGTTTTTATTCGAGAACTCAAACCAAACCAAAAAAATTGAGGTCTTGCAAAAGGCGACACCTTACAAAAGACGGTCGACACCTTGCAAAAGGCGGTCGACACCTTGTATTTGTGGTCGACAATTTGCAAAAGGCGGTCGACACTTTGTAATTTTTTGCAATAGTGACAATGTATTTACATTTGTAATTTTTTTTAGTTTTATATGTGAACCAAGCCAAACCAACCTAACTCAACCCGAAACCGTTTGGTTTGGGTCGAAATTTTTTTTTCGGTTTGGGTCGGATTTTAGGTTCTCTTTTTAACCCAAAACTCATTCGAGTTGGGCTGGCCAGGTGAGAACCCGACCCAACCCAAACAGTGCCCACCTCTAGACAAAACCGGATTGAGACTGAAAATTAGATCAAAATTGTCGGTTTTAATCTAGTTTTAATCTTAACTTTTGAAAAATAGTGATTTATGAACCGATTTAAGTCTTTATGAATAAAAAATCGTGAAAACAGAATCGAAATCATGAGTAAAAATAGTTTTAAATCAAGTAAAACTCAATCCAAACTCTAATTAAACTCAATATAAATCTAAAAATTGGTTATAAATTTGCCAAATTACTTAAAACTCAACCAAAATATAATAAAAATATATATTTCTTGTTACATTTAAAAAAATATAAAAACTGGGTTACAACTGAAACCACACCAAAACTATTAGTTTCGCTTCCCGTTCTATTTTAAGATAAACTAGGTCAAACAAGTCTGTGCTTACTCCTAGTACTCTGTCTTTTTAATTGTATCATTACACACTTCCAAAGACTAATATTGTTCAGTTGATACTTTAAATTTCTAATTGTATTAACAGACATCGAAATATAGTATAATCAATGGACACAATATCATTGACTTTAAGTTCGTTTACTTATATTCTTACATTTTATGTTTCAAAAAGTGTTGATACACTTTGTAAACTTTAAATTACAATGTGAGAGAGAGAGAGAGAGAGAGNGAGAGAGAGAGAGAGAGAGAGAGAGAGAGAGAGATCGAAAATCATAAGAAGATGGATGATCAACGAAAGTTTAATGCCAACGTCGTTTTTAATACTTTACGATGTTAATTAAAAATAACTTCATACTTCGGTGTATCAATTAATAAGCAAAGGTAGAAAAACATTCATAATGGTAAGATTTTTTATTAATAATTATCAATAATAAATTTATTATTTTTTCAAAACCAAATTGATATTTTTTTAATTGAGAAATTTGTTAATTAAATTGACAGATATTATTAAAATTAATAGTTAGGGTTTTTATGTTAATTATAATAAAAATAATGAGGTTGAGTTATTTGAGTTCATACTTCATGTTAGTAAATTAAGATTGCAAGAGTTAGGGTGAAATTACAAAATTTTCCTCCAACGCCGACCGGAGGAACATCGCCGACAGGGCTCTTTCCCGCCAAAAGTTTTTGTATATATACCTAGAATCCTGGCTTGGAGAGAGAGAGAGAGAGAGAGAGAGAGAGAGAAATGGCACCTTCAGCAAATGCAGCCGATGCCGCGTCTTCTCTGATCATCGATAGCACCGAAAAAGACCTGCAGGTGAGTTTGTCTCCCTTCGAATCTTTAGATTAAGATTCGTACAAGGAAGAATGAGGTTATTATCTTGATTATTTCATGTACTAGCCGTTTTACGTACTTCACAAACCATCACCGCCAAAATTGGATGGAAGGTCGAATGGAACAGTGAAAACTAGGCGGAAAATTGACCTCTCTCCGTCAAAGCGTAAGGTTGGTGAGGAAATCTTTGTGGTCGATGATTCTTGCATTGAACGTTTGAGGATGGAGGGTTACCAACTTGTCTGGTCCAGAATGGAGACGACTATCAAGGTTTATCAGTACTCTATTTCTTTCTGTTTTTTATACAGAACCGCTATTTTTGTGGCAGCTATTTGCTTTTTCGTTAGAGAGTAACAAATACCAATTCAAGTATGATATTCCTGTTCTTATCCGCAGAGTGTATTGAAGGAAATCAACGCTAATGTCTTTGATGAGATAAATCGCTGGATATCTGAGTCGTTCAACTTCATCAGAACAGTTGGCACCCTAAGTTCTGGAAGAGCGATTCGTACCTTTCCACTTATTGCTGATGCTAACTCTAAACATTTGTTTACTGGGTTTGTTTTAACAAGTAAGTTTTCCCATACTAGCTCGAAACTACTCTTTCATTTGAATCACAAGAACGAGGCTTGATCTTTGGGCATTCAGTAGAATTACAATATTATTTAATAGTTCAATTTCTGTTACATTTTCATAACTTGTTTGTGTAAATATGATAGAGAATATGGAGTCTGTCGATGATTTACTGACGTTCGAAGAACTTGGCCTTCATTTGAGATCTCAAGGATGCTATGTAGCAAAACTTTCTTCCCAGGATTTTCTGTCAAAGAATGGTATTGGTGGCTGCCTCAGAAGCTTATTGAGACAGTTTCTATTGATTTCATTTGATGTAAATATTGCATTTGCTCCATTTATATAGTTTAGTCGATGTTTTTATGAACGTACTTATTTCGTGCAAATTGTTGCAGACTCCTGAATTGTCTATGTTAGCCTCGTGGTATGCAGAACAAGTAACTAGCAAAAGCCCTATGGTTGTAATTATTGAAGATTTGGAGCGATGTTGTGGAACTGTCTTATCTGAACTAATTATTATGTTGAGGTACTCTGCATATTCCATCAGATGTGTGAACAAGCAAATTTTTAGTTTTGTCCTTTTCTTTTGAAGCCTTGAAAGTTCCACTTTTTATGAATGTGATTGTTTGCTACCCTGTTCATCTTTAAATTAAAAAATTTCCTGGGACTAATGACAATGTAATGTGATTTGAGAAAGATGAGTCATAGGTTGCACCCAAAAGCATGTCCGAATGAAGCAAATGTTACCACACATGAAATATATAATTACTCTTGGCCTGGAGTTATGCATTCTTTGTTGATTTGACTTATTAATAAGGTTCATGGTAACCATGATCTTTATCATGGAATACACGAGTCAATAACATACTCCCCCATTTGACATGCAAATTGTTATTGTAGAGCCCATCTCCTAACTTTTTAACTCCATTCAGAGAGTTTTCTAAACTCACTTGTGCTGATGTTGGTGATCTAACCGACTGAGCTTTTGTGGAATTTTAATTATAATTTCATCTATGATGTTGGATTCTCATTTCAACGACAGTTAAATGATGGAACATAAATTTTGGTGGTTCCTTGAAACGTGACACTAGGCCATATTTGTTTTCCATGTATCAGTGAATGGGCTTTCAAGATTCCAATAGCTCTACTCATGGGAGTCACTACAACACTGGACGCTCCAAAAAATATACTTTCTTCGAAGGCACTGCAACTCTTAAAACCTAGTACATTTATCTTAGGATTGCCATCTGAGAGGATGGATGCAGTTGTTGAAGCCATTCTACTAAGCCAGTGTTCCATGATCAGTGTAGGCCACAAGGTTGCAGATTTTTTGAGAAACTACTTCTTAAATCAGGATGGAACTTTAACATCTTTTATCAGAGGCTTGAAGGTGGGTACAACCTTTTTTTTCATTTTCTTCTGACTGTCCAAGAAATTCCTTGTTATTTGACTTGTAAATTTCTTTTACGTGGATACCCTGTCGGTACTAATGGGGCCACTGATTTTGAGTTCTTGAATGCATTTCTCAGATAGCATGTGTTCAACATTTCTGCTCAGAGCCTCTAAGCTTTATGCTTGCTGGGTTACTTGATCGAGATAATGAGGTAAATGACCACGAATTATGGCTAAAGTCCAACACAATACCAGTAAGATTCATTATTTTGAAAAAGTGTAGAAATATTTTAGAATTGTTTAAGATTTAAAGGTGATTTTGTAAATTGGTATATGCATATATATATATATATATATATCAAGATATTCATGTTTTGAAAATCTTTCATTGATGATGTGATTTCTATTCATAAGCCTCCAAGCTAGCTGGAAGTACTTGATTGCTGCTATTGATGTTTAAGAAATGATCCTATTTTCTAAATTGAATATTTTTTTCTTCTTCTCACTACTTTGTTTCTATATTTCTAATTTCATCATTTTCTTAATCGTAACAACATTTTCCTATCCCTGTCCACACTAAATGCAATTTATTCATAAATTTTGATGTGTTGAATAAATCTGCTGACATAGGATATAACTTTTTATGTGTATATTACTATCTTTGAACTGTTTAATTGACCTATCCTTGGGGAGTGTCACTTGAATACAAGACTAGATTTTTCCTTTCTTCTTGGAACTTGTTTGCCTTCTATTTTGCAAGGATGAAAATCATCGGTTGTTGTAGCTGCTATGCTTTCTTCATTGTTTTTATATAATGCTGCTTGGGTTCTCATCCATTCACAAAAGGATTTAATGCTTCTGGATTGGTTGCAGAATGAAAATAATGAATTTTCAGTTGACGTCATATTAAAGCATGCCTCTGAAATTATGTCTCAACCAAGGTGTGTCAAATATCAACTTTCTTTCTTTCTGAATGATTATTAGGAATTTGATAATAACATCATGTACTGACTTTAGTTGGAAAATTGTTTTGCTAGGTACCAAATGTCTCAACATAGTAATAAAAATGTTGCAGATGGTTTGTTGGAACTGAAAAGAATGCGGAATAGATGGACTGCTATTGTCTTGGTGCGGCTTCACATAATGTTTTACATGTTTATTGAAATTGTTAAAATTCTACAAAATCCTTATGTTTTTTATATCCAGATTTCAGTATCAAAGAGTTTCAAAAGTGATCTACAAAGTATAAACAATGAACTTACTAGTTTAGCGACCTTGCCTCTACAAAATACATTGTACTATCGCATGCAGCCGATGTGCTCGAACATGTGTTTGACACACTGACTTGTTACGTTTGAGCTTCCCTAAATTTGCATTGTTACACAGAGGAGATTTTTATTTATAAAATATGAAATTCAAATGGTATTTTATGTTTTTTTTAAGTAAAAAGAAAATTGGATCTTATATAATTTGGATCCATGTTATTATTGTTCACAAAACCCTCCAATGTTACTGTGACTAGTTTTCTTAATCAATGTCAATTTTTAATATTACATCTTGATCAGAAGAGTTAAAATTGATAATGCTTATATGGAAGGAAATATATATGTTCAGATGGCGTTAAGGATGATCTAAAATTTCTTCAAGTCTACCGTATCATTGTCTTTGTTGGTTTCCTTGTTCTTTATAAATTATATGCGAGGCTACTTTG
Source organism: Begonia fuchsioides (assembly GCA_003255005.1). NCBI lineage: Eukaryota > Viridiplantae > Streptophyta > Magnoliopsida > Cucurbitales > Begoniaceae > Begonia > Begonia fuchsioides. Next base: position 322,468 of record QAOC01049635.1, on the reverse strand, counting down.
TTGGAGATGTTAAAAGAATACAGATTCCTTATTGGATTTCTCGCTGGCACTTAAATGCATTTATAAAAAAGACAAGTTTCTTTTTTTTTTCTGTTTCTGAAGTTAGTTATCATTTAAAAATCACCGAGTAATTTAAATGTTGTTCAGGGTTAAAGGAACTTTTGATAATTGCACATTTATCCCTGAAAGATTTCTATTGCTCCCTGTTTTGTTCTCCAATAAATCCCTTAAATGCTTCTAGTGATAGTCATTTGTCTGTCATAATAGCTGAAGGAAAAATGGGGTAGAAAAACCGGTACATGTGATAGGATGCATGTCATCTCTAGAGTTAGTTGCAGTGTTGTTTCTGGAGTTAGTTATACTGTCTCATAATTAGATGTTAAAGTCTGATTAATCCAGAATGTAATTTTCGAGTTTCTTCGTTGTTCATTGTAGTGTCTATATGAGGCTGGGAAGTCTAAAAAGCTTCCATTGCTGGACATTCTATGTGAGGCACTTGACAAAGATCTCTACAAACGAATGGCTTCTGAAACTATAGCAGGATCAGGAAAGAGATTAGGGACATGTTCTTCGAGTGCTTGTGAGAAACGGCATTGTTTTATTATGAGAAAGGATGGCTCTATTAGTCAGGCAGTAAATGCATTAAGGTAATTGCAACTTTTCCTGTTTAGTGCCATCTAACCAACTTTCCAGTTTATTATTAGTTAAGGGTTTAGTAAATCGAATTAGACAGTGGCAGGTTGCCATTTTGATTCCCTACAGAAACTTTTTGACCTTTATCGATCGTGTTATGTTATTCTTAAGTTCTATGTCCTCCATACCTCATAGTTTAAATAAACTTATCAACCTCTGATAAGATTTCACCATGTGACAAGGGTATTGGCGAATTATGTGGTTCTTTAGATATTTATTAGTTAATTATTTTTCTGTTAGTTGATTCGAGTTTATCTTATGATTTGTTTTAGAGGATTTGAACAACGTGGGTTGTTAGCTTATGGATGCATTTTTTTTAAAACTTAACTCTTACATCCATACAGAGTTATTTCTTATTCTACCTATACTCATTTGTTCTCTTAAATAAATCATATTGTTTTAAGCATTTTTGTTCATTTAGTTAGTTCTCTGACAAGATAACTTCTGCTTAGCACCTAGAAATTTCTTCATTATTGCTTCATCTCGTTTGAATTTTATCTCACAATTGTATTAGGAGTATTCCAGTTGCTCTACTGTATCAGTTGCTACTAAGTTGGGAAAAACATTCTGTGAACTTTCCGGAGGTATGATCACTTTCTTCAACAACTTTGGAATGTTTTGAGATTTAGTTTGTATGTGCGCACATGTGTGCATCACCACTGTATTCTGATCAATTTTGCAAATAGTTTTGTAATCCATTAATAATTTGGTGTATTTGCATTAGATGTATAACCCGATCAATTTTTGAACTCGGTTATGGAACTGGAATACTTCGAAATCCAATATTATGAAATTGGTTGGACACACTGTCTCTTCAATGCTGAATAAGGAGAATTTTTATTCGTATTTTTTAAATTTGTTATTATCATGGTTGATTACTTGTCGTTCCTTGATATTCTACAGCTTCTTTCATGAATTGGATTATACGTGAGTATATCTATTTTTAAATAAAATTGAGAAGGACTGTTTTGTAAAACTTAGTCAATTAGACTTTCATGTGAGAGCGCATTTACTACAGATTATTTGTGTCCTCAAGTCAGTATTGTACTTTTTTTTGCTGACGTTGAGTTAATTTCATGTATTAATCTTCCATCGTGCCTAAATTTTGAGGAAAAACAGATACTTCCCTTGGAATTTCTACAAGTTGCGTCATTCTCTGTACAGGTTCATTGCCAACTAAGAGAGTTGCAGTCTTCTCTGGAATTTGATGAAAAAAGTAGCTTGCAACAAGATTTGCCTGACATATCCGAGTAATTTTTACTTATATGTTTCGGCAATGTAGTTATTGATGCGTTGTTAATTTACTAGCTATTTAGCCGAGACCATTGTAGTCTTTCAAATTATTTCTTTTTTTTCTTTAGTCATTCAAATTATTTTGCATAATTCCTAAATGAGGTTTCTTATCAAATAAATTATTCCTATTACTGTCCCTTTAAGTATAGACATGAACTTTAATACTCATTCCATGTGGTGCTTTTGATTTCTTTTGTGGTTAAATAAGAAACAAGTATTTGATCTCAGTTAAATGTTGGATTGAAAATGCAATAATCAAAAGAATTAACCTCTTACTGAAAAAATATAAGTAAAAATTTATTTTATTTTTCTGAAGCATTCTGTTGCAGCTTACTGTTGATTTTGATGATTACAAATGGTTAAGGAGGTAAAAATAATGTAGGTTTGGTATTATATTTGTTCTTTATAACCAGAGTCATCGTCTCTATGTGTAAAACAATACCTAGGGTATTAATTTAAAGTAGGACATTATTCTAAAAAAAACTAGTCAGAAGTTTGTCCTATAAAAGGAATATTAATAGGGTTTCTTTATATTGCCACGTATTGAAAGGAATGTCGATAAAACTTTGGAGGAAGTGATTAAATTTGAGGAACTATAAATCTAGCATCTTTTTTCAAGTTTGATTATCTTCTCGACCTTGGTGAAAAAATAACTTTTGCAGAAATGTTTGCTTGATAACGTTCATACGACAGAAGGCATGCGTTTCAGCCACAGTTACGTAATCAGGGTACAAAGTCTGTCAATGAAAAAGTTGCTACATTTCTGAATTTGATAGTTAGGTACGTGCTAGCTATCTTTGTTTTGTACAATATTTGCTTTATTTTTGCACATAGATTATGATGTTTAGTTAGGTCTACCAGTAAGCACTTGACCAATATTTGACAAAAACCAACATATCAGTGAAATATGATCATTAGTAACTGTTTTTAATAATTTTGAGTTTTCTTTAGTGTTTTCAAGGTTTAAGTAACTATAGCTGCATTTCCTTACCATCTCACAAGGAATTGAAGTTATTTTCTTTTCCTGTTTCTACATAACAGAGAATATCTGAGGCCTATCGAGTGCATACCTTTTCACGAAGTAATCTGCTTTAAAGAAGTTGAAAAACTTAAATTGGTAAGTACGTTTCATACATCATTAAGATGGAACCCACCGAGTTAATTGATTAAATTTTTCAGTTTGTCACACAAAGTAATCCTTGTTGTTTTGCTTCTTTCTACGTATCAGCCCTATGATTTATAAAATAGTATGGCATCTTCTTTTACATGAATTTCTTGTTAGTATGTTTCATATATCTTCATGTATACAGTTGAATTTCTTTGAAGGCAGAGAGTAATATATCTATATATATATATGTGTGTGTGTGTGTGTTTGTGTGCTCGCCCGCGCGCGCGTGTGTTCTAGAAATTGATTACAAATTTTAATTTGATGATTTGTTGTCTAAGTGAGGCCGCTAAGGATGTGTATCTCTGACCTTTTAAGTATTTTCCTATGGACAATTTTAGCAACCATCTTTTGTTACAAGTCATCCATATTTTGAAACTAGAAATCTGGGAGGACTGGTACATAAGTGGTCCCTTAATTGATTTGATTGAGTAACTTATTGGGCTGAAATAATATGGGCTCTTTCTTTTTGTGGCGGTAAGGATAATAGTGATTTTTTCCCCAGTCAAAAGTTTGTATCCCCATAATTTGTTAGAGACCCTGTGAATAGTTGGACTCATATATGATCCCTGAAATGATTAGAATATGAAAATTTGCGTGTGTCCAGATTTGAAATGGAAGAGTTTATTAACGTGAGGGCTGATTAGGTTTAAAGGATGCAGACACCGAGATTGGCTGTGGTTCGAGTCCAACCTGAACCAAACTAATCGGTTTTTGGTTCTGAACATAGAATTAAAAACCAACCTGCAACCAAGCCATAACTTCCGTACCGAACAGAGAGCCTTGGTTTAGTTCAAGTTGGTGGCAGTTTGGTCTAAAAAAAATAATTTCAACTAATTCTTCCAACATCCTTCAAATATTCATTCAACTATAATGTAACAAACGTCTTACATCCATCCTTAGAAACAACTATCTAACTGTATCAAATTCAAAGAACATCCACTAAACTAAAATCCAACTAAAATTTTAATTCATCCATTATAAGCAAAACTATTCAACTATATCAAACTGAAATCCACTTCATAGTAAATTTCATTAATAATTATCAATTCAATCTACATTCATCTGACTAACATTTTACCTTCATCCGTTAAAAATAAACCATCTAAATATATCAAGTCTAACTAACATTCATCAAAATAAACTCCTACGATTTAAATCCATCCATCAAAAAAATTATCATATTTTAGTTGGACTGTAGGGAGGGCGAGGCAATCTGTGCTTAGATCGAGTCATCGAGGGTTGCCGCCTTCTTCGTCATTGGATGTGGCAACCTGCACAAAAACATGGGTTGTCGCGCTCTAACGCGTGTTCTGCCTGGATTTAAGTGGTTCATTTTAATATTTAAAGTTTAAGTTGTACAATTATCCAAATATTAAGGTTTAATTAAATTTATCTCTTTAATTTATTTAAAGATAAATTGGAGAACATGGAGACAAGATTTCTCATTCACTAGTTTGGGGACAAGGTAGCTTTCAAAGAAAGGACTAATGATGAAGAAATGATATAGGATAATTTATGGTACTAAAAGTGACGCCTCTGTCACTTTGGAGGGGTCTTCATGTGATATTAAGGGATGAATATAGTGGGCAAAAAGAGACATTGTATATATTTTGTAGCCAAAATTGCCTCGAAGATTTATTTTGAAAGTTATCTTGTGGTTGTTTTCCAAATCAGAAAACCGGACTTGTGGCATTGTATTTCTTTTTGTTTCTGTTAGTATAACTAGTGGATGTTAATTATGTTCAATGTTAACTTGGTGAAGTTTCTTTTATTGGAAGAGTTTTTTTTTCTTCATTGCTATTACACTTCCTTTAATCAAACGCTAACTAAACTTTGTCATTCGAACTTCAATTTGATGTGTATTATAATGTATTGCTTGTGTTAGGCTTTGATTGGGGATCCACGAAGACGGATTCAAAGAGATCTTCTCAACTTCCAAAAAATTCTAAAATGCAGTTGCTGCTTGGGAAGAGCTAGCATGTTACTTCCGTCCATGCAGGATTCATCAATTTTGTGAGTAATCTGTTTCTATTGTTGGAAATTTTTCATTTTGGCAAGCAGTTATGTTTTTAATCTGGACATTGCTTGTCTGATGAACTGGATTTTCTGGTAACATAATTATTATGTAAGATTTTTGCTTTCAATATCATGAATTATTTTGTCAACTTATGAATCATGTGCTGTATCAATTTCGAAAACATCAAACTATTCAGTGTATTTCGACATTTTATTTACTGTTACTATTTTAGGTACATTCTCTCCCAAGAGCATGGTGATCTGATCAACCTCCACGATTGGTTTCAGTCTTTCAAACAAATTGTCATCCAGACTTTCACCCAAAAGAAGCAGAAGAAAAAATCTTTCCCAAAGAAAATAAAAATAATGAATGCAACTGAAAACAAGGACGAGGCATTAATACAGTATCCTTTTGTTGTTAATGGTACGAAATTTCTATATTTCATTTACATCCACTCATCATAACACGGAGGTTTGAAGAAGCATACATTTAAGATTCATGCTTATATGACTCCTATAATAATTGATGTTGCAAATTTGATGAAGCCCACGAGATAGATGCCGAAAATGATTTATTCGATATTATGGATGACTGGTTATGGAGGTACCCGTTTTTTTTGTAGGTTGGTCCGGTCGATTGCTCTTTCCTTGTGCGTATTTTGCATTAGGGGGTTGGTTTAAATATGGAATGATTTATTCGATATATTGGCAGCCGAAGATCATTTGATTGGGCTTAAATTTGGAATGAGTACACTTTTTGAAGATCTGAGACTTCTATATTGCATGGTAACTGAAGTAGCTACCAAATTGTCTCACCTAGAAATCAAATGACCAAATGGTCACTTTTTGAACATTTGAAGCCTCCACACTTTGTTTATTTCCTTCTTGCAGGGTGGTAGTTCTAAATTTGGGATCCTTAACTTGTGCACAGAGCTCGATTTTGCAGGGCAGTGACCGAACTTCAGATTACAGGGCTCCTCCGGATGCCGACCAAAAGACGGCCTGATTTTGTTCAAAGAGTAGCCTTCGGACTGTAAGAACTTAGGATTTGATTAGTCTATTTTTAGAAAATTTAGAGTTTTTGCAGTTTTTAGCCTTGTTTTTATTAACATTTTAATTTTATCTAAACATGCTGGGTTGACTATTTAAAAAATATATTATTTTAAATATTTTATTATAATTGAGTTGAATTTTTAATTTTAGACTGAATTATAAATAATTTTGAATAATTTTGAATTTTGAATTTTAGACTGAATTAAATTTGTATAATTATTTAAATTTCAAGTCAAATATAATAAAAAATATATTTTTATCGTTATATTTTAATTTTTTAAAATATAAAATAAAATTAGAATCACGGATAGTTTTAATTTTAATTTATTTACGATAAAACCGGTGTGACAACTTGGACCACGTATCTGAAATAAAGGGCAATAAGAGCAAGTGTGGTGCCTTTCAAACCACCTAAGCTACCAAATACTTATATTAATGAAACCCAAACAACCTCCCATGCCCTGCCTCGTGGCTCCCCCTCATACGCCGTCTCCCCGCCGCCTCTATCTCTGCGCAACATGGCCGTCGCCGCCATTTCCACCCCTCCCGCCCTTCCACGTTTCTCTTCCTCCCTTCCCAAGAACCCCCTACACCGCTGCTCTCCAGCCTCGGCCTCTTCTTCAAGGTTTCCACCCCGCCCATTGGGTGCCACGCGTGCTGCCCTCGCCTCAGACGCCGAACTTCGCCGGGGGATTGCCGAGTTCTACGACGAGTCCTCCGGTTTATGGGAGAGTATCTGGGGCGACTACATGCACCATGGCTTCTACGATCCTGGCGCCTCTGTTTCCGTTTCTGACCACCGGCTCGCTCAGATTCGGATGATCGACGAGGCGCTCCGATTCTCTGGTCTTTCCGGTCTGTTTCTAGGGTTTTGTTGATGCTTGAATTTCTCTAGGTTTTCTCCGGATTGTGATGTCTGAATGGGTTCTCATTTACTTTCTCTGAAGGTGAGGGCAGGAACCCTGAAACTATTGTTGACGTCGGGTGTGGGATAGGAGGCAGCTCGAGATACTTGGCCAAGAAATATGGGGCCAAATGCCAGGGCATCACCTTGAGCCCTGTCCAGGCTCAAAGGGCTAACGCTCTTGCTGCTGCTCAAGGATTGGCGGACAATGTATGTATCTTTACTTTCTTTCAGATCGCTCTTTCTGAAGCGGTAATCGCTGGAATTTATGATCTCTGTGATTTTTAGGTCTCGTTTCAAGTTGCAGACGCCCTCGCTCAACCATTTCCAGATGGCCGATTTGATCTTGTCTGGTCTATGGAGAGTGGCGAACACATGCCCGACAAACCAAAGATTCTCTCTCTTTCTTCTTCTTCTTCTTCTTATGCGGCCATTGTTGACGATCTCAGATTTCATCTTCCATTTTTGTTTTGCTTCTGTTTCTGTCTTGAACTCGCAGTTTGTCAGTGAACTGGCCAGAGTTGCTGCTCCGGGAGGGACGATTATCATAGTAACGTGGTGTCACCGGGACCTGGACTTTTCAGAAGAGTCTCTGCAGCCATGGGAGCAAGCACTCCTGCAAAGAATTTGCGATGCCTATTATCTTCCAGCATGGTGTTCTACTGCAGAATATGTCCGAATAGCTCGATCATTGTCTCTCGAGGTAATCAACTCTCCATTTTGGTTCAATTCTGTTCATGTTTCTTATTGAATTGTGAGAAGAACTGTTTTGGATTCTCGTTTTCGTGGCAGAATATCAAGTTTGCAGATTGGACTCAAAATGTTGCACCATTTTGGCCTGCTGTGATTCGATCCGCACTGACATGGAGAGGCTTCTCGTCGCTTCTTGGAAGCGGTAAAAACTCTATTGGATTCGAATACCCTTTTTGCTTGGCTAGATTCTGGCTTTCGTAACTCTTTGATTCTGGTTTTCTGGGATCAGGGAAGAAAGCAATCAAAGGAGCACTGGTGATTCCATTGATGATCGAAGGATTCTCCAAGGGTGTTATAAAGTTTTCAATCATTACATGCACAAAGCCTCGATGAGTTGCTTAAAATACCAATTTTTTCCAAGGTACAAAGCCGAATTCTCATTGAATCAAGCTCGTAGATTGAAGATTATTTAATCATTCGTAATATCTTTGCATGCTCAACTACCTATTTACTCTTAAAAATTGACACGGGCTCTTAGATTGCGTTTTTTAAAAATTAGAATAATGATCAGATTAAAACAGGCAATTCTGTTCCGGTTTACGCCCACTCCTAATGGTCACACTTTATTATATTGTTTTGTTATGTACGTTATTTTATAAAATAACACTATAGTTTGATATTCGATAACTGCACCTTGGATGCTACCATAATGTTAGAAATGGGACAACAATGTTGTGATTCCAAAAGAAGAATTAGATAAAGTGTGGTCCAGTTTGTCAAATGCTATAATAAATTCGCTCTATTTGACAAATTTACGTGTTATGTAACAAGCTCATTTATGTCCAAGTGCCGACAACTTGTTATGATAAAAGAAATTGAATTTTTGACGAAGCATTATAAATTATTGAAGTGTCGATGTACAAATGTGATTGTATACACCTTATAGGATTGTGGGTGCCACGTTATGTATCGATTTGAATGTGTTCCGAAGTTAATTGACCTCAATCAATCGAGTGCAGTGGATTCGAGACTAGAATTCGCCTTTTGTGTTCATTTTGCTTTTTTCTTCTTCTTTTTCCCTTTGAATTATGCTTGTTTCTCCACTATCTTTCCTTGGAGATCTCTTCAAATCCTGAAAATTCCGCATGCATAATATTCAATATTGTGTGTTTCGAATTGAAATTCAATTTGGAATTGAAATTCAACGACTGTGTGCTTGGACTAGACCCAATCGAGCTATGCTGGTTAAAAAAAAAGTATTCAACTAATAAGTCACAATTTTAGCTAAATAATCATTCCCATAATTAGACGAAACCGCATTTTCCACTTTAATCTTATGATTTAATCTAAAGTTACTAACATAAATGTTAAACCAGATACACTTATATCTGGTTTTGAGTATGATTCTCAGAACAAAAACTGCATCAATCTATGATTTCTCTCCAGCTAATTTCGTGTTTTGAAGAGCAGAAAGATCTTACTTGTGTTCGATTTCAAGACCCGAAAACGAGCTCATGTAAAGATATCAAGGGAGAGCTATGTCCTCGAACGGTCGCATCTCTCCAAAAGGCGGTACCTAGAAAAAACCGAAAAGAAAATCACTAACAGCCTAAATTATCGACTCGAAAAATGATTATCGGCGGTCTGCATGCCTACCCATCCATAATAATAGACTAGCAGTTGATGCCAGGAAGAATTCCTTGCTGATGCTTTTAAACCTGCATGAAAAAATTAAGGCTCTTCTGAGTTTACAATTAGCATAGTTTACAATATTTATTTTATCAATCAGAACTCGACGTGTCAGAAAATAAATTAAAAATATATGATAAGAATGTAAATTCAACATTGTCATATTGGAATTGTGTTATTGAATAAATATTGTAAAATCAGATGTTGACAATCTTCACTGACCAGTATAAGCATACTAAGTTACCATATCCGTAAAACAACGACGCCCATGTCGAGCCAGTGAACTTGCAGTCGAACATGAAAACCCGACGATAATTTAGAAAGATTGATCGACTTTGATTGATGAGTTTGAAAAAAGTGAGGTTAGATAATAAAGAGAGCATGGGGGAAAGCGATGTTTACCACATGAAATCTCAAGTAAAGAGAGTGCGGGGGATCATAAGTCCGTTTCCGAGCATGGCAAGCAACATCGACAAAGCTGATAATCCTTTGATGTTTTCGGGATTTTGAAAATTAGTCCACTGAACAAGTAACCATAAATCTTTGTTAGAAGGCGTGGGGAAATATTCAAAACTTGGTCGATCGAGAGATTTGAATGAAGAAAAAACTACCATTTGTGACACCGGCATCCACATGAAGAGAAGGGTAGCCATCCATCCTGAAATTGAACCGACCAATCTCGTGCCTTCTTCACTAAGCTTGCCTGATCTTGCCTGCCGATCTTAGAAGAAGAATTTCTAACAAAAAAATATGTTAAAATCAAGAGAACAACGGTTTAAATCTTTCAAGCCTCCCGAGAATATATTTCAAACCAGCTACGAGTAATTTGTACTAACATGAAGATAATGATAGGACCCCCCTCCTTTGAACAATCCAGCAACCAAAGATGTCAAAAAGAAAGACAATAAGACAAAGAAAACAATAGATTGAACAATATCCGAACATACACAATAACATGCAATTCGATGAGCTTGCTTCTTCCAAAGAGCACATTAATGACGGCTCCTCACCCCCAAGATAAATCCTAAAATTTTCCTCCATTTTTTCTCATAATAATCTCTCTTATTTATAGAAAATATTACTTACTAACCTAATATGCAACACTCTAATCCCATATAAATCGGGCCTTATCAGATAACTACCACTCTCTCGATATACCAACTTGAAGGATAAAAGTAATGACCAAGCTTTTCGAGGGGTCATAGATTTCAGAACAAAAAACAATTTCATTGAACATGTTGTACATACAGTAAGAGGTTTCCCAGTTAATTTTTATAAAAACTAGGATGAACATAAGCATATCAACAAATATGGAGGTATAATAAGCTTACCATAATGACAGCTACCAAAGCTACGACCAAAGATATAGCTCCAGGCAGAATGCTATCCGGTATGAACGGAACAAAAGTAGACCACATTATCTGTACTCAAATTGTAATATTAATTATCTGTTCAAGAGGAAGTAGTAGTTTTACTTTTTATGAGAGAATTTTTATTTGGGGAAGAACTGATAGTCCACCAACGGTGATAAAATCTTCCCAGAATTGCCAGATTTCAGCTTTGAGAAGACCGAAATAATTCAAAAAATTTAAAACAAGGCCAGCAACGACGACAATCGATATGAAAACAAAGTAAGGAAGAGGCATAGCTTCTGCCCTGGCAAGTTGAGTAATGACAATGAAAATTGATACAGCTCCCAGTGTTTGCACAACAATGACCTCTTTTTCTCTTTTCTTTACAAAGTATGATAGAAGTGAGAGATTTCCAAGCAGGCCTGTCAACATAGCCTGTATCCATCGATGAGTGTTTGAAATTTCAATTTGATGTCGTGATTATTCAGACATGAAACTTAGCCATTTTTTCACGTTATGATAGACCAAAAACAAACAGACAATCCTCAATGAAAACCCAAATTTTGTTTTTAGTTTTGTCTGAAAAATTAACTCAGTTACCAGGGATTAAGGAATGATAATATATAAAAAAGTTGGATGCAAAATTATACCAGCCAAGGCACTGCCAAAAGTGCAGTCGTGTTTCCATCTAAAAGATTATTAGCATTTAGGATGATTTGGGGGAGTTGTAGAAGCAAAAAGGGGATATTTGCAGCTCCAGAAAACTTCGCCGTCAATGAATCCCACTGTTTAAAGCTCTCGCTGTAGTTAAACTCCACTGATCCCTAGCAAATTTAAGAAGGAAACCAGCAGAACTTGCTTTAATCATCCCAGTTTTTCCAACAATCAAACTCTAATCTAATTCCATTTGCTCGATTATCGATGCAACGCGCGATACGAAGACTGAAAAGACACAATGGAGATTACATAGAAGGGGACACCAACCTGGTGAAGCGGGTAAGGGTCGTCAGAGTCAAGAGTAGCAACGCGGCGGTGGCGGAGGCCGCGACGGAAGTTTGTCGACGTGAGAGGAGAAAGGTGCTTGAGAACGAAAACCCATCGTAGATTAGCGTGGGGCTTTGAGATTGGACATGGCTGAGCCTGAGGAGCAATAGAGAATGCTTTGATATAGCAAAGATGAAGAGTGTTTGCGCCAGCAATGGAGGACGTGATTCGGCAGTTGAGCTTCATTTTCTTCGCTAGCCCTGACTTGCGTCATTTCACCATAGCCCCGTTGCTTAAATATACTTCCATTGTAGAGAGAGAGAGCCATGGCTGCGAGGAGAGAGAGAGAGAGCCATGGCTGCGAGGAGAGAGAGCTTGTAGAGAGGACACGTGTAAATTGTCGAGTATTAGCTGCCATGCTTTGGGACTATCACTTTCCCATTTGACGTAAGAAAATATATATTATCCTCCTTTCTATTATTTTTAATTGAATTATTTATTTTTAAATAATAAATTATGACTAAAATATGGACATAATTATAATTTTCATTATTGTATTTTTAATTGAATTATTTATTATTTATTTTTAAATAATGAAGTATGACTAAAAAGAGTTTTATTGTATTTATTTCACAACAAAATTATGTATATATTTAGTTAATAAATAATTGGCAATTATCGTCGAACAATGATGTTTTGGTTCATCGGGGAACAGTTGGTCCTAGTAGGGGTTTTTTTTTTTGTGTAATTAACTCAACAAGAACTCGGTTCAAAACACGACCCAATAGATTTGTGTGTTCGTCTTAATAGTTTGTCTATTGAACAATACAAGACATGACGTAATTGAGTAGGGGTCGATCTGGTTTGGTTTGAACTCGATAACCAAACCAAACCGAACCAAAGAAAACCGATCAATTTTGGTTTGGTGCTCAATTTTTACCCTAAAATTTACAAAATTGAAACCGAAACAAAAAGAAAGATTTTTTTAATGAATTATGTTAAAAAAAAAGGGATTTTTGAGGGCATAAAAAACAAGGCCCCAAATCCAATCAATTGAAAAAAACGAACAAAACACTGAGGTTCTCTACGGTTCCGATTCGATTTCTTGACCTAAATCGAACCGACTCCAGTTTCATTCCACATTGAACATAACCGAGCTGATTCCACCCTTGTTGGTGAATTATGTAGCTACGGCGATTAATCGTCGCACATCGACGTATTAATTTAGAAATAATAGGAGTCATCATAACTTCCTGTTATACCACAAGAAATGAAAACCTTTAATAGTAAGACTTCAACAATAGGGCTACCTTTGTTGGGACCAATCCATTTGCTGTCACTCCTTTCCATTACAGCAAACATTCCCATGCATAAGCAATTTAATATGTTTGTTAGATTTATCCATTCTTAGTTTTTGATTTACAATTACATTTTTTGTGACAAATCTAGAATTATTTTGGTTAAGGGTTCTTCTCGTTATTTGATCCAAGCCGTTCATTTCGATGGAGAATTCAATCTAGAAATGTCACGATGGACCATGGATTAAAAAGTAAATACTGCTAGGAAAGTTACAGCAATAATAAGAAAACCAAATTTTAAATAGAAATTCAGTATTAATTATGGCGGGCCCTATTGGATGAGTAAATAGGTTGGTTCATTCTCTATAAATTGGAAGATCCTTGGAAGCAATTTTCACACCCAAGTTAAGGAGAGAGAAGTAGTGGCCTTGATCAAAATGAGGATCGCTACTAAGGGTTTCTTTGTGTTTGCGATTTTTGTTTTTGTATTTTCGTTTATTGTCGAAGGAGCTAGAGAAATCTCAGGTGGTGGAAAGGTAGACGGTCCCAAGGCATTGTCTTTAAACGATGACCAAGAAGACTCGATCTTTGATTGGCAGGTTCCGGTTCTCAACCGGGTTTCTAATTGTGACCATGGTCGACATTGTGATGACAAAGATCGCGATCATGGTAGTGCGGACAAGGATTGTGATTATGGTTGTGATGACGACTATGACCATGATGGTAACAGACATGATTGTGACCATGACAAGGACTGCGATTGTCACGATAAAAGACATCATCAATGTGATCACGACCATGACAAAGATTGCGGACATAATCAAGATTGCAATAGCCATGATAGCTCTGACTGCGATCACAATGACAAGGACTGTGATCACGATCGTCACGATGGCTCTGACTGTGATCATGATTGTCATGACCACTCCGACTGCGATCATAAGGGAAAAGATTGTGATCAGAATCATCGCGATGACTCTGATTGCGATCATGGCAACAAAGATCGAAATCACGATCGTCATGATGACTCTGACTGCGATCATGGCCGCAAAGGTCGAGATCATGATCGTCATGATGATTCTGACTGCGAGCGCGATGACTCTGATTGCGATCATGGCGACAAAGATCGAGATCATGATTGTCATGATGATTCTGACTGCGATCACGATGACTCTAATTGCGATCATGGCGGCAAAGATCGAGATCATGATCGTCAAGGCGACTCTGACTGCGATCACGACGGCAAAGATCGAGATCACGATCGTCATGATGACTCTGACTGCGATCATGACGACTCTGATTGTGATCATGGCGACAAAAATCGAGATCACGATCGTCATAATGACTCTGACTGCGATCACGACGACTCTGATTATGATCATGACGACTCTAATTGTGATCATGGTAGCAAAGATCGAGATCATGATCGTCATGACGACTCTAACTGCAACCACGATGATTCGGATTGTGAACACGATGATAAGAAACATAAACGTCACCATCACAAATATCATGATCATTGCGGTTACCATGATGGTGATGGTAGCTCTGACTGTGATCATGGTGACAAAGACCATGATTGCTGCAAAGACAAGAAGCTGGCAAATGATCAAACCGTGCATGAAGAGGAGGTTAATGGCAAAGACAACCTCAAAGACGTCTCCCAGGGAAATATTGGAGTATCACCATAAGCATTTACTTACAAAAGGGTTTGCTTAACATGAATAAACCGCTTTGTCTCTATGAGATCATTCCTCGGTTGGGATTTGATCAGACATCAAAGTGGAGCTATGAGAAAATAATTGTCTACTAGTTCTATGCAAAAAATCTACGTGTTTATGTTGTGTCTAGTGGTTGATCTCCCAAAACAGAGCCTTATGTTCTAAAAACTAGAAAAGCTAGCAGAAACAAGACAGGAAAACCATTTTCTAACTTAAAACCTGTCTGTTCATGAACAATAATTAAGATAAAAATTGAGAAAAACTGAAAAAACACTTGTACTTTCAAACAATTGATAGATGGTAAATTGAAGAACGTTAAAAGCTAGAATATAATAATACAAATATGAATACACAATATTTCAATTTATCCGTTAAAAAACAGTAAAAAGAGAGAAAGAGAGACTCGAAGGGATGATTATTTTTCTATAAGAACTTAAGAGTGGAAGTGAATAGAAAAAAACCAGACAGGAGGGGAATAACTTGGTCCAAATTAGATACTTCTTGCCAAAAGTAGATTATCTACTTACTCCACATGAAGCAGCAACACTGAAATTGACAGAATGAAAGAGTAAAATAATATCTCGAATTTCTTTAATACCGTAAAGTAATATCTGATATTAGTTTCAGCAGAACTGTTCTTCAAATGCTCATGTCTGCAACTTGATAATCTGATCAAATCTTTGCAAAGATAATATAAAGGTAAAATAGTTATCATTTTATTGTTCCAAATTTTCTGTCAGTTCTTTTGCGAAGGAGTTTTTTTAAAGATTGCGTGGCTTTGTTTCCTCGTCAAAACTAACTCGACTCAGAACCTTGACAACCTATGACATTGCTAATAAATTCAAAAACTTAAAATGATTACTTTCCATAAACCAAAAAAGATAAAAAAAAACACGAACTTATAAAAAAAAATTACCTTTGTATTGTGGCCAGTCTGTTGCTTTTTTATGTTGTAAGCTGGAGGAGGTGTGCTTGGTAAATTTGACACGCCTATCTGCTTTTCCTCTCTCACTTTATCAAAAATTCCAGTATAACCTTCAGCTGATGATGGATTGCTTTCATCCCATTCGCCAAATTTCGGAACAGCAGTGCCTGTGTCAGCCTGCAACATTGGTAAAATCAGAGAAGAATCTGGTAAAAAGTAAAGCAAATGGATCAATGGTTTTGTTGTTCAAATCAAGAAAGATCTAATGAATTATTCGTAGTTATGCTATAAAGACAACCACAAAACATAAATGATCATGAGACAGTCATGCTCATTGTCTAGTGTTGTCTCTAATTTCGCTGAAATGCTAATGCATCAAAACAGCAGCAAAATTCTGAAATTATGATCCGACTGAGAGATAGTTATCAATCCATGGATTTAAAGTAGCAAAATTCTAGACAGAATCAATGCATTTTAGAAATTTTATTGTGAAATAAAGTCAAACTTAGGACGCCAAACTAGAATCTGAAGAAGATGATGAAGTCAATATTTCATATCTAATGTGCACATAGTGTTTTGGTCTTTTTGGACTGTAAGTTGTTTCTCATGATCAAACTTAACTTCTACATCCTAACCTATAGCCAAATTTCAGAACAACTTACATTTGCCACAATCTAGGACTAACAATTTAAACATAACAGAACAACCATCCAAATAAACAACTAAAATAAATTCTCTTAAATACCATTGGTTCACGATGCTGGAGCCAACTAGCTCATACATCGAAACCAGTTGGACATAACAATCAATAGGATACAATTGGTGCAGGTAATATGAGCAGAATAAGAGTATATATCTCAGATTCTTAAACCCAAAACACAAAAATTAAGCAATCCTGTGCCCGTGCCATGGATCAACAACTTTGTAAACATTCAAAGCTAAATTTGTAAGACTTCAGAACTCTAAATCAGAGACTGATTTCTCAGGTTCCGACAGCTGGTTTTAGAAATGGGGGAAAGGAGTAAAATGCTTAAACAAGGATCGCGATTGCAAAATGAAAAAAACAAATTTCGTCTCATGAAACTCAAGTCTTTCGAGCATCAAAACAAAGAAAGAACCACAAGTAGAAAGAGGATTTCAATTACCGCCATCTCTTCTGCACTCAAAGAGTTGAAGCGGAAAGTTATTCAGAACTGCTAGAATCGTTCGGAACGAGATTAAATCCACTGCAAGACTTTAGCACGACTTCAAGAGTCACTGTTCCAGAGAGAGAAAGTGCGTGTGATGCGCCTAAGTGGCAGTCAATGATTGGCTAGCTATTATCTTCAATTCTCAGTTTCCATTTTCAGGCCCACCTTCCGGACAATTGTGGAGCTTCTTTCATTAATTCTTCATTGATTTAATTTATATTTTATTAAATTAAAATATAATTATTCTTGTACTCAAAAATCAAAATCTCTCGCTCCAGGACCCTCACACTCTGACCTGACAGTTTGTGAGGGAGTTAAATCACAGTGACTCAGTGACCCAGATATATGAGGTCTTTACCTGATATCTCAAGGAGCTACCCCAACATTGAGGGCAACAACTCACACTAGGACAACACAGACGTCGAACCTAGGCTCTTGTATCCAATCTACAATTTTTTAGCCAACTGAGTTATGCCTGTGCATGCAAAATATAGTGGTTCTATTAATTTAATATTGTCATTAATTAAATATTTTGTGACCCTAATATTTCATATTAAGCATATGAATATGAGATACATAAAAGATATAATAAATATATAATTTTTGTTTAATTACTTTATTATTACCTTTTTAAAATGAAAAAAAACCATGTGAACACCCTTGCTTTAAAAATTTGAATCGAACCGAACCAAAAAGAATTTATAAAAAAAAATTAATTTTGATTTTTGATGAGAAAAATAAGAAGAGTTAACATATTATTATCCTCTTGTCATACCACGTGATGTGTTACTGTGTAATTCAGACAATTTAAATAATAAATAATTATTTATATTTTTATTCATGAAAAATATTTAAATCGAGACAATAGTTAATTCTAGACTTGCTCAAATAAGAATATCAATTAGCAAAAACTAAGTATTTTATTTTTATTTTTATTTGATTACATATTTTATTCAATCAATATAAATATAGAAAATTAATTAATGAATAAGCTATAAAAATTACAAATTTATTAGTTCAATATTATACATACTTAGAACATAAAAATATAGTTAACTATATTATTTAATTAATTAAAAATCTCTGACGTAAACTATATTGACGGCTAAGATTTGATCGGAGAAAAGCCTGCTCCTTCTTGGACGAGGCCCAAATAGGAGGATTTCCGATTTGCGAAGGCCCTCTTTGTCGTCTTCTTTCTCAATGCCCAGCCCACAAGGAACTCAGGCAGAAGATCGATTGCATCGTTCCCCCCATTAACCCTTCGAAACAATCCTTCACATCGTGGAACTTCTGAGACAGATTACTTACGTACTATGTTTGGGAGAAAGGGAGCTTAGAACATGGCCTTTTTCCGTTGTTTTCATGGCTGACATTATCGGGGAGGCGCTTCTTTGTGGTGCAATTTTGTGATTGTTTACTTTGAGGGAGGTTTCATCAAACAAAACCCTAGGGGGCAATTACTTGTGTTTTTTTTATTTCCTGCTGTGCACTAGCTTCGATTCGCCATTGCTTTTGCGACTCAGGTGCTTTTTCTTCCCCTCTTTGTCGGCAATCTTTTTCTTTCTTTCTGAAAACCCTAGAAATCATACAATTCTATAATTGAGCTACAATTGAGAATCAATTTGTTGCAGTTCCTTAGGGGAACAAACGGAGTATGTTTCTGAGTGTTGTTGGTTGTACATTGGGATTGACTATGATATTTTCGTGTCACCATTCGTTTTAAATGGGTGGCATATATTAAGAAAATTGGAAGAAATGCGCGCAGTTTTTGTCTAAGCATTAGGAATGAAAAATTAATGACTAGATAACTTGAAAGGACTTAGGTAGAAACCTGAACAGGTTTATGAGAGGCTGCTATACATTGCTGGAGGGCATGAAATTATGTATATTTTCCCAGTGTTTTCACTATTATCGTGCTCTAGACTTGAGCATCTGGGTTTTTGTTTTCTTCACAATGTAAATATTGCAGTTCCACTAATTTTCATTACTTTCACGTCTCTGTGATCTCTTGTTAACATATTCTACTCCAATAATCTATGTTATGGTCTTTTTTTCTGTGCCATTTCATGAATGACTGACTGGCGCAGTTTGAGTGATATCATGAGGATTTGCTAATTAGCGCTGGCACTCCCATTGATCTTATATTTATTCATGTATTTTTATATCTGTTTTGTTACTGAGTTGGCATATTTTTCTCTCATCTTTGTAGAATTTGTGTTATTGTTGGAATCATGGAGAGAAATAACCGTGATCATTGAGGTAGTAATGCATGGATATAGTTCAGGATTAAATGCTTAGGTGGATTTCATGGGTGGAGTTATCGAAAGTGGTGTTGGTATTGGTTTAATGACCTCTCCATGCCGAGCAGCCATTGAAAAGGCCCAAGCTGAGCTTAGGTATTTTATTTATCTTTATTTTCCTCCTTTCAAATTCTTACCCTTGTCGTATTATTTGTTTATTTTCCTGTTCGTTGAAGATTTCAATAATTGTTGTTCTTGCAACAGACTAGAATATGATATTCGACAAGAAAGAAGAAGGGAGCTTGATTTCCTTGAAAAAGTATGCTAATTTATTTTTTTATTTGCTTTTCTCAGATGATATTTGTATGCTAGATGCTCATAGTATATTTTTAACTTTAGGGTGGCAATCCTTTGAACTTCAGAATTGGGAGTGCCACTTCAATTAGCGTGCAATCTACTTCAGTCGCTGATCAACATCTGGACCATTTTGTGACTAGGTAGATTCTTTTGCACGCCATCCACGATATCATCATTGTGATTAATCACTCCTCCCATATTTACTTTTATTTTTCTATTACATAATTATTCAGTGAAGCCAAGGTTAGTTGTGCGTTTACTACATCGCCTCATGGAGACTCTGTTGAAAGTAGTGGTAGACCTAGAGCACCTTCTCTTTGTGAACCCAATAGTGCAGATAATCTTTTACTTTTTGATGCTGACAATGAGTTACCTGAAGGTGAAAGAAAATCAAGAAATTTTATATTAAAGAATAGCATCACTCGATCTGAACAGTCGTCACAGTTGGATGGGAGTCAAAATGCTAAAGAAACAGAAGATTCGGCAATTTTTCGCCCTTATGCACGAAGGAATAGGTCCAAAACAAATCGTGATGCTGCTCGATCCTCTTCTACTGATGTAGTTGCTCGTGGTAGGCAAGTTTCTTCTGCCCCAGCTCTTGGGGGTTTAAAGGATTCAAAGGGGTTTATATCCAAAATAAACAACCAGCAGGAGAAGAATGCAGTTTGTGATTCTAATGTAAAGTCTGTTGGTTCAAATGGTGACAGGCCTTTGAGAACTATAACATCTAATGGTCAATTGAGTTTGAACACGAATGATGTTCATGCTTCAAAATCATCGGCTTGTACTACAGAAGGCGGTCAAGCAGAGATAAAATTGGATAAATCAACCTCCAAATGTTCAAGGGCTATCCAGAAAAATCAAGCATGTCATTCTCAGCAAGTCAGCACAGTAGTGGCTTCTGCAGAACCTCAACTTATTGGACAAAGCGAACAACTAGCTCCTGTTTTTCAGGATAGTCCTGTTTGTTTGGATGCTGTCAATAATGAGATCGAACCTTGTTTTGTTCAACTGAATGATTCCAATGACGTTAAAGGAATTAGCAAATTGGTTAGTGGAAGTTTTAATGGGAATATGGCTGTGGAAACAAGAAGCTTGGATTTAGAGTGTTCCAGCACCAAATGTAGCCAAGGTTTAGATGCAAATATTGATAGTGACATGTGTATTAATGCAAAAAATGTTGATTCCAATGGACTTGTATCTGTTCAGATGGCTTTTCAACAGATCCAAGATCCAGATGTGAGTGAGATAAGAAAAGAAAATGATGAAACTGAGGCTTCGGTTCATAACCATGCTATTAATTGTTCTATCATAAAAGACGAGTCAGCTATTCATGCTAACAGATCCGATAGCAGCGAGGTGAGATGTCAGTCCCCTATTGAAGGGGATAATCACAAGGAATCAAGAGGGGAAAGAAAATTGGACGATATGTTGGGTGATGTTTGCAAATCACAGAAGAATTCATGCTCTCTTAAAACTCAAGGCTTCTCTCACTCCTGTAATAATAAGGCTCCTGGGACTATGATATCAGCTTCTGATCCTGTTTCTGCTCCTAATTCTCATTTTAGTCCCCTCATTGACATGAGATCAGCAGATAAGGCACAGGAAGATTTTATTTTGGAAGAGGCACGAATGATACAAGTTGGTTTTTTCCCTTCCTCTTCAATTTGTTGTCTTGAATACCATTTTCCATCTGGTATCAGATCTGATGTGTGTTTTATAAACAGGCTAAACATAAAAGGATTGCAGAGTTGTCAGTTCATCCAGTACCTTTTGAAAATCGTCGAAAGTCGCACTGGGATTTTGTTATTGAAGAAATGACATGGTTGGCCAATGATTTTGCTCAGGTCTGTTAATTGATGATAAAGAAAATTCTAATATTAAAATGATTGTTAGCCTATAAAGCTTGTTCTTTTTACCTTATAATCAGACCATTGATTTCTTGTTGAGATGCAATCTGTGAGAAGTGTTAAATAGTTCTCTTGTCCGCACCCATGCACTGTTTTAGACTTTGTGTTTTTTTATGTGCAGGAACGTCTCTGGAAGATAACAGCTGCTGCTCAACTATGTCAACTAGTTACTTTTACAGCAAGAGTACAATTTGTGGAACGTAACAAGATTTCGAAACTCAAAGAAGTAGCTCACACCTTAGCCAAGGCCGTGATGCAGTTTTGGTACTCAGCTGAAGAGGCTGTTGGTATAGAGTATTCAGGTTCATGTCTCAGAAACAAAAAAGATGATTTGATTGAAATCAGGATTGGAGAACCTAATATGGTAATAACAATATATTAGTAGGGAATATTTCTATGCTGGTCACTTTGGAATAAATTTTGTTTTTCTTGACTTTGGTTATTTTCTGATACTTTTGTTCTACATGAAAAAATTATGAGATAGAATCCTCAGTAATCTTTATTTGTGTCACTACACCAAATCTTAGATAAATAGTACATTGGTTTGCTTATTAATGTAATGAGTTTAAATTAAATTATTCTTTCAAAAAATTCTTATGAGTCTGCGCATTTCGATACAATGTGTTTGTGATTTTGATGTACAAAAACTGTATCTGTTGCAAAATTCATTTTGATTTTCCATTTGTTGGCATATGTTTTTGCATGTTACAGGAGTCAAGGAAAGAGTTGAAGCAGCTATACGGGGAAAGTTTCTCAATGGCTATGCAGAAATATGCAGTGAGATTTTTGAAATACAACTCTGCTGGTTCTCCTCATGCTGAAGCACCAAAAACTCCTGACAGATTATCGGATCCTGGAATTCTTGAAGGTTCGGGAGTAGATCAGTTGAAGGTAAGGTCTGATGTTGTTATCGTAGAGCTTAGCCGAACATTTTCTGTTATCCATTGGAAGATTCATGTGAACCATGATGTACGATTGAAGAGTTGTTCCTCATCATTTCGTAGATTTATTATTGTTTTAATAAGTGTTTATCATGTCCAACCTTTCAGGAAAGCCTTTTCTACAAGATTCCTCTCGGTGCAATGGATATCTATAGAAGATCAATTGAAACTCATTTGATGCGTCTGGAGGTGAGTGTCTACTAACATTCTGTACCTTTTGAAATTTTTTGATGAATTGACACTTTTTATGAATTTTCCTTCTATATATTTTCCTGAAATTATTTTCTAGTGACACTGCAAATGTTTGACTAAAGAATATGAAATTCTAAGCAGTATTTAATGTTGCTCTCCTCAAAAGTATTTATAAAAGTAGTTAGTAATTATGCTAGATGTTCTTAGAATGCTGTCTTTTAATTTATTATGCAGAAAATTTCACATAGCATGCGGGAGGAACTGGAAACATCCATGTATGACGACATAGCAGGTAGTGTTTATAGTCCTTTGTTTTTAAAGCCTTTAAATAATTTTTAAAAGCTTACATGTTCATCTTTAAGTTTCAGAGGTTGGGTTTCAAGAGAACTCATATTTTGAAGATGATGGTGATACAAATATGAGTATGGATTATGGAGCTTTTGAAGGTAACAAGTCTTTAAAAGTTTCAAACAAGAAAAGGAAAAACTCGAAGTCCTTCGCTGGTAGATCATATGAAGCATCTGATTATCCTTATGAATATTGCTCGATTGGGAGTCAGTACAAATTAATTGGGAAACGTCCTTCTAGTCTTCATATTGGAACTATTCCAACAAAACGCACTCGCACTGCTTCAAGGCAGAGAGTTATAAGTCCCTTCCAGAGTAGCACTGCTAAGATCGTGCATGCTCAAGCTAAGACAGATGCTTCAAGTGGAGACAATTGTTCTTTTCAAGATGATCACAGTACCTTGCATGGTGCATCTCTGATGCAGAGAAGTGTTGAAATTGATTCCATTGAAGATTTTGACGACCAGATACCTTATGAGACTGTAGAAACATCAATGAAGCATAGGAAGAAGAAGAAGGCAAAGCATTTGGTATGTATACAAGACCTTATAAATCATTATAGACAAATTAATTGTCCTGTAAATCATATGAATGATTTATTGTTTGCTGCATAACCTGTCTTAAGATGAGTTTTAAATATCTGACAAATAAAAACATCAAAATTCTTGCAGGTTTCCACTTATGACCATAGATGGCAGATGGATTCTACTGTTTTCAGTGTACAGGTATTAAGATTTTGTTGTTTGATTATATTTTTTTACTTATATTACAGCTAATCAATTTTTTTTGGTACTGATCGACTCTAGATACTTTGACAGACTGATTATAAAACTTGATAGTACGTTAATGATCTGTTTTTGTACCTGACTAATACAGTAAAAATATTGTGGTTGATTGATATCATTAAAAGGTTATTATTGCATGTTGACCTTTACATTTGGTTATGATGTGGTTTTCTTTGAGTATTATATAATAGCTTCTGGTCTGAATTTAAAGAATCCCCAAGTCCTCGTGTCTTGAAAGTGATAATAGCAAAGAATATGTAGTTCCTTTGACCTAATTTAATTTAATTCTCTCTTATTTGCTATGTTTAGGAAGTAATGACTATGAATATAAAAATATGTTTAAGGAATAGAAAATTTTATTCTATTTCTTGGTTGGTGAATCACTTAAAATGTCTTCTCCAATTTTCATTAATCATTAGTTATTTACTTGTAATCTAATAACTATAGTTTTTTAGTTTATAAGCGGTACACATCATTTTGAAACTTACTTTGTCTTTGATATGCAACTTATACAGTGATTTTTATTTTTAAGTTTTGATCGCCTAATTTTTTTGGTAGTGAATAATAATTTTTATTATTACATATTTGTAATATTGAGAAAAAACTTGAAGAAACACCTCAGAAAATTGTAAAACTTTATAATAATGGATTTTTTCGCAAAGACTGCACATAATTATTTTTGTTATGGATGTTGTAAAGTTTATGCGATCTTCTTTGATATGGACAAATTTTTTTGTTGCTTTGTTGTTAAATGTGCATCACACAATAATTAGATACCATGGTTACTTGGTGATAAGAATCCTGCATTATTCCACCCCCACCAAGAACTCACTTTCTTTTTACAATTTTTCTAACCTCTTGTCACTTTTACACTTTTTTTATAC
Source organism: Begonia fuchsioides (assembly GCA_003255005.1). NCBI lineage: Eukaryota > Viridiplantae > Streptophyta > Magnoliopsida > Cucurbitales > Begoniaceae > Begonia > Begonia fuchsioides. The sequence goes on along the minus strand of QAOC01049635.1, from coordinate 297,830 downwards.
ACCTTATTGCTAGGTAAGTTTCAATTAGCTATAATTATCCTCAAATTTCTTCAGCAGTCATTCCCTTGCTTTTTAAGTTAACCTTGTTGGGGGCCTGTTGGTTGGGCACGACTATTGTTTTTTAGTATATGAATGGTACTTTTTCATCTATTAGGTTTTTGGGCATCAACATTCATCTTCATAAATGTTAATTAAACATAGTTTCATTCGATTTTTATCTATTAAAATTTGATAAAGTTCTGGTGTGCTTGTTATTTAGAGGGATAATTCCAAGAGGAGACATGAGAATAATCACTTTGAATCTAATGGAATGAGTGGTAAGTGTTATTTTCATTTTGTTGTTTCTTGATTTCTTGACAAAACATCTAATGTCATTACTTGGATTTTTTTTATAGGTTCCTATGTTCAATCGAATATGAAGAAGCCAAAGATGATCAACCAATCACTAGACAATACTTTTGATAATATCAGCCCAATGACTGGATCTACTCCATCTCCTGTAGCATCCCAAATGAGTAACATGTCAAATACAAATAGAATCATTAAATTAATTAGTGGACGAGACAGGAGTCGAAAAGCCAAGGCGTCGAAGGTAACAGTTTAACTCCTGCTGACCACTTTTTTCTGTTTTATTGTATTTGATATATGAAATTTTGTCATTTTTATCAGATGCCTGCTGGGAATTCGGGTACTGGAAGTCCATGGTCACTCTTTGAAGAGCAGGTCTGGACTCATGTTAGAAATTTAAATATGATCTTTACAAGGCATTTTCCTCTTACGTCTTTCATTTGTTTTGGCTTCAGGCACTTGTCGTGCTTGTTCATGATATGGGTCCAAACTGGGAACTTGTAAGTGATGCTATCAACAGTACTTTGCAGTTTAAGGTAAAACTTTCTGTTACATTTTCCTGGTAAATAAAAAAGAAGAAAAGAACACATGCATTACACGCACCTATATGGTGAATGAAAGTTTTTGCAGCGTGTTAATAAGCCACCAATAAGTTGGACTTAATGGGCCTTGATGTTATGTATTGGGTAGTCAAAATTGTCATGAATTTGGAAGCTACAATTGCATTGTGGATTTCTTCAATTTATGTTATAGGTAGTTGTTAAATTTGAATTGGAGTTATCTAGAAGCTATTTCCAGCATGATGGTGGGAAATAAATTGGTGGAGAAATGAGTTTTTAATATGATGGTGTGGAAGGTCCTTGAAGGAAATTGTGTTCTTGATTTTTGCGTTGCATTTCTATCAGGCACCTTATTTTCTCCTTGTAAATATATTTCATTTTTATTTTAGTTTTATCGTGATCTAAGTGGTTATCCGATTTACTTGTAAAAACACCAGTGTATATTTCGCAAACCTAAAGAGTGCAAGGAACGTCATAAAATTTTAATGGATAAGAATGCTGGGGATGGGGCTGATAGTGCGGAAGATTCAGGGACTTCTCAACCCTACCCTTCTACTCTGCTAGGGATTCCAAAGGCGAGTGCTAAACAGTTTAATTGCGCAGCAGGATTTATATTTGACTCAAGAACTTGTGTTGAGTAAAATTTAGCTCTTTATTTGTTTGATTTTTTTTCTATTTCTTTTTCCTTTTTGCAGGGCAGTGCCAGACAGTTGTTTCAAAGATTGCAAGAGCCAGTTGAAGAGGATACCTTAAAATCGCACTTCGAGAAAATTATTAAGATTGGACATAAGTACTCTCGTCGGAGGAGTGAGGTATACAAAATTTTCCTAACACTGGATATGCTGAGCCTTTCACGTCAAAGCTCTTTATTTTAAGTTCCTTTTTTCGGCCATTAAAAGGTGTACTCAGCAGAAGCCAAGAAAGATCCTGGAAAAAACTCCTATTAAGTTTTCCTCTTGGAGCTTGAACTTGGAAACAGTGGACTGAAAAATCTAGGAACCTCAAATATAAGAGCAATTAACAAAGAATCTCCTCTCTCGGAAAGTCTTCATTTTTTTATGAAGCTTTGTGAGTAAACACATACTGGTAGAGCAATTACTACATGCTTAGCAAGTGGTCAACAAAGAATTTTGAATTATTTAAAAAATGTCGCTGTTTCGGTTCTGGAGTCTCTGACAGCTATTAGGTGTAAATGCTAGCTTCCTGTCGATTTCCAGCGCATGTGGCATGGTCTTCTTACATTTGATAAATATCTATATTCGACCAAACCTTTCCCGATGTGAAATTAATCCCTATTATATAACTTTTTTTCTTTCTTTTTTGATGTGACATTCATTATCTGCTCTTCTATTTTTTTTTGTGAAGAACAATAAATAAAAGATGTTGGACGTTTAACTCTAGAAATTTTTTATAAATAACAGCGTTAACAGATCCTTATCAAAGATGAAAACAATCTCCATTACGTTTATTTGTCAATATCATCTAATATCCATTTTCTTTGCATTTTTATTATTGAAGAACGATAACTGGGATGCCAAACTATTAGCACCAGTTCACAATTCTCATTTTATCGCATTGTCCCAAGTGAGCCCAAACAATCTAAATGGAGGTGTTTTAACGTAAGTATCAGTCAGTTTTGAGCTTGTACTTGATTAATATTTATTGCCCTATGATTTGTCTCCTTGTGCTTATATTCCCCTATGTTTTATGAAGGCCCCTTGATCTCTCTGATGCTTCAAGTACTGACGCTCTTTCCCTTGGGTATCAAAGCTCTAATGCTAATGGCATGACAGTATCAAATCAGGGTGGTCCAGCTACTATACTTCCTCCTGCTGGGACTAATTTTCCACTCCAAGGATCATCAGCTATTGCTCTTGGTAGTAATGTTTCTTCATTTTCTGGTTCAGTCAATACCTCTGTCAGGTATTATGTGTTCATGATTAGAGTGTCTCTCTTTAGGAATGCTAAAACTATTTGATCGTCATTTCTATATTATGCATGTTTCAGGGATGGGAGATACAGCATTCCAAGAATGTCATCTTTGCCAGTTGATGAACAGCAAAGAATGCAACATTATAACCAAATGTTGTCTGGACAGAGTTTTCAGCAATCCAATTTATCTTCGTCTTTGAGTCTTTCAAGTAATGAACGCAGTGTAAAAATCTTACCTGGTGGGAATGCCACGGGCTTAGTGGGTGTTATGAATAGAAACATGCCAGTGCCGAGGCCAGGTTTTCAAGGAATGGCTTCATCACCCATGTTGAATTCTGGGAGCGTGGTTTCTTCTAGTGTAGTTGGGATCCCTAGCCATGCGAACATCCACTCTAATGCTAGTCAAGGAAATGGGATGACCAGACCTCATGATGGATTGCATATGACTCGGGTGAGTTGTGAATCTTTTGTTTTTTGCTACTTCGAAAGTTTTACCTGTGTTATTAGCTCTTTATTCAATTGAACCTTATAATTTTCGCCTGTTGTCTTCATTGAATATTAGAGCAAGGGATGGTTTTAAAATAACATGCATGTTCTAATATTTGAATAAAATTGCGGAGAAGTTGGACAAATACTCTAAACGTTCTTGATCATATTTTTTTAACCTTTTATCAAGAACATATTTGTCCAAAAAATTATTATTAATGGTATTTTAGATTAATTTTATAAAAAGGCAATAAATTGTGTATAGGAGAATAGGACAGGATTAACAACATATTAGTCAAATGAGTAGCGATACTATTTTTATTCTTAACTATTTCCATTCTGGTTAGAGATGTAGAAAAGGGGTCTGTGTTAAAATATTTGGTCATTTTAAGTGCGGCAAAACTCACTGCCAATGGGGAGGTGCGTGAGGCAAGCCCATAATTCCTTTTTCGTGGGTTCAAGATGGGATGTGTTTTGCCACTTTTTAACAATTTAAATATATAAATTGCTGATCACTTTGAAGAAAGTGAGCAGTAGAACATAGACTTTTGGCAGTTAGGTAAAAAAGTAGCAACTGAGGAAGCTTCAATAGATTTAAGTTGATAAGATCAAAATTAAAACCAAATAGGTATTTAATATTTTCTTTAACAACATTATCTGTATGTGTACTTGTAGGCTGTCCATAATCCAGAGCATCAAAGACCAATGATGATTCCCGAGCTTCAGATTCAAGTCCCACAAGGGAGTAGTCCAGGTGTCTCAGCCTTCAATGGAGTCAGCTCTTCTTTCCCTAATCAGTCTAGTCCAACCATCCATCCATATCCAAGCCATCAACAGCAACACCAAATGTCCCCACAATCAAACCATATTATCAGCACCTCTAATCAACCCCATCTTCAAGCTCCCAATCATCCTGCCATGTCAACTCAGCAAGCCCATCTTAGCAGGTTTCCCAAAGAAAGACAGCTACAACAGCAACGGTACTTGCAGCAGCAGCAGCAAGTTTTTGGTTCATCTAATTCTTTAATGTCACAATCTCAACCTCCTATGTCCTCATCCTTTCAAAATAGTCCCCAACAAACACCTGTTTCTTCCTTAACCCCCTCTTCTCCAGTCACTACCATGTTATCTCAGCATCAGCAGAAACATCAAGTATCTTCCAGTCTAAATCGGAATCCTGGTTCCAGTGGATCAAACAATCAGATAGGGAAGCAACGTCCACGTCAGTCACAACACCAGCATCAAATTCAACAACCTGGCAGGAATCAACAGCAACTGCGTCAACCGACGCCATCTCAGCAACCGGCTAAACATTTGAAGGGTGTAGGAAAAGGAAACATGGTGATGCATCAAAATCTTGCTCATGATCATCCATCACATCTCAATGGCCTCACTATGCCTTCTGGTAATCAAATCTTGGAAAAAGGTGAGAATATTACGCAGTTGGTGCAAGGACAAAGTTGTTTTCCTGCCTCTGGTTTAAATGCTGGCCAACAACAATCACAACAATCAGTTTTTCAACCTTCTACTCATTCCCAGATGCATCGAAAGCTTCGACCTGGTTCAGAGTCCCCAACCACTAAGCAAGTTCAGCAGACGGCTTCACACTCTGGTAGTACCATTCAACTTCAGGTTCCATCTGTCCATACAATAGGAACTTCATCACCAATGTTGGCTCCCAATCACCAGCAACAACAGCTGCAACAGCGGCCCTCACAAAAACAGTTGGATCAAATGCAACCTAGTAATCAACGATTGCTCCAACAGAATTGTCAAGCTAATTCTGATCCATTTAATAAGGCTCTGGTGGATCAGCAGCCTATGAACAAGACGTCTCAGGCGATCACTCTCTCAGCTGCACTTCAATCATGTGCAGCTTCAGCAAGTGCAGTGCCTGTTGTTTCTCACAGGAAGTCTACAGAAGGTGATTCTACAATTCCTGGTTCTACCGCACCTTGTGATTCCAAGGGAAGTCCACTTCTTGCAAATTCAGCCGGAAGCGAACCACGTGCTTTCACTCAAGGTTTGTACTTGAAGCAGTCATCGGTTGGCTTGACCACTCATGGACTAAATGGGGGCTCTCAGTTTCCACAGCAGGCATTGTTGCAAACTTCTCCAACCCAACCAACCTTATCCCAAAAGCAAGAACAAGTGCAGGAGCAATAGTCATCACAGCATCTTGCGCATCTGCAACAGCATTCTCATCAACAATCACGCAACAGCATTCTCATCAACAATCACGGCATCTTCAAAGAGGGGAAAGCACTCGGTCTTCAAAGTATACAGATTCTTAAATGAAATGAAGGAGATATGTTGATGAGATAAGAGATGGCTTGATCTAGCTGGGCATGTCAGCCGGCCTTGTGATTCCATTGTACAGGTAATGTTCTTTTACAGTTCAACATCATATGGGTAGCTTTTTTAGTAGATGGTACTTCATTGAGCATCATACATGAATTATATCGGCTGCTTTATTATTCTTATGCATGTGAGGATCCATCAGGATTACCATTAAACACATTTTGTTTTTCCTAACAGAATTTCATTTACGTGGATGCCTCCTTGATTCCATTAAAAAAATGCTCAGTTGTGTTAGTGATTGCGATTTATCTACACAGACTAGTTAGTGGGTTTTTTAAAATTGTTTTATATCATTTGTTTTCTTGAGGCAGGTTCTTTGGCTCTCATCTGTAGTAGCTTCTTCTTTGGTTTCTTATAAAAATATATATTTCTTTTAAGTTCTTATGTTTAAATCATAACAAAGCTGGCCCATTTTATGTTTTGTGCAACTTGGTGTATGAAGAAATTGAATCAATGTTGGTGGTTTTTCAGATGAAGCTGATTCTTTGTAGTTGGATTGGAAATTAGGAATAGAAGGATCAAGTTTCTATGAACTCGCCAATATAAATATTGAGAAGCATTCTTTTGTCCTTCTCTCTGGAGCTCATGTATATTACCACGGCTCTTGTTGTTGGGAGATGGAAAGGATAGAACCGATAAGAGGTAAATGTATATATTCTGGTTCTTTGGACTATTAATTTTCCTCACCTTTTCTTTTAGGTTTTCTACAACGTTTAATTCCCCGAATAGATTAGAACTATTCCCATTCAGATGAAGAGGGTAGGAATCATTTTATTGGGCGAGAGCCTCTCAGAAAATTTGTGAATATGATTACGTTTCTGATGTTTGCAATGGTGGTATTAACCCAAATCATCTTGACACTGTCATGCTCATCTGTAGACTTATTGTAATTTCTGAAGCATTCCTCGGATTTATATACAACAGGCCATATAGTTGATCAATTTCTGTATTTTGTGCCCTTTTGAGCAACTTGGTGTTGTGTTCTTCTATTTGTTTCTCTTTTATGTGACGTCTACTGATAATTTTCGTTCTAACAGTGTGCTATATACATTATTATTTGCCCAGTTAGCCTTAGAAGACTCCCAAATGGTCAAAGTTAGGCTCTCATCTTGAAAGTTCTTAACTTGAATGATGTTTGAATAGGCTCACTGAATCTTAGCTCTGCAGATGTAAACTAGAAATTAAAAAAAAATGCAGAAAGAAATGTCTTAAATCAAAGCTTCTGGTATTGATGGAGAGTTTGAAGGGACGGCCATGGAGGATTAAACTACTGTAAGTTCTATCTCGAAGAACATGTTTTGATTTATTTACAGCATCCAGTATGCTTTAAATTCATGTGAAAATCCTGTCTCACAGATAACAACGCCGGATGAAATTGAGGTTTATTATTTTATGTTTTATGAAATTCAAAGTTTAAACGTTGAATTGTGGAGCCCACATTAGCATTGTATGCTTTGGGTTGGACTCATGGTAATTAGGAATGATGTATTCATTTACTAACACCATCTTCAGCTTTAATTTTTTAGCAATGTTGGATTGGACACCGATTGAGATGGGTGATGTTGAATTTGCGCAAAATGATTAGAAAGTTTCAACAAATTTCAAAAGTTTAGTCTGATCATTTAGAGTCAGTCTAGAATTATCTTATTGTCATATTTTCTCATTATACATCTGGACAGATTATTACGTGATTGGATTAATTCAAATAATAAATATTTTTTAATATTTATATTCATAAAATGTATTTAAATTAGTCCAATCACGTTACAATACGTCAGTAAGAACGACGAAGCTAACTTTGAACATTCATCCGGTGCAAAATGATTAGAAATTTCAATAGTTTCTAGAGGCCAAAAATCATAGTTTTTTGGGTTTCAAGTGCTTAGAACATGATTTGTCTAATGGAGACTATTGTCCCATGTCAAATCATAAGCTCCACTAGCACTAATACAATATATATTTCAATGATTAAAGTATGGAATGAGTGGAGATTCAACCTCCACCTCAATTAGATTAGGGTTTATTTCTCCACTATCATACTCTATAATTTGCCCGACATTAAAAAAAACCTTTACATTGATTTATATTTCCAAAATAAAAAATTACGATAAAATAATTAGGATCGATGGATTATTATTTGGTAGAAAAATAACAGTTTTAATTAGTTAAATATCATTAATTTATTACATAAAATATGAAATTGCTTTGGCCGATAATTCGAATTATTTTCTTAGCATTTAATTATTAAGATTTTTGTTAATTATTTAGTGAATTTTTTTAAAAAAATTAATTTATTTATTTTTAAATTAAAAGTATTTTAATTTTTTATTCCTGTAAAACTAATCAATTATAAATATTTACAAGATTGATGGTTTGATTTTTTTTTATATTTAATAAAAAAAGTGACATTTGACCTGACGACTGACAAGTGAGAACCTCCTCCCTTCTTTATAAGTCAAGTTTCCCGGCCATGGAAGGAGGAATTTACACAAATCTTTACCATTTCAGCTTTCATCTTGCTTGTAATGTTCTTGGTTAGACATAGATAATCCGATATTCTCTCTCCGATTACCGCCGTGCAATGGGCGGTGAAGGCGGTGAAGGCGGCGAAGTTTACAGTTTGAGTGAGCTGGCCTTCCACAACTCTAGAACCGATTGCTGGATCCTCGTCGACGGCAAGGTTTTCCTTTTCTTTTTAGTTTTTGTCGTCTTTTCTCTCGTCGTTGATCTGCGGATCGATATTTCTGGGCGGATAGGCTATATGATTTTAGCTCTTGGGTTTGGCCTAATTTTTGAAATTTAGATTTTCTGTGTTTTTGATCGGTTTATAGAATTTTAACGGTCATAATCGGCCGGAATCCACCGGAGTCCGTTCAAAAGAACATGTTTATTTTTCTTAGTTTGTTTCTTCTTTGTTTACTGCATATTCTCTGTAAAAAGATGACTTCTAGACTCTCCTCTCTCTCTAGCTTTCTCTCTCTGAATCTTCCGAATCAATAAGATGATTCCTCTCCGGAGCCGATGGGGATGAACTTAGAGAGATGGTCTGAAGATCAAAAGCCTAATCATCGTTTTTTACTCTTCAATTGTTCATCCAGAGAATTAAATTCATGTAACTCTCTAGATTTCGGATAGTAACTTAGTGCAATTCGATGGAAACAGGTGTACGATGTGACGAAATTCTTGGACGATCATCCCGGAGGGGAGGAGGTATTATTGTTAGCGACAGGTATATATCGAACAAAATCGTACAAATTCGAACTCGATCCGTCTAATTTAGTTAATATACGAGATAAAATAAACGAATTGTAGGAAAGGATGCAAGTGACGACTTTGCAGATGTTGGACACGGAAGCACGGCCTATGCGATGATGGCCGAGTACTACATCGGAGACATCAACCGATCGTCCATTCCGGTTAAGGTTAAGAGTGGCTCGCCGGAGCTACCGCCGGTGCATGAGAAGCCGGGCAAGGGCAAAAGGGAGCATTGGATTTTGAAGCTCTTCCAATATCTAATTCCTCTAGTTATATTGGGATTGGCTCTTGGAGTTGGCTTTTATCCTTGGAATAGAGAATAAGCATGTGGTTCAATTTTTTTTTGTGAGTTCTGAAATTTGATTGTTACTAATAACTATGTTGCATTGATCGTTTAACATAGGGGACTATCGTTTAACATAGGGGGGCACAATCAGACTGGTACTGAAACTGACCTGAAACTGTTAGTTTTGACTAGTTATCGATCTAAATTTTCAAAGATCATAAAACTTAGAACCAGATAGAGTCTGGTCACAAAATAACTTAAAATTCAATCAAAATTGACCTAAAATCAAATAAAATTTCATATAAACTTAAAAAGTAATTTCGAATCTGATCTAATTACTCGTAATCAACTTAAATATAATAAAAATATATTTATTTTATATTTATTTTTTTAAAATATGAATATGTATCTTATTTCACGATAATGGTTATTATTCATCCAAAATCTGGACCAAATTGAACCTTGCCCACCCCTTTCAGTTCTCACTCAGTTTAAAAAAATATAAATTGAATTGTTCGAGTAAAATTTCTATTTATCTAATGCAACATGTTTGCGCATATCCGAATTACGCACAACAAAATTATTAGCCTTAATTTACGAAAGACAATATTATATTGAGAGCATTAAAAGATTCCACGGACGCAAAAGTTGTGTTAGATTTTAAGCAAATACAGTTGCACAAAGTATTCGAATTGTGAATTATCGATAAAGTTTGATATGCTTTGACTTTCTAACAATGTCGATACGCATGTATAACACTTTATCTCCTTAGGCGTAACTTTCTTCAAATGTACAAATTTCTTTGCATATTGTCCTAACATACGACTATAATCACAAATAGATTCAACGAGGAGAAACTGATCAAATCAAACCAAAAAATTCGATGTCATGCTTCGACTCTGAAGAACCGAAATGTCATAGCTTGGCTAGGCAAAGAAAGCTTCGGTTGGAGGCAAAAACCTAATTATTCTCTAGTTGGATAACTCATGTTTCTTGTGAACTAGCAGAGCTCTAATTTCAACTATACTTATCAAAATTCAATCAAAATTGCAAATCAAATAGTCCTCACCATCGCCATGAACTAGGTGGAAGAACGATCAAGAGTCGAGAGATACATCAACTTCAATGGCGGTGTCTGTGAGGATGATATCTCGGGTATTATCGGCTTTCGGGTGATCAGCACAATCAAGTCTTAACCGAATATGCAGCGGTTTGATGAAAATGAGTTCGCTCAAATCCATCTTTGAGTGTAATAAGATTTCTATGGCCTCATTTCGTGCCATAATCCCTCTTTTTTTCGGGTACAAAATGTTTGCTATTCTTTCGGCCGACCTCCCATGATCAACTCCTCCTGTCTCGAAGTTTTTCTTAAGTTTCAAGTACAGCGCTGCGTAGATAATTACCTGTGTCGATAACTACGTGAGAAATCCAAATATTATAAAGAAAACTCCAATGATTTCTTATGGTTAAGCTATTATGATTTCTTCTTTTCATCACAAGGAAAATGGGCCCTACCTCGCCAGTTCCTGGACTTGTATTGATAGAACAATCAATCTGTATTTTCTCATCTTGAATTGTGTCTGAAGTTCCATTTTCATTGACTTCAACACTTAACTCCGATTCAGATTCTGAAAATGGTAGATGGTCCAATTCGTCGTACCATTTCTGAGCAATTCCTACCTACAAGAACTGGGAGCTGAAATTTCTCACCCTTAAACATGTATGAGACGTAAGAAAATCAGAACCAGAACACACAAGCAGAAGTTTACCTTTTGTAACGATTTTCCCATTGCCTCTAATTCTGAAACCACAGTAGAAGTCCCTCTTGCCTGACGCCATATGCAGCTTTCTTGTAATGGTTCCACGAGTTCCGTCTCCGCAGGAAGATCTATGTTTAATTGCATATCAGTTTTGCCTGTAGTGCAATAAAGAGAATTAGTTCATATGTGCTACATTGATAAGCATAAGCCAACTATGAATTGATTTCGGAATAATGCTAAACTTATCTTTTTAACATATCTTCTAACTTACATTCGGATGTATCAAGTTTTGAATAGTCCAATTAAAATATTTTTAATGTATTTAAATTAAAATAATCATTTATAATATTTAATGTATCAATAAGAACTCGATACGTTAAAAGATAAGTGAAGAGATTTTGTTAAGAAGATAAGTCTAGTATTACCTTTGATATTAATATAGTAACACCATTGCTGTTTGCAAAGTAAAAAGCATTTATACTGCAGGTCTTATATTTCATGGTTGAATTAACTTTAAAGTTAAAAGTTAAAGCACTAGTAAATGCTTCAAAGTTCTTGGGTTTATCGGCTGATTGATAATCGTCCACATATCTACTGTTATTTTTCAATTTTTGTCAATCATATGATAGTTTTGCTTAGATATGCAAAAAGTGAAAAGAAAAATAAATTATAACGTTGATTTTTAACTAAAAGTGATAATAGATTCTTCAAAAAATAAAACAAAATAACATTGTACTGTATCAGAACTAAAGTGAGAAAAAGTAGAAACCTGGCAATAAACTCAAAAGTTGGAAATCATCCATCCCTTGTTCTAGAGGTCCATCGGCACTGTAAGTCAGCCAAGAATTGAAGGGATGAAATTGAGGGTATTGGGAACAATAGAACAAAAATTATATCAAAACTTTGATGCAGATTATCACTGTGGATTTGTGAACTTTTTAACAAGATATCACAAATAGAGCAGAAGTTGCAGAGAATTCATTTGTCTCAACTCAATACTAGTGAATAGTGAATACTTAAGTAATGAGTAAAACATACTCGCTTGAAACTCTCTCCAAAGGCAAAGCACACCGGTAAGGTAATCCAAGGAGATGTAAATTTGAAAATTGGAAGTTCAACCTATCTCTGGATATTTTGTCAAGTTTCAGAATCCCCCGATCTTCAACACACATAATTAAATGAAAAATTAGGTAAAATGATTACCAAATTTGGAACCAAATTAGCATAATATCAAAAACACAAGTACCCTTGACTAAAACGAAAACTTGATTTTGAAATGTTGTTAATGAAGATATAAGCCCCGCAAATGGCAACTCCTTTATAGCACAAGTCGCATCATTCTTCAGCTGAAACCATTCATCTGGCCAATGATGTAAAGGGGACAGCTTCTCTGCAATCAACTGTTCACAAATCTCCAGAATCTTTGATGGTTCTGTTTTAATTATGTAAATATAATTACAATGTCCAATTGGTTGTAGATAGCGCACACATATATAAAGAAAATAGAGTACTGCTTTAAACCTTTGACCTCTTCTTTTATCTCCCCCAAATTCATATCCATTATCCATAGAATTGCAAAGCTTCAAAGAAAACAAATTATGAAGACATCATTACAAAGAGTAAAATTAAACATCTAATTAAGTCTATCGTAAGGACCACATTGCATTAAAAGAAAATATTACCTCTGGTTCAGAATCAAGACTTCATTATCCACCGATTTGATCATATGCCAAGGAAACATCAGTGAATGGCTTTCAATTTCTTCAGCTTTTTCCACAGAATTGTCTCCTGCACCTAGGTTTTCCATTATCCAGGTCCATAACCAATTACTCTTCTTTGCAGTATTGCTCTTTGGATGAACAGTTTCCAACAATCGCCTATCCAAGTCAGCTCTCCTAATAGCATGATTCTTAACAACAACCAGCAATAAAAAATTAAAAGGACATAAAAAAGAGTAAAAACCTTATAATAATAGACAAAAAATGAAATTATACCTCTGAGTCCACAACGTACAGATAATTATTTATAGCATCATAAAACGAAGCAGCAGGGCGAGCTAACTTAGCAGATTCAAATCCCCCATCCTCAAAACCAGGAATAGAACCAATCTGACATATACAAAAAGTGAAAAAGAGAAAAGGTGAAAAAAATTGAACTAGGACAAACCAATACTTAGATATGACATTACGCTGCTGTACTTAACAAACTATTAAATATGAGCAAGGTTACATTGGCTTCACCTTTTGAAAAAAGATTCATCATATTTACTTCAAAAGAGAAAATAGAATAAAACTTAGGGTAATAAACATGTGCTTTGCTCTCCAAGTTCAAGAATGTCGACATCAAGGCATTAGAATCCTTCCTTGGTAATACTCTACTTATCCCAGTTGGGATATCCACGTTATCTCAGTACTTGGGAGGAAAACGTTCTCTCTTCAAACAACAACGCTCCTAAAATGTTTATTCCACCAATGATATTGATTTTTTAAGTCAGGACAACAATTTCTATCAAATGTTAAGCTATGTGCTTGTTATACTTCCAAACTGAGATGCAAAACTAGATTATAGATTTAACTAGGACAAACCAATGTACCAATTGATGAATTGAAAATTTCCAAGAAATATGATTGGATAAGTGGCAATTCCATCATGTTATTACATCAGCAGTCGTTTCAAAGCCTTTCCTAGAAGATATCAAGGCCTTTTCAGAGATGGATATTTGAAATCAAATGTGAAATAACTACTTAAAACATGAAAAATTGAATAAAAATATACATTTCTCAAAAAATTAATTTTATCACAAAGCTTTTTTAAAAACATACAGAATCATGAATCTTCCCGGTGCCATCACATATTATAATTCGATGATTATTGCTATCTGAAAAGAAGAGACGGTTACCACTCTCATCCGCAGATATGCAGCCTAAAATCAATGATGAATAGTTGTGAGATAAATGCAGAGTAATTTTGTTTGTAAAGAATGTCACGTTTCTTTATTTTACAAAGAAATAAGTAATAACAAGGATAAACATTTCTTTCTTTTATAAGGAAAAATGTAAGAGGTTACGACACTATAAGCTTCGTTAAAATTTCTAGCAACAGCAGAGACTATGAGCATAGTGATCTTCTCAAAGTCCAAGCATTATACATTCTTAAGGGTACAAATAAAACTTGACGACCTCCTTTAAGAACTAAGTAATAACAAGGATAAAACATTTCTTTCTTTTATAAGGAAAAATATAAGAGGTTAAGACACTATAAGCTTCGTTAAAATTTCTAGCAACAGCAGAGACGATGAACATAGTATATTCTCAAAGTCCATGCATCATAAATTCTTACGTGTACAAATAAAACTTAAAGACCTCGTTTAAGAACTAAGTATAAGTGTTGTCAGTCAAACCCTTGATGAAAAACTAAATGCTAAATTCATTAATTCCTATCGATGAAGTCATTCCAAACACTAGCTAAAAAGCAAGAGATTATGAACATAGCGATCTTCTCCAAAACCTTTAACTGGTTCGTTTTATATGATAATAAAATTAAAAAGGGTGTATAGTTCAAAATATTAGATTTAGTAAAAATTGTAAGGTAACTTTTACCAATAAAACTAAAATTTTAAATCAGTATGAATCTCTCTAAAGTTTGAAACTCATACCTGGAAAGTGGGAAAGAAAATTATTCATAAACAAACATAGATGTGGTTCCTTGGCACACACTTGCTTTATATTAGAAGCATTCCAGTTGCTAAATAAACTAACACTTTGCTTATCTGGTACAAGTAACTCCTCGATAGCTGGAAATTGCAAAAGAAAACATGTAAATGTACAAAAATAATAAACATATAGAGACCTGCTTATGTAAAACAAAAACAGAGCAAATTTTAATAAAAACTTCAGAAGTAGATTAGAAGAAAACAATAAAATGTTTCACACTTCTATTCACCAGGATAGAATTAAGAACGTAAATACTAAATAGTACCAAAATCACAACAAGAAGAAGACCCAAAATACAATTTACTGTCTTCTAACTATTAAACTGTAATCTCAACATTCTTCCAAATCAATTCAAGATATATTTCAACTGAATGCTCACATAGACAATTATAGAAACTAATAATTATAGAAATTTATTCTTAAGGAAACTAATACTTACAGAAATCAATTTTTAATTTAATATAAAATCAAATGTAACTTGATCAGAAAAATAGCATTCTTAACACAGAAAAAGCATTTTAAAACAAAATATATAACATTATTTTTTTGTAAGTTTGGTAAATATATGGACTGTTTTAGTGACAATAAGTCACTCTATATTTCATATAGTTACACATCAGAGCAAGTAATCTTAACAACTGTTTAATCCATCACCCGATCATATTGACACCATTCATCCAAGATAAACTGAGCTAGTTAAGATTGTGCTAGTATCTCAACTACCTGGATACAACATCATTTTGACCATATGATGTGGTAAAATTAGTAGATTAAAGTACAAAGACAGTGCAGGAACATTAAAAACATTACCACCTCTCCAGAACAACACCAAAAAGAAAACAAGATCATGTGAGGTTAGTGTTCCCTATGTACCATCAGATACATTTAGAAATAACTAAGATATGTAGTTTGATGTGAATTTGAATGTTATTTATTTGTTATCTAGAAAACAATCAACAGCTAAAACCCAATAAATACAAAGCAAACTTGGCTATGGTCACATCACAAGCCTTAAGTAAGCACAAGAAGCACAAGGGTCCTTCCTTATTCACACCCAACATGGATTACAAAATTGTCAGCTGTTGGAAATAAATTACAATTACAAATAGTACCATTCTTACAGATACAAATTCTTTCATCAGGATATTTACTATCATCCTTTCGTACTCACAAGAATAAGGACAAATATAAGTTCAACAATAAGTATTAAAATAAATTCCAAAATATACATCCTACATAAGAAATAATCCCACCAAAAAAATACCTTTTTTAAGGTATCCTAGTTCTGTTTCCATTCCATAATAAAACACTGGATCCTTGAAATTCTTACAGGTCATTAAGCACACATTGTCCGTCACCTATATGCACAAAGAAATTCATTAGAAACAATACTAAGATACTATTTAACACCATCATATGACTAAGGTCGTCTGAAAAAAACTAAGAAAAAAATTAGAGAATAGGTTCTTGACACACATTTATCTTTAACACAGACAAGTAGTTAAGGTATATGTGAATGATTTTCTGACTACAAATTATAGGAAACATATACAGAATTTAGATTCCAAGGATCACATGACTCACATCCAACATTACCATTAGAAAGCATCAACCATAACCATGTGAATGCTACAATAATTCCAATTTAAGAAAGTTCTACTCTACCTCCAAAAAATGCTTCTTAGATAATAAAATGGGGAATGTGATATATTCCTTTACAACTAGTTGGACCAAGAGCGCTTTATCACCTTCAAATGACGAACTGCTTCTATGAAAACCAATAACATGAAGGGGAGGGAACCTGCAGGAAGACGTAATTAATGAGTTTACAATTTCAAGTGCATATGGAATTTTCTTCTTAATCTAAATCAACCATTTGTAAGAAGAAAAATCCTTATTTTAATGCACCACTACCTTTGCTGAAGAAATTTCACTCTTTGAAGCAACATACTATTATCCGAGTTACTCATTTCATGAAACTGTCCAACAAGAACCAAAAACGCTCTGTTTTTATTAAAATGGTGTTTGTTTTGCCCAGATATGTTCAACCAGCAATGGTCAGGACCTGCACATCCACAGACAGACAATCAGTAGAAATGGATCATAGAATCACCGTAAATATAAAATCAGTAAGCATAGGCTTGCTCTCAAATATTCTAATGACATTCTATATAATCCAATATACTGGAGGTAAAATAATTCGTCAATCAAGCACAATCGAGAAATGCCCTTGCTTACTTTTGAATGCCATAACCTTAAATTTATGATCCCTAGGCTGTAAAGTATGAGATGTTACACCATTCTAGCTCAGGAAACTAGTAAAATTATGAAGCAAAACATCAAAAACTTTTACAACCTTCGAGCTCGTCTAACGTTACATTTAAGAAGGAGAGGAGATCATTCTCAGCAACAGACTGGTATGACAGCTCTGAAGTTGTAGAAAACCTGAAAAACGACTGCCAACTGTGAATTATGAGTATTTGTAGTAAAAAATTATAAAACCTAGGGCCTAAAATCTAAAAGTCTACAACAACCGGCAAATCTGGTTATGTTCCAAGTATATATTACACTAAAAACACATAATTAACCTTGCAGGAATGTGTTCCTCTATAGCTCAATTGAAAAAAAATCGATGATAATATAAATCCCTTCACGACAACAAAAAAGATACTTCACATTTTAAATTTATATATGAAAAAATAGTACTTTTTACGTGATAGCAGGCGATGATAATGCATTTAGAAAAAAAAAATACAGAAGAAAAACATAATAACCTCGAAATGTGGCCTTTATTGCACATACTCCTTCCATAAATTTCTTCCGAAGAAAGAGAAGTAGAAATTCTGGAGAAAAGCAACGAGCTAGAGTCCATAACATCACTACGATGACAATAAGCTGCCAAGAGAAGCATAATCGGTACGACAGCCAAATAATGGAAAAAATCAGAGCATAGATGACGAAAAAATGATATGACAAAGTCTTACCCGGGAAAAATCGAGGTATTAAGGTTGATAGTTGCCCAAGACGCCGAATTCGATACGCCATTGATTTTTCTCTTCTTGTTTCTTATAGAAAATGCATCCGTAATAGGAATTCACCTGGGATGGAATCAGCGAGGTTCAGTAGGCGTCGAGGGTTTAAGGGAGTGGGCGACGAGGATCATAGAGCCAAGATCGTAGGTAAAAAATACAAATCGGATAAAACCCGATCCAAAACATAAAAACCAATTATAAATTCAAAAAAACCAATTTCAAAATCGCTAAATCATTCCAAATTCAACCCACGTGTTTTTTTAAATGCAAAATGTAATCAAAATGAAATCGGAACGACTCCATATTTTATGATTTTGGTTCTAATTTCAAAATTTTAAAACCATGATTCGGTTTTTGTATTGAGACCAGGCATGAACCGCTCGAGCCGACCCTTCTTGGTTTCTAATTTTAAAAATTAAATAGTTGGTGTAGACTTAAGTTGGGCATTAACCAAGCTCATAGATCTCTCTCTCTCCCGAAAACCTCCGTTCAAACCTCTCTCTCTCTCTCCCGTTCTTCCCGACCTCGGTCTTGCTCTTCTCATTGGGAATCAACTCACCGATCAGGTTTTTCGTTTCCCATGGGCCAGCAATCCTTGATCTATAGCTTCGTCGCCCGAGGTACTGTCATCCTCACCGAGTATACCGAATTCAGCGGCAACTTCACCACCATCGCTTCTCAGTGCCTTCAGAAACTACCTGCCACAAATAACAAGTTCACCTACAATTGCGATGGTCATACCTTCAATTATCTCGTCGATAACGGATTCAGTAATATCTCTCTCTCTCTCTGTCCGTCAGATCTTTCTTTGTTTTGTTACTCTGCAGACAAATTATTTTCTTCGCAATCTTCCATTTGCTTTTTACGAACCTCTTCGTTCTGATATTTTTTGTTTTTAGGAGACTTTTCTTTTTTATTAAAGAAAATGAGACTTCAAACTGTATTTAATTGCTTTTGGGTGTGCTTGCTTGCATAGACGTCGTATATCATATTGATTCATGCGATGGACTTTCGATTTCTTCGTTGAAGTATTCTTATAGCTTATTGAAAGTCTTCCAAATCATTAGTAATTTAAAATCCTTTCATTTTCCAGGATCTAGGAAATATAAGTTATGCAGATGAAGTTTTGCTATTGATTTATTTTTTTAGGTGGTTCTTTAGAATCTATTATATTCTTCATTCTGATCTAGTTTAGTTATTGTTAAAAAATTGGAAGTGCTAAATGTTTTCTAGACGGAGTGGGCGGATCTGGTATCATTGGCATGCCACGGTGTGGTTGACATAAAATGGCTTGAAATTGTGAATCGGTGTTAATGACTGAGGCGTCGGACGGTGTGGATTTTTTCAGTTCTCACTAAAAAAATCACTTCAATTTTGTGATGATTGCTACTGTTTCACATTTTTGAGAATGGGCTGCTGCCGATTTTAACTGTCTTATGATGAGTTAATTTGTTTGTTAATTCCGTCCATTTTTCTTTTTTATGACAGAAACCTTGCTGAGAAAAAAAATATTTTCACATTTTTCAGTCAACTTATTCAATGTCACCCATCTATACACCAATTTGATTTTCACGTCATTTGGTGCTAATGTTCTTTGTCCTCTTTTCTTCTTCGAGCTAGCTTGCTTACCAAACTTTTTTGCCTGCAATGGTCACACACTACTTATTGAAGTCATCTGCTAAGTATTTACTTAATGGAAAGAGATACTAATTTACTGAAAAAGTCTATATGGTTGGACTACTGGGTCAGAAAAAATGAGTTCGGTATAAGGACATCTTGAAAATTTTCGTAATGCAAAAACTAGCTGACTCTTGGAAGAAGCTGAATTACATCATCTCCAAGAGCAGATTGAGGACCTTACTATGTCGTTAAAGGATGAATCTATGCTTATTGCTCAAGTTTTAATTTTATCTTGCGAGAATGCCTTCCACGTGGGTTTTGAATGAAGAAGACTGCAGTCACAAAAGGAAAATATCAAGTAAAAAAGAAAAGTTCTACGTCAACACTGGCTGGCTGGCTGGCTGGCCTTAGAATTATGAAAAAAAGGGGAATGGCATTTTTCTCTAAATTGACAAAGAGGAAATATAGCAACTTCAGTGGATTAGCCTTTATAGTTTTTTGAGTTATTAAGCGCAATCTTTTTGGCGGTTTGATTTTGGTGATTTCTTCTGTTGACATAGAAATGTTTAATTAAGAGTAATCCAATTTTGGATGTTGCAGCTTATTGTGTAGTTGCAGTAGAAGCAATTGGCAGACAGATTCCAATTGCATTTCTTGAGCGGCTGAAAGAAGATTTTAGCAAAACATATGGTGGAGGGAAAGCAGCGACTGCGACTGCAAAGAGCCTAAACAAAGAATATGGGTACTATTTTGAATTATTTAATGATTCCACAGATGTTCTATGTGATATAATTGATATTAATGCATGAAAACTGGTAGTTTAGGTCTAAATTGAAAGAGCAGATGCAGTATTGTGTTGACCATCCTGAGGAAATCAGCAAGCTTGCTAAAGTAAAAGCTCAAGTTACTGAAGTCAAAGGAGTTATGATGGAGAATATTGAGAAGGTTTTATTTAGTTCTTACTACCATTTGTCTTAGGGTTACCACTTTATTATCAACCATGACTTTGATTTCCAATTATGCTCTGCCCGTTTTATTCAGAAACTCATATGACACTTCATCCTTCTTTCTTGGATTCATGAGCTCTTAAAAGTTGTCATTCTATTGCCTCCCCTTTCGCTGTAGGTCCTTGACCGAGGTGAAAAGATCGAAGTATTGGTTGACAAAACAGAGGACCTTCGCTCACAGGTTAGTAAAGCATCATGTTCCATTCTTGAAGTTTGAGAGGATTGATCTGAGGAAAAAGAAATAAGATGCTAATGCATATGGTCATGACAGAACATCTGTGTCAGGAAATTACAAAACATCTTCTCTGGTCTTGGCTTCTCTTCGAAAAGGGAGACTTCAACTTATATTTTCAGAAACTTTAATTTACTGAAATTTGAAATGATTCTAATTCGAGGTATCTATCCGATTGATGGAAACTGGCGTTCGGGCATCTTTTTCTAGTTTTGGCTGCATCTTAAAGAAAAAAGAAAAGTTAGATTGGGTTTGAATTTATTATTTTTTCGGTAAGTGATGACCAACTGAAAATTCGTCGGAATCTCTTTGCTGTAATGTTATTTTAACGACAAGAACTTAAGTTTACACTTTTTCAATTACTCGTATATATCCATTATCAATATGTCGTTGCGGAGCAATGTTCGGCTGCATTTGTTTCCTGAATACGAATTTTAGGTGATCTTGGAGTGATTCTCTTTAATTCTTGGAGTAATCTCATTGCTTTTTTTACTGGGTCTCATTATTTTACTCTGGTAAATCCTGTGTGCAGGCACAAGATTTCAGGCAGCAAGGAACCAAAATAAGGAGGAAGATGTGGTTCCAAAACATGAAGATAAAACTGATCGTTCTTGCCATTCTGATTGCCTTGATTCTCATCATTGTGCTTTCCATCTGCCATGGCTTCAACTGCTGATTGCCTTGATTCTCGTCCTACATTCAGGTTTTTCCGACTTTTGATTCTTCGTTACGTTGCGACTCCGTTCGTGCTTGTTTTGATGCAACTTTTCTGTTCCTCCCCTTCCATTTGTTCGGTCTATTTTAGTACTCGGCTTGTATAGCTTGTGTTGTTTTAATGGACCCTTGGATCCCGGTCGTGGAAATGCATTTGCGTGTTGCGATTTATCACTTGATTTACGGTGATGATCGGAAATTGTCGTGTCAATGGTCGTCAATTGAAGATTTGTGCTGAAAGAAGGGAAGCCCGAGAGCTCGGACACCTATTCCGGCCGTGTCTGAATACTGCTTCCGATCTCTTTTTCAAGCAATAAATTATTTTGTTTAACTAAATAAGAAAAATAGAAAATTTAGTGAATTACGTAAACTTTGAAATTTATGAACTTATACGGAATATATTTTTATAATATATATATATAATAAAAAAATTAATTATTCTGATAATTAATAAAATTTTAAAACAACAAATTAAATATATTCACCGTCAATGGTGTACGGATGGTGGCGCACGTGTGGCACCCTTCTCGTCGGTGGCGACCTGTTTCTTCTCTACGGATCTCTCTCTCTCTCATCTCGTCACGGTCGAGCAGTCTTAGGCCAGAGGAGCCCGAAGATCGTGTCCACCAAAAGAACGCAGTTTCTCCTGTAAATCCCGCGCTCCAGAACTCAAAAAATCTTTCTTTTCGGTTTTGCCGGCCGACCAACGGTGCTTCCGAACTGTGAGCTCATCCCCTGTCGGCGAGGGTGCGCGTCTCTGTTCGGTATAATCGACACCCTGCTCTGTGAAGCCCAATTTCTTGTAGCTTAGTCTCTTACCCTATTTTTGTTACCCTAAATTCTTCTTTCCTAAAACCCTCTACCCGATATAATTTTCTTTTGTTATTAAATTCGGCTGGCTCGATGAATCGCGGTCTGGAATCGGATGGTGTTTTTTTGTTTATTTAATTTGGAATAATAGCTATGTTGGTATTTATGATGGATTTGTGTGATCAAAAAATATGGTGGTATTTTTTTAATCTTCTTGTAGTTCTTCTTCGCCGATGAGCTATCTATTGCCGACACTGAGGAAGAAAGGAGAGGTGGATTCCATAATAAGAGACACCATCGATAAAGTTCTTGTCCTCCGATTCGGAAGATCTGCTGATTCTGTTTGCCTTCTCCTCGACGATGTTGTATGTCTCACTTGTTTTCCATTTGGCGTCGAACTTTTATTATTTAATTCCTAGAAAATTGCTTAGGTTTGTTAACTTTTGCGATCTTTCATTAGCTTTCGAAATCAGCGCGAGAAATATCCAAATTCGGGAGCATAGCTCTTGTTGACATTGATTCGGAGGATATCCAGGTTTATGTGAAGTATTTCGACATTACTTACATACCATCTACTATATTCTTCTTCAATGCTCATCATATGAAGATGGATTCTGGGTATGTTGCAAACTGATGATAATTCGATCAATTTTTTATTAGTATTACGAAATTCCTCACTCGATGATTTGTGTACCAGAACTGCTGATCATACAAAATGGGTTGGGGCATTTCACCAAAAGCAAGATTTCATCGATGTCGTGGAGGTTAGAGTACGAAAGGAATTCAAATTTAGGCTTTCTTATCTGAAATCTAAGATCAACTTGCAAGATTTTTAGTAAAGAAGCGAAACGATTTGGTTGTTGTACATGTTTGCAGGCCATATTCAGGGGAGCCATCAAAGGGAAGCTAATTGTGAGCTGCCCTCTTTCAGCAGACAGAATTCCCAAGTACCAGCTGCTGTACAAAGATGTATGAACAAAAGTAAGAGCTTTTATACTATTTATGAACTCTTCAGCTGTATTACATTTTGGAATCACTGGAACGAATCACTGGAACGAATCATTCGCTATTTTCGGTATCATTATTCTTATCCAAATGAAGAAAAAAGGAGAATCTATTTAGACACAAGCTACAAAGCCATGAAAACTACAGCCATCTTTTTCTTCGACTTTACATCTGATTAGCATCTTTTCGCATTGAACAGCTCATCTGCAGAGTCTCCCCGTTCAAACACAGCTGCAGCCCCCATACCTGAGCCTGCAAAGCAAGTCCAAGTTCTTTTATTGGTACAAGGTAATGTTCTATTAGTTTGAACAACTAGTAGGCGTTTTAAGTGATGCTTATGATTCATAACACAGTATGAACAATCTCAGTTACTCTGTTTGCTAGATTTAAGAGATCAAGACAACTTTTTCTAGATATTGAGATATTTCTCAGACTTTTCCGTAAATCATCATTGTTTGATAATGGAGTAGCTTGTGTAACTAATCCTTTTCGACCTCTTTCATATTGGATTCGAAAGTTTCTGATTATTTATCTATGATGATTTTTTATATATTAGAGAGGGGAATAAGACCTATGCACATGGAAATGACACCATAGCGACACCCCTTCCCACGTCGCTTCATCTCGTGCAATAGCGTCGCGACACATCGAGCACCTGAGAGAAAAAAAAACCCAAACCAATCCCAGTTAGAGGATCACAACTGTCGATTTACTTTGCGATTGACGATAAAAATATGCAGATCATACCAGTTGCACCCAAGGGATGTCCAAGAGCTATTGCACCGCCATTGACATTAACCTTTTTAGGGTCGAGATCGAGTCTTTTACAGCAATACACATATTGGGATGCAAAAGCCTAGAAAAAATAGTATGAATCTTAGTTATTGTTTCTTTGGTTGCAACTCTTCACATAAGATGATTAATTTGCCTCGTTAATTTCAAATAGGTCGATATTGTTGATAGCTAGTCCTGCAGATTTAACTGCAGCCGGAATCGCTACAGCTGGTCCGATGCCCATGACAGCCGGATCCACGCCCACGACGCTAAAACTCCTGCAAAACGATTAATTAGCAGCATAAATTTTTGAGTTTTTTGTGAATTTTCGAGAAAAAAAAAACTAGTCTCGATGCCGAAATATATTACCGGAATACACCAAGTATAGGAAGTCCTTTCTTCATAGCTAAACTTCTCTTCATGAGAAGAACTGCACCAGCACCATCACTAAGCTGGCTAGCATTTCCTGCAAAATCAGGACATAGCTTCCTCAGAAACTTTCGTCGATATGGAACAAAATCCTAGCAAGAATAATTTCGGATTGATGAATTAAACAAGCTTGTATCGAACAAAACCTGCAGTTGTAGAGCCATCTCTTTTAAAAGCCGGCTTTAGCTTGGCCAAATCCGACATGTTTGTGTTTGCTCGAATGCCATCGTCTACATCAACCGTAACCGGCTTCGAAACTCCGGATTTTGGATCGACAATCTTTTTCACAACTCGACATGTCAGCATGTACAATAATAGTATATACTAAGAAGATAAACTTAATTGAACCAAGCACTGAAAAAGATACAAAAGAACAAAGGTTTTTTACCTTGGTTAAAACAGGGACTATCTCATCTCTAAATTTACCCGACACTGTAGCCAAATAAGCACGTTTATGCGATTCAACCTGTTAAATTCAAGCCATATTTGAGATTTACTGCCATTGCCATGCCTGAAAATCAAAACTCGGACACTTACAGAAGCTAAGTCTTGCTCTTCTCTCGTCACTCCGTAACATTGTGCGACGTTTTCAGACGTGATTCCCATGGGAAGAAGACAGTCTCTGGCCTTTTGAAAGCTTTCCACCTATTAAAATCCACAAAAATCGATAAAAAAAACTCTGCTCGAATTGTCAGTTAGAATATACGAGATTAGTACTTTCGGGTTTTTGGGCACACTGCCTAACTTATCGGCCGTCATGCTCTCCAATCCAGCTCCGATGCCTGTGATTGAAGAACTTGAAGTTACAAATCTAGCTCACAAAACAACTAAGCTAATGACTGTTCTTACCAATATCATAAAATCCTGCTTTTATAGCTGCAGCAACATCAGCAACTGCCTGAAGTCCAGATGAGCATTGTCGATTGACGGTTCTTATAGACGTCGATTCTAGTTTCCCGAAACAACCCAAAAACCGAACATAATGTTGAATTTTTTTTCGAACCAAGGACATTAAAAGCGATCGTAATCGAAACAACCTAGAATTTGACATGATAATACCAGGGAATCCGGCGTAGAAAGCTGCAATTCGACACTCAGTTGCTCTTTGTGAGCCAGGGGCCAAAACTGTCCCAACTACTATGTCTCCAACTTCACTTGGATTCAAATTTGTTTCATCTAGCAATGCCTGCATAGACTATTTTTCGTTAACAAACTATCATTTCTCATAATTTTTTTTGTTAAATTTTAAGAGCGCTCCAATCCCATTTAGGTTTTTAATGAAAATCCATTTTTTGGTCTGTTTTGAAACCCGGAAATCAGCTCTCGAGACACCTCTCCAACCAAACTTTTCTGCCATCGACTTGTAATTCTAGATGCTCATCCTCAAATTTTAACAGAAAATTTGTTCAACTGATAATAGTTTGTCAGGATACATAAATGAAGGATTTATTCTAGTTATATTGAAATTGGGTAATGTTATATTTATCTTGCAAGCATAATTTTTTATTGTACACAATAACGTAGAGCTGTGATTCGAATATTTAAATAATTATTTTAATTGTATTACATTAAATATACTTAAACTAGATCAATCACATCCTGACATTTTAGAAGATAGAATAAAAAAGTAAACATAACATACATATATACATATAGAATAATTCTAAAATTACATTCTTGTCATATTTTTTGATATGTTATCAGGCGATTTGGTCCGTTCAAAGTCGTTTAATAAATAAAAATATAAATGATTAATTATTATTTAAATTGAACTAATCACACAGCGATACGTCAAGAACTATGACAAGAAAGTATACACATTCTGATTATATATATAGATATATGCACATTATTTTAATTTTTAAGGGTTTATTGAAACAATGAGGATGAGAATAACCTTCAAAACAGGAGCAAGCAAATCGTCAGGTGGGGTATCCTTAAAAGCCCCTTTGTTCGCCTTACAAATGGCCGTACGATACGCCCTGTTTCACCAATTTGAAAGATAATCGAGAAAAGAAATCAACAAAAACAGGCCGAATAATCTCGAAATTTCCGAAATAAGTCTACTCACGCCACAACTACGATGTCGTCGCCGGAAGCAGCTGCCGAAGAGTAAGAATCGCCGCCGCCAATCCCGACTGCACAGACTGAAGACTGCCGAAACAAAAAGGGAAAGTGAAAAACGAGGAAAGGGAAAAACCCTAAAAACGCAAACCCAGATCAAGCAATCGCCATACAGAGAGAAGTGGAGATTCATGGGTTGGAAATGAAAACGAAGAAGAGGGTTGAAGATGGTCCAGAAGAACTCTCTGTCTGTTGAACGCCTTCTCCATCGCTGAATCAATCCAATGCTTCCGGTTCCTCCGAGTTCCATAAATATATGGAAACTCAAAGGTTTTACGAGGAAAGTGGCGGGCAAGCTCGTATTTTTCATGGATTTTTCCTCTGGATTTCACCTGTCGACGCTGAGATTGACAAGAGAAGACCGACCAAGATCCTTATTCGCCAAGAAACATCTGGGTATTTGCCTACTCAGTTCAACAGAAACTCCCTAAGAAAGTCACACAGGCTAATCCATGTTGTATTGTATGAACACATTGAAAATGGTTACCTAAGAAGGACCAATACGAGCGAAAGAGTGGGAAAGGTGACTTGTTTAGGTAGCTACCATTATTAAACCTTACACATACTTATTCCCTAAGAGAGACGGTCAAGATTAGAGCCGGCAAACGAGCGGGTCGAGCCCGAGCCAAGCTCGATGGATGGGGCTTGCGAGCCTAACGAGCCAGGCTCGTCGGGCTCGACGTCGACGGCTATCGTTGTCGCCACGCCTCTCGCCTCATCGCAAATCGTCAACGAAAAGGCAAGGGAGAGAGAGAGAGGCCGAAGGGTACTCGAATCGGGGTTGGAAGTCCCCGAATCGGCCAGCTTCCATTTGAGCTCTTACAAAGTAACTCTTCTACAGCAGAAGCTCTGGAGATGGACCTGCGACATCTGAATTTGGTGGGCGAAGCCTTGGGTCTCGATCCCCAATCTCATTCCTAGCCTCTAAGTGGCCGACTCGTCCTCGTTGAGGATTGTGTCCAAACTAGTGGAGCTTTTGTCCTCAGGGTAGACCGATAGAAGGTCGGGGTCAACCGCTAGAAGGTCGGGGTCGACCGCTTATTGAACTTCAAAGAAACGGGGACTTCCAACCCCGAATCGGGATTTTCATGAAACGGGGACTTCCAACCCCGATTCGGAGACCCTTCATATTAGAACGGGTACCCCGAATCGGGGTTGGAAGTCCCCGTTCGTCGATTTTTCATGAAACGAGGACTTCCAACCCCGATTCGAGGACCTTCAGATTCAAACGGGAACCCCGAATCGGGGTTGAAAGATAAAAAAAACACAAGATTTTTCGAAAAATTATAATGAATATTTTTTAAACTTCCGGTTACAACACAATATATCGAATTTCAGACAAGTTATAATGATTATTTTTAGGCTCATTTTTTGCTCGATTAGGCTCGGGAGTTAGGCTCGCTCAGCTCGAATAGGCTCGAATAAGCTCGAGGCTCGATAGCTCGCTCGAGTCAAAAATTTTGAGAAAAAGCTCGACAAGTTCGGCTCGAATAGGCTCGATAGGCTCAGCTCGAATAACTCGACAGGCTCGACGAGCTGGCCGAGACTGGGCTCGGCTCGCTCGAGCCGGCTCTAGTCAGGATTGATTAAATAAAACAATATCAAATTAATATAATATGATCTTAAAATTTTAAGATTAAAATTATGATTGAATGTTATCAAAATCGGACAACATCTAAACCGAAAATTGGATCTTATTTCGGTATTGTCTTGGATTTTTAAACTAAAATAAAATAAAATATTTTCAAAGTAATAATATAATAATATTCAAAATAATTTAAAGAGAAAAAACAAAAAAATGAGCCTTAGTTTTTGGTAAATAAGCCGATTCGAGCAGTTTTGAAAAAACAAAATTTGAGTTTCTCTAACGCATGTTCGGATGCAAGTTTCATCCGATTGAGGGTCGAGTTTTGTCTCACTCATACGCAACTTGTCTCACTCGGACGCAACTTGACTCATTGAGACTCTCACTCATAATAATTTGAAATTTTTACCACACATTCAAGATAATAAAAGACACTAATCTATAAATTTTTAAATTTTTTCAACAATTATACGATTTATTATAATACTTTTAATACATAAATAAACTTATATGCACTCAACCATGAAAAATATTATATATTGTAAAATACTATCAGCACTCTACCTTGAAAAGTACCCATGGGTCTTATCTATATGCTAGAAAGTACTTTTTTTGTTAAAATACGACAATAAAAATTGGTAAAACTTTTATCACACACTTGCAGCACTATAAGACAATATTCTAGAAAGTTTCATGACTTTTTATTGATGTATGTAATTTTAACAAAATTTATTTGTTTATGTGCTAAACAAATTATAGTAAATCGTAACATTGTTGAAAATTCATGAAACTTTGTGCAATATTGTCTTACAGCTTTTTAAATGTGTGAAGATTTTGAAGAATTTTTATTGTCTTATGTAATTTTAACATTTTTTTTGTTTATGTATTAAAAATATCTAGAGTAGTGTTTTTTGTTATTGTAAATGTGTGATAAAAATTTCAAGTCGATAAAATTTTCTTAGCTAAATTAATTAAAAATAGAAAATTAAAAAAAATTAGGTCCGGACTCAAGTTGCGTCTGAGTGAGGCAAGTTGCGTCCGAGTGATGCAAGTTACGTTCGAGTGAGGCAAGATTCGACCCTCACTCGGACTCAAGTTGCGTCCGAGCATGCATCCAGGAAGCCTAATTTTTTTTCTAAAATTCATGCTCGAATTGACCTATTTACCCGAAACTCAAGGCCATTTTTTTGTTTTTACCTTAATTAAATTATACAAAATATAAAAATTA
The DNA here is from genome assembly GCA_003255005.1 of Begonia fuchsioides. Lineage (NCBI taxonomy): Eukaryota > Viridiplantae > Streptophyta > Magnoliopsida > Cucurbitales > Begoniaceae > Begonia > Begonia fuchsioides. The sequence continues at coordinate 268,569 of QAOC01049635.1, read as the reverse complement.
AAACATAGATTAAAATAGTGAAAAAATTATAATAATTAGTAATTTTACTCTACAAACATTTCAAAATATATATTTATCAAAATTATTCATTATATCATCAGTTGTCAATGATAACGAGAACTGAACATAGTCTGATCTTAAAAGAATAAAACTGAATCAATATATTTTCGTCCTAAAATTTAACCATACATTATCAATAGTGAGACCAGGATTAGACTAAAAAACTATGCTCCCGTCCGGCCTATCTATTTGAGTTCGTTTTGGCTACCACTAATTCTATGAAACGCAGGTTTTTGCTATTATAAAGTGTGTTTAATCATGCAAAAATCCAATACATAGCAAAATCAGAGATGGGAGGGGGAGATCAGAAGTGGGAAAGTGGACGATGACGAACAGAAAAGCCTGGACCTTTCTCTTCATTTATAAAGACGATGGTGATGGTGGTGGAGAGGAAAGCTTGAAACTTTCATGGGGAAATGAGCAAAACTTGTTAACAAGATAAAATTTCTAAGCGTTAGACTCTCACACCCCAGCCTGATAGTTTATAGAGAGGTAAGTCACGGTGACTCAGTAGACTAGAGATGAGAGGTTTTTACCTGCGTCCACAAGGAGCTACCCCACATTGGAGGTAACAACTCTCACACTAGCGACTGTCAGGATTCGAACTTTGACATTTGTTACAAACTCTATCATTTATAAACCGATTGAGTTATGTCTGTGCGGACGAAATGAGCAAAACTTTATTGAACTGGTCGTTGGTTTCGATCAGTTTCTAGAGAGATGATAAAACTAGAGAGAGAATCGGTGTCTCGAGAGTCTCAGCGACGATGTCGTTTAGTATGCAAAGTGTTTGACCGAGTTTTACTATGCTTTGTTTGCTCAAAATCATTCACTTCAATTAGTAAACTTTTGAAAAACAAAGAAACCCTAATTCACATTTTCTAGAAACCTTTTATAGTTATCAATTTTTCTAATAATATATTATCATATTTACTTAAAATATTTACCATATATAATAAAAAAATATTCTGAAATGTTTAATAAATTTTGAAAGTTTACTCGATTGATCATTCAAACATGTTACAATGTTAAACTAGAAAGAAGTTAATGCATCATAATCCATTATTCCATTAGATTTCTCGTGATTAGATTGAAATATATTTCGATTCTAGTTTGAATTTTAAAAAAATCGAACAGAAACAACGAGTTGCAATCCCGTTTAAAGGAGAATCGATAGAGAATAAAATTTATTTTTTTAAATTCACACCAGAATATGGCTATTTATTCGAAACTCGAGCTATTTTTAGATTTTAACCTTACGATGCCAAATTTAAATCCGAATATATTCATTAAATTGAAAAAAATAAATAAATAAAAGGGTTTGGCAAATTTGATTGCAGAAAATCAGTGGAACCAAATGGAGCCATGTTCAATTCATGCCAATGCTTACACCTAAGGTGGATGTTTTGTGAGGAACATAATTGGGTTTCCTCAAAATTCAAACTTTTTTTAAACCCGAAAAAAAAATCTAGCATTTCACGATTTTGTTCGTGTTATCGTAAATTCTGAATTGTCGCCTTTTTAATTCATTGTCATTTTTTTGTATTTAGCCGATTAATTTTCTAAACCGGTAGGGGGTTGGTGTAAAAAGTTCACGCATTTTGGCAACAACTAAACACATGCGTACGCTCATCTACGTCTACATTTATATCGGTACCGAGACTCTTCGGGTTTAGGTCAAGCTTCATAGTGCTTGAGCTTTTTACGTACCAATGACCATAAAACGGACGATGATCGAAAAAAATTGCACGTGCTATGTGTGTGAAAAGCTCAATGCCTAGCCAAACAAACACAACTCGACCGGGTCAAAAAAAAAAAATCGGTTTGAGTCGGATTTTGAGTTCTCCTTTTAACCCAAAACTCATTCGGGTTGGACTTGCCAGGTGAAAACCCGACCCAACCCAAACTGTGTCCACCTCTAGGTCCATAGAGAAATCGGTAGTTTTTGGGTAAAAATTCGATTTAAGCTTAATTTTTTTGATAAATAGCTGAATTAAAATTAATTTTGAGTTCATCACTTTCCTTTGGACGCACTCACCCTCTGAAAGATCACTAAGTCCGAAGAAGAGTGATCGCGTATGTATCAAATGTTAAAGAATTTAAAATTAATTTTTTTATTAATTTTGGTCGATGACGGAGTTAAAAGGACATCTAAAGAAAGTCAAAGGTATCGCAGTTACCGAAAATTCCGTTAGTTAGCGTCGTCAATCATGTGGACACGTGGCTTGTATCTAACGACTGTCTTAATTCGATGCCAAAGAGGCAATCCCACGTCGACAATTAAATTCTCTCTGATTTATTTTATTTTATTGTAATAATTTTATAAAATTCAAAAATATTTAATAACTATAAATTATTTTATTATATTGAAAAATATCTTAAATTTATTAAAGGTAATTAATTAAAAGGAGTGGCATGTGAGAGGTGCTGGTCCCTTTGGGAAAGAAGTGAGGGGGGGAATTGCACGTGATCGACCGACGCACGTGACACGTGGGAGAGAGAAAGAGAAACTGTTATTTGCAGTTAGATCGCGGTTAAGATTAACCAAGCCTAATTAGATGATTAATTTAATTAATCACTTTTTGCTTCCTATAAAAGTACGCTTCGTCCGTGCTTTTCTTTGACTCCCCCTTCGTTTTCCTCTTTCAATATCTGCGCGATTTCAGAGACGGAGATAGATAGAGAGAAATCGAAACGCATTAATCTAGAGAGAGAGAGAGAGAGCTTGAAGAGCAACAATGGCGGTGGCTCTGAGATCCTTCCCTGCTTGTTCGATACTGATCGTTCTTATCCAACTTCTCCTGGACTTGAAATTCGCTCAGTCGAGGTATGAATTAAGAATAGAGCTCAAACTTTTTTTTTTTGTTTCTGGTCGATATTTCGGCGCAATTTGTATTGACTTTCGATTCGATTTTTTTTTACCACAGTTTTACAGAAACAGCGCACTTGCAGAGCTCCAAGAATTCATCAATGGCGGAAAGGTCTGTACTCTAAACCTAGACCTTTAGTTGCATTTTAGAATAACCCGTTCAGGTAGACATTTCTGGATCGTTAACTTTGCTCCTGGACTTCAGCATTTGTTTCTGAAAACCGAATTCTTCGTTTGACTCAAATCTTGACCAACCTAGATTACAGCAGAATCAACTATGATTTCTTGATATATCATTAACACCTGGTTTGATTTATTGTTTTTGCTAATGATGTTCTGATTATCTTTTTAGGTGGATTGAAAGTTTAAATGAACACGCAGTTAAAGATCCAGAGGAGGTTGCATCCATGGTTAACATGTACTTGTCTCTATTCCTTCTTGTCTTATTTTCCTATCAACAATTGCTTGTTCACCGACAGAAGAGTAGCACAGCTAAATAGTCGCTGTAATGAGTGTCTTTTCACCTTCCGATTGATAAATTCTTTGACAAGGGTTAAAAATCAATTCACCCGCCTGAAAAAACTCCGGTCAAAACGGTCAGAGATTGTCCCAATGTTATGACAGAACCTTTTACTCTCGAGGAAATGATAGTGATCGGAACTAAAACAGAGCAAGATCCGATATTTTTTGTTTTGTTGTGTAGAATTTATGATGTTAAATCTGATTTTGTTCTTTAAAATGTCCCCGAAAAACCGCCATTAATGCTCTGGTTTCATTCTCCACCAAGCTTGTTGCCTCTGCCATTGCTAAAAACATACATTTCCTGGTTCCTGAAGATCCAGAACTCCTTAATTATTCGTCCTTTTCAAGTTTGCCCGAGGTTTATTCTGAAAATCCATCCACCCGTTAGCTTCTTTTCCAGTTTCCTTTCTCTCTCTGCTTCAATCTTCTCTCACATGCCCATCCATGCCAGATCCGACCCACCCTCATTACTGCTTTCATCTCTCTTATCTTGTTCAACTTCTCATTTTGATGAAAGTATAAAAATATAAAAACCCTGCAAGTTTCTCAGATGGAAATCAAATAAAGTCCAACAAAACGGCCCGAATTCGTTGGAATCCAATGCACTTGGAGTAGTTAATGCTGAGCGGTGACTCACCGACCAAACTAATCCAAAAGCTGGATATTATAGTTTACAGTTTAAAGCATGTTTCTCTGGTATTTAGATCTAAGTTTGTGCTTTTTTTATTTAGTTTAAGATGATTAGATCCATTTCAGGACGAATAAACAATGTGGGTTCATAAGATTCTCCAAAACAGAGCCCGTGATGAACAGAGTAAAGAAAGAGAGACTGTTTTAGATTACTAGCTCCCTGCACTGATCATATATTGGGTTAGTAGGTGTTTAACGGCAACGGAGCTCCGTCTCTCCGGCCGGTGAAAATATAGAAACTCCGATCACAAAATCAGAGTCGGTCCAGCTGAGTCATAACTATGGCAATCAATGAAACCGCCCCCGACCCGTTTAATGATCCATTTTGAATTTATAGATTCACGTCCACCGACGGCGTCCAAAGGATAGGTGCTAGACAAGAACGCGTCAACAATCTGAAATCCATTATTTTCTTGTTTCGAAATTAGGGCAGACAAATGTTCCGTACGACCCGTAAATTACCCATGTCCCACGGATAATTTCCTTGCGGATTGAAGAAGATTGGAGTAATTATTGGATCGTTTGTTTTGCAGGCGAATCGTCAACAGCACGGAGAGGAGAAATCTGGGATATTTTTCGTGCGCTACAGGAAATCCGATCGATGACTGTTGGCGGTGCGACCCACGGTGGCAGATGCGCCGAAAGCGCCTCGCCGACTGCGGCATTGGGTTCGGCCGCAACGCTGTCGGAGGTCGAGACGGGCGTTACTACGTCGTCTCCGATCCCGGCGACGATGACCCGGTCAATCCAAGACCCGGCACTCTCCGCCACGCCGTCATTCAAGATCAACCACTGTGGATCGTCTTCAAACGCGACATGGTGATCACTCTAAAGCAAGAGCTAATCATGAACAGCTTCAAGACGATTGACGGTCGAGGCGTGAACGTTCATATTGCTTACGGGGCTTGCATTACGATTCAGTTCATTACGAATGTGATTATCCATGGCCTCCACATTCACGACTGCAAGCCGACCGGGAATGCGATGGTTCGAAGCTCGCCCAGCCACTACGGGTGGCGGACAATGGCCGACGGCGACGCTATTTCCATTTTTGGATCGAGTCATATTTGGGTCGACCACAATTCTCTGTCTAATTGCGCCGATGGGCTGGTCGACGCCGTCATGGGTTCCACCGCCATTACAATCTCCAACAACTACTTCACTCATCACAACGAGGTGAATTACTTAGTTGAAAAACAGTCTACGGAAGAACAAAAACATGACTTTTATTTACATATGAAATTGGGCAAACAGGTGATTCTTCTGGGTCACAGCGATTCTTACACCAGGGACAAGCAAATGCAAGTGACCATCGCCTACAATCATTTTGGAGAGGGTCTTATCCAAAGAATGCCAAGGTAGATACATTATTTTCTCCTCTCTCTCTCATGCATAATTGGAGCTAAAACGTGGGACATGTTTCTAATGTCGCAGGTGCAGGCATGGATATTTTCATGTCGTGAACAACGACTACACCCACTGGGAAATGTATGCCATCGGCGGAAGTGCCGATCCGACCATCAACAGCCAAGGAAATCGATACTTAGCCCCTGTAAACCCGTTCGCAAAAGAGGTAAGTATAATCATTGCTTTCACTAGCAAAATATCTTTCATTTATATTCCAATGAAATTCCAGGTTACGAAGAGGGTCGATACGAACTCGTACTGGTGGAAGAACTGGAATTGGAGATCAGAAGGGGACCTGTTGCTCAACGGAGCCTACTTCATCCCGTCAGGAGCCGGTGCTGGAGCAAGCTATGCAAGAGCGTCCAGCTTGGGAGCCAAGCCTTCCTCCTTGGTCGCCTCCATCACCTCCGGTGCAGGTGCTCTTTCTTGCCGCCGTGGTTACCAGTGCTAAAATTTTTCATATGCATTGGATATAAAATTCAAGGAAGAAAAAAAAGAAAAAAAGTAGTCATTTTTTCTTCCATATATTTATATTTTCATAGCAATATGGTGCTAGAGTTTGTTGCCTTGCCCTCTACTTTGTGTTCCCATCACTCTTTTCCCAAACAAATACTTGACAAAGTTGTATATCTTTTGTTCACATTTCAATGTCAAAGGTTGTAGCAATCTATTCCTTAATCCTTCATTTTCAACACATCACAATGTCCATCCGAATTTCAATTGACTTTTCGGGTATCATCACAAAATATTAAATGGTCACATGTTTAGATCCTACTATCGACATCGGTGAATATTTGAATCTCAAAGATTTAGATTGAGATGGGGTTGGGCAAGGCCGACCCCATCTACATGTGACGCATCGCTCACCTGCATGGCAATAGCAAATGCTATGCCAACCTGTCTGTTTCTTCCCATGTTCCCAATTATCACTCAATCAAATCCTCCTAATCTCAGCCTCGTGGGTTTTTTTCCGATAAATTCAATCTATAGGCAATTATATTCCCTTGATATAACGTATTAAATCGATTATGATGTCAATTTAGAGCAGGTCACAACTTCTATCTTCTCACAGTTAAGCTAGACTAGGATTAAACACATGAAGAGAAGAAAACTAAGCAAATGAATCATGTATTGTTCAAGAGTGTATTCATAAATGATGAGTGAAGACTTACCTCAGCAGCTGATATTTACTTGTACTTGTCCATTATTCATCTGGCTTCTTCTAAAGTGTCCTCTGTAGAGGTAGAAGAACCACTATCTCCTCCTCCTCCTCTAGGGCCTTCGTCTTTGTTCAAGGCTATGAAAATGAAATACGCTAATCCCATCGTACCCTGTTCCAGAAATAAACGATTCATTCCTTGCAAGACAATCCAAACCCGTAGGCGAAGTTTTTTCGTTCTCTTTTATTCACCGATTATTGAAGAAGAAAATGAAAATTCATCTAAAATTAAAAAGATATAATCTAAAAGATTTTTGGTATAGTTTTGAAGTAAATGGGGAACAATCACAATGTCTACTAGTGCAAAGCTTTATTTATCTAGCAAATTTCAAGGCCATAATCTGAAAAGCCTTTATCTTATGGACTCCATGAATGTTGTTTATGTTTCTAGGCCCTTTATTGTTCTGAATTCTCTATTTAGAAAACCGAGCCAATCCGAACCAAATCGAACCGAACCAACTTATGCAGCGAAATTCATGTTCGTCCACTCCAAAGATGAAAAGGACTCAAACCCATCAAAATGCGTCATGTTCAAGTTCTCGGGTCGGTGATTTGGATTCTTTCATACAACTCGCGTCATCAATTTTAAAATTCGTGTTTGCACGGCCACAATCCAACCACTTTTGGTTTATTTTTATGGAAGAATAAAAAAACCAACTTGGCTTTTTGGGTCGATGTAGTCGGAGTAATAATTAAATTTAATATTTTTATAATTGAAAGAGAAATGCTCCCAAAGAAACATTTGATTAAAAAAGAATAAAGTGTACTTTAATAATATCCTTGTACATTTAACTAATGTGAGCCCATTTCTCTATGCTTTTTTTTTGGCAAGGTGGCACGTTCTAGTTCGCAATAATGAAGCTGGCTACTCTATCCTACGCACCCTAGATAATATTTATTATTGACTCCAACTCCAACTCTTACTTAAAATAGAAAAAACTACTAAAAAAGACACAATTTTGACTGTCATATGGCTCTTTCTTTGACCAAATTCAACGTCAATGTCCAATTTTCTATGCTATCCTTCTATTTTGTACTCTTTTTTAATGCCTAGAGAACATACTAGAAGGAAGATTATGGCCAAACTCACTCAAATTAATTATCTAGCCCGTGAAAAATTACATAAAATAACGTAGACACGTGAACTAGCCATCCCGAATTGAGGTCGGGATCTGTCACCGTACGGTGATGACTTCTAAGTGGAAGTTCGCTACCTTAGAAGTAAATATGAACGGATCGAACTCTAAGCGAACAATATTAGGCTCAAACTAAACTAACTTGCCTTGGCCGGGTAGGGTTGTTGGCTATAAACCCTAAGTGTAGCTCACTCGACACTTATGAACAGAGCCTGAAAATAATATGGTTTCCGAGTGCATGAATTCAAGATCCGTTCAAGCAAAACAAGACTTTTAACAAGCCAATAACGTGGAATATGAAACCCTAGCAGCACATAGGATTAGCTGCATTGGCCGAAGCTTCTGACTAGAAAACTAAAATCAAAATCAGAAGGGAAAACCCTAGAAAAGGGTTCTGGGTCTTCTTCTATCATGGCCATTCGTCTTTCATGCATAACCTAGAAAACAAGAGAGAGAAAGAGGAGAGAGAGAGAAAGAGAATTCTCTGAGTTTTCTAGTTCATTTATGGTACTCGTTAGAGGGTAGATGCAGTGGTAAATTCTGCATTTTGCTGCAGATTTCTCTGAGATTTGGCTGGCCTTTTGTTCTCTGATTTCGGACCTGGTTGCCTCACTTTCACCCCTCGAATCATCTGCATGTTTATGCCCAGTTTTATAGGTCGGTAAAGCTTTGAGAAATTTGAACGAAGACTGTCGGGAATTCAGATTCAACGTACATATTTGCTGCTCTTTAAGTCGGAGTAGATGACTATGAAGTCTCCCTCTTTCAGTCCGTTAGCCTTCACAAAATCCCCTAGGAAAAAAAGAAAACCACAGTTGTTCCGCCATGGACAACAGTTCAGGAAAAATCTAAGGTCAAAGGCTTCACAAATCGTGAACCTTTAAACGAGGAAATAACTCCAGAAAACGGATACCCACCAGTGTTTTCAAGAAGATACATCCTGCTTTTGTTGTTTGGCCAGTACCTGGAATTCAACGAAGAGAGAGAAAGAGATGGAGAGAGAGAGAGAGAGAGAGAGGGTTAAGTTTCCATTGGTGGGTTTTAGTCAGAAACTGTGGGGAGTGAAAAACCTGTAACGCATGCTCCAAACTTGAGAAGTTGCAATGTCTTCCATGGCAATGGAAATTCCATCTCTTGCTTCAAGTTCAGGTAGATGGGTTTCTGCTTCTTTCTGTAAAATTCAAACTTTTGATGGAAAGTAACTTGAAAACACATAGAATAGAAGAAATTTACGACAAAAATCGTCGAAATTTGAGGTATAAAAGCTTTGAAAAGAGATTAAAACTACCTTGGGTAACACAATTCTTCCTAGACTACCCACGTCACTTTGCTTCAAAACTTTCTGCAGTAGAAACTTCAAATTCTTCTCAGGTTTCCCTCCCTTGATTAGCCATGCATTGCGATTTAGATCGAGCTTGAAAAAAGAACAATAGATCTGAAGAAATGGTATCGTGAAAGAAAGCCTACCTGTCGCCGATCAAATGTGGTTTTTCCGGCCAAAGTTGGGCCGTGGATGGACGCCCGATACGACGGAGGAGTGGGGGGAGGATCGGAGGAAAAATTAGGCGACCGTTGAGAAACACCACAGTTGCTCGAATTAGGTGGTGCAAGAGGAGCTAGCTCTGTGGTGCAATTTTCGTCTGTTCTAAGTCGCTGATGATTGGACCCTTGATCCAAAAACTGATTTCGTTGATTGTGATTTCGATGATCGGAGTGATGCCGGTGATGGGACAACACGCGCCGCTGCCTCGCCATTCTAATCTTCCTCGCTTCTTTTGTAGTAGAAGACCCCAATCTCTGCAACGTCTCGCCTTGCCCATGAAAATGCAGATATTGACATTGCTTTCCATTTCCAGAGCTAAAACTTCGTTGAATTAGCTGGAAATTGTTTTCTGGATATGAACCAAAATCCGTCGAAGCTGACGAAAATTGCGATGGCGGCCGCGTTCGAGAAGAATCAAGAATTTGAAAATGATCGTCCTCAAGTGGGTAAGGATCCGGGCTCATGGATCCCGCCGTTGGAGGGTGATACGGCGGTGGCGCTGTAGGAACAGCGGCGGCCGTTGCGAAAGGTGGAGGCTGGATCGGCCATGGATTTGGAGCGATTGAATCTGAGTTTGAGTTGGGGATGGGGCTTCGAAAAAGCCCTTCCAATCTTCGTTTTCGAAGATGATTAGTCTGAACCCATTCAAGAATAAGCTTCAACAACTGCTTCATTCCGTCCTTTCCGCCGCCGAGCCGTCTCGCCGCCGATTCAATAGTCGATTTCTTGATCTTCACACTTCTTAAATCTTCAGCAGAAACAGTCTCTCGGTTTGTTCTAAGCCACTCCAAGAACACTGTTCCCATCTCTTCTTTATCTCTATCTTCCTCTTTTCTCTCCGTCGTCCCATGGTGGCTCCGTTCACCGTCAATTTGAAGATTTGGGTTCTCTGAATTTCCATGGAGGTCGTTTGCATTTGGCAATATCCAGGAAGGTACAAAAACGTCGCTGCTGTCCAACATTTCCGCACACCCAAAAGTTTCCATCACATCCATGATATCAACCCCATTACCGGAACCTGTTGCGATCTCGATGGAAGCAGTAGAGGATAGCTTCGCCGGAGACTGGTCATCTTTATCGGCGTCTGATTTAGGAACCGCCCAAGAAGCGGAGGAAGAAGAAGAAGAAGAAGACGAGGAATAAGACGAGGATGATGAAGAAGAAGAGGCAGAAGACGAGCTACCAATAACCTTAAGATGAGCAGAAGCTGACATGGACGACGGAGAAGATGACGCCATGGATTGAAAATCTGGGAGAGGAGGAAACTCAATGTCGAGCATGGAAGTATTGTTCAGCAGATCTTCTTGAACCATTTCAAGCCACATTACTTTCCCATCTTCAGCCTCCATAGCCTCTTCCTCTTCTAAACCTGATCTCGAATTTGCAGTCCCTCACCCTCCATCTCCGAAACTCCGACCACTCGTTTTAAGATTTTACAGCAGTATCGAACAGAGATTGAGAGAGAAAAACCCAGAGAGGATTTAGGTTTCTCCGGATGAGTTAAAGTGTATCCTATTAAGGAAGCAAAAGAGACAGAGGGACCCGATTTTCTCCGCCGAGAAGAAGAAACGGCATAAAGCATCTCAGACGTCCAATCAATAAAAAGCATTAAAGTTAAAGCAACAAACGCCGTTCACAGTAAAAGAAATCTCTATCTTCATCCAACTTCCGATCATCGGAAAACTGGAGCCGGACTGAACAGTTCGCCGTCGCCGGGTTCTGTTCATCGAAAGGAAAACAACCCATGTAAAGAAAAAAGCCCATCATCCATTGATCAATCTCTTACTTTGGAGGCTCTGAGAATAGAGCTGTGAATGCTTTAATGGCGTCTAGTGAGAGAGAAAAAGAATCAAATTAAATGAGAGAGAGAAACAAGAAAGAGAAGCTGCTGGCGATACCCTGCCAAACTCCAGACGTCTTAACCTCACTTGTGAACAATCGGTGCTCCAGTCGCTTCTATTGGAACGGCGACAAATGAGAAGACTTTTCAACAATGTGAAAACGCTGTCGTTTTCGAAATTCCTTTTTTTTTTAAATCTTTTAAAAAATATTAACTAAATCGTGGCGATGCTGGAATTCAGTTCTAAATTATTGGATCCAATCTTTTATTATAATTAAATTTAGATTAAAAATCGAATCAGCCTCTTATTAACGTTTTTTAACAAATTAAATTAAAAATTAATCATTGCAATTTATATTGCTAGACAATTAACATCTTTAGAATATAACTTGATCCAAAAGGCGAAATTCATCGCCCACAGAGCCCTCACACTCTGACCCGACAGCATGTGATGAGGTTAATCACGGTGACTCAACGACCCAGAGATGTGAGACATTTACCTAACACCACGAGGAACAACTTCAATATTGGAGGATTAAACTCTCACACTGTGCTGGCGCAGGTTTCGAACCGTAGCTCTTGATGCAAATTTGTCATTCCTGAACCAACTGAGCTATGTCTGCCGACTATATACCTCAATCGAAATGGAGTGAGTTGTCCTTTTTTTTAATATAAATTTTTTATTTTTCAATAAATTGTTAAAAAATTAATAAAAATAGCAAAAAATACAAACTAAAATCATAAAATTATCTTTTTTCAATTATGATAAAATTCAAATAATTTTTTAAATTCAAAATATTTATTACAATTGCTATTATAATTATTTACCATAATTCTTTTAACAAATTGTTCACTTTTAAAATGCATAAAAGATTATAATTTAATTGCATTTCATAAGCTCAACACCAACAAAATTTCTCAAAAATAACCAAACTTGCAAAATCCCTCACAGCTTCTTCCACCAATTCTTCAAGCAAGTTCCCCTCTATCTCCCTCTCTAGTCTCTCTCCTTCACTTTTCAAACTCTCCCCCCACTCTTTCCCCACAACCTTCTTTCTAACCACCCTTTCCAAAACCAAGCTTCCCGAGTCCCCTTCTTCGACACCGACGAGCGACCTTGCTTCGTTATCGAACCATTTTTTCATTTTTTCCAGAACTCCTTCGATCGATATCGTCTTTCCATTCCAATCGGTCTCATTGTCCGTGGAATCCAACAAGGCTGCAGAGACCCAATCATATACGAGCGTTCGATGAGATTTAGATTCCCTCCACTTAGCCTCGTAAAACGGTTCTTTCCCATCGAGATTGATGTACTTCTCTCTCAAAGATGGGTCCAGTGGATGTTCGAGCGAATGCCATCGAAGGGGAAATGAGTTGTGTTCGAGGCCAGCCGATTTTAGAAGTGTTTGCACGAAAAGAAGGAAGTTTCTTTCCTCATCTGCTTTAGTCGGAACTGACGAGGTTTGGAAGGGCAATTTGTTCGATGCACACGAACAAGAATCGTCGAGCTGTAGAGTTCGCGCAATGGACTCAATCGGGGGCGACTTGTCGATTATTGATTTCGCTTGATGCTGAAAGCCTATCAATCACAAGTTTATTAGTTAGAGAAATCATTAACAGATAGATAGAGAGAGAGAGAGAGATCACCAGGCCGGAAATCGCTAAAGCTGCTGTGATTCTTCTCAAAATGTGGTTCGAGGAGTAGAATTGTCCGAGGTTGTTCTTGACCCATATTTAAAACAGATGATCCTTTCTGCAAATAGTTGACTAAACTTATGAATCAAGAAAAGTATTTCATGGCTTCCACTGAGATGCAGATATAATTCTTAATCAAATTCGCAAGCTTATAAATACAAAGATAACAGTAATTGGAAATTTTAATGAGTAATGAAAGGTTTATATTCTAAGCATATTTTTTTATTATAAAAACTACACTGTTAAGTTATTATTGAGGCAATAAATATAATAATATTTATTTTAATTATAAAATATGAATTTAATCTAGATCAATCACGACTCGACACTTCAGCATGAAAATATATTATAAAAGTAACCTAGCATTGATCAATTTTAAAATCAGAAACTTAGCATCTTCACTTATTTATTTGGAAAGCATGATTATCAAAAACAAAGAAAAAAGATTTACCTCATGGAAATCATAGCTTCTTTGGTGACTTATTTTGGTCGACTCTGAAAGTATATTTGACGATGAACCAACTGATGAGCACCCTTTGACTCCATTATTATTCATAATATTAGTCCTATGGCCATAAATTTCATCGTCATTTGTATCACAATTTGCCTCTTTACTTAATTTCTTATTCCTCGGAAAAAATAAGCTGGAAACTCTGCCCTTTAACAAAGATTTTGAATCCATTTCCTTTTCACCCATCTTGTTGATTCCGAGATATGAAGTTTCCTTGCCGATCATCGTAGAAGATTCAGGGGCAGATTTCGACCTTGTAAGGTTTATAGGCCAATCTTCAACATATTCTTGTTTCCCTTCACAAGTCAAACTAAGAACAGACTCTATTTGTGTAGGTTTCTTAAAGTCTTTCTTTGTTTCACATAGTGCAAGCATGTCTCCCAATGTGTGTGAGTTTCTTCTTACACTTCTTTGTTCTTGAGTGTTACCATTGGAAGCCATCATTGCCCATCTTTCAGATAATCGCTTCTTGGCTTCCTTTCTGACTGACCATTCAGGCGAACACGAAGCCCGGCTGAAAGAAGAGGACGAAAAGGAGCCCACACACCTTTTAACATAATCCCACGAATGCCTTGAAGAAGGTGACATAAACTCTGAATCGGTTGAGTTTTCAAAGGCCTGCACATTTTCTAACTTGTGAAATGAACTATCCTTGCCAGAGCAAACATTAGAAGCCATGGAAGATATGAACATCTCGTCATTCGCTTGGTTTCCCATTAGATTTGCACGCATTTTATGCGTTATCTCTCGGGCTAATCTTCTTGATAGCTCTGCCCCATCATTTTCAGGCTCAGATTCTCCGTGCGAAGAAACTACATTCTTTATGTCAGGGACTTTCAGACGACTGGGCTTCAATACTACAATTCGAGTAGGTTGAACTGTGAATTCATCATCCATCTGAGGTCTCATGGCAGTGGAAGAACTTTGTTCAACTTGCGCTCGTTTCTTCAATGTTTTGTACCTCTTTATACTTGAAGCTTTTAAATTTTCAACATTCGAAGGTCGAAGAATCGTGATCCGTTTTGTCCCAGGTGATGAAGGAAGAGAATGGAACTCAAACAGATTCTTTACAAACACGGAGTTTGGCTCTTGCAGAAAACTCACGAACACATCTCGGTTTGAGTTTAATACTTCCAATGCATCTTGAAATTCCTTAGACTGTCGAAGTTTCTCATCTGTAGCCAGGTGTTTTGCTTCCATGAATTTCCGACGAACAAGGCTCATTTTTTTCTCATTCGCTCCTCGTTTGTTACCATCAACTTGAAGTGATTTTTTCCTCACACACTCACTCTCTGATGACAGCTTTCGATTTTCATGAAAATCTTTGTACTCATGAACTGATATATGGTGAATTTGAGTCAATTGACCTTGCAATCTCTTCTCCGAGAGCCTATATTCTCTTTCAATCTTTCTTCCATTCGTCGCCAAATCTTTGATTTTACTCGGGCAATGCTCTCTTGCATGGATTTTTGGAAGAGTGTCGAGTCCCATCAACTTAGCAACCACATTGGGGGACCTGTCCTTAGACTCTGCTTCCTGCATATCCTCTTCTACTGGTCTCTTTGCTGGCATTCCAATTTCTTTCACATTCCAAGCTCTCTGCAATTTAATTGTGAAATCATTCATACACGTTTGATGTTCAGCAGCAACACTCTAAATGATAAAAATGCGCATATTTTTTTTACCAAATTGTCATCCATTTCGTGTCTATGGTCATTGGGACTAGTTCCAATTCCAACATTTGATCGATCCCTTGAGGGTAAAGAATCTGAAAATCATCCCCATCCATGTCATTAAGAAACATACAATTGAAAATGGCAAAAATATGTTTATCTATACTGAGTAAAACCAGTTAAAGAGTTCAACATTTTGAAGGTCGAAAGCCCCCATTGAATAAAAAGCAAGAAGAATTGCACGGAAGTACAAAAAGTAAACGAAAACCTTCAATAACTACAGCAAAAACAAAGAAGGGAGGAACAGGCGCTCACCGTCAAAGATTGGCCTGTCAGTGAGAAGCTTTTTGCTATGAATCCCTGCGTTGAGATCAAAGAGGTTCACCATTCTGCCTAAGCAACCGGGATATGGTTTTTCAAGGTTGCTTTCATTTCTTCTCTGAGTATTGTTCGTCATGAGATGGCTGCAGATACAGAAATTTCACAGAATTAATCATAGAAACACAGGAGCAACGACTTTTCATGGAGCAGAAGAAGGAAGCAAATTGGGGAGTAAGGAGACGGCAGTGTTAAAATCAATACGAACATTCAAATGAAAAATCACATCATTTTGTGTCCAATGAAAATTTGAAAGTTCGATAAAACTTATCCAGGGAGCACGAGGATCAGTCTCAGAAAGTCCCTCCCCTTTCTATTGGAATCCAAATGATAAAAATCAGAATCCAGATTCCTACAACTCAACTTTCCCTAACCCATCAAGCAGAAGAATGGAGTCAAAAGGAAAACAATAGAATTAATCAAAAGATGAAGACGCCATAGACACAAGCCAGTAAGAAGAAAGCCGAATTCAAAGGGCCCGGGCGAGGGATTTCGCCTTTTGGTACAAAGAAAGCGGAATTCAAACGACGACAAAGGAAAATGAGACCGATAAGAAAGCGTATAGATTAGCCAAGAAAATAAACGTAGAGAGAGAGAGAGGAGAGAGAAGATAAAAAAGGTAACAGCTAGCTAAAAGGGAGCAGTGCCGCAGAATGTAATAGAACCAAATTTCTGACGCTTGGAATGACGAAAAAGCAGCAATCTACAGAGAGAAAGCGAATGGGACAAACCGGGGAGCGGCGGGGGGAAGTAGGGTCGCCGGGATCTAGTATCTCAACGGGAATGCAGACGTGGACTCGCCGCGGATCTGAGATAGGGATCCTGGAAGAGCGTGGAAGATAGCAAATGGGACATGGAACGCTCCTCTGGTACGCTGTTCAGTACAGTGAGAATATAAAAAAAGAAAACAAACAAAAGAAGAAAATGAGAGATTTTACGAGGTGGGTTTTCTCAGTTCTGTGGTGAGGAAACTCTCTCTCTCTCTCTCCTCTCTTTTCTCTCTCCTCCCGCCATGGATGATGGATTCATCGCACTGGAAGTAGCTTTGTTTAATCCCGAGTGATCACGAAGCCTGGTTCGTTAATATAATTATTTTGCCTTACCTGTTTAATAATTTATCATATGAAAATAAAATTAAAAATTAATACTTTGCTGTAAAATATATTTTAGAGTAAAAATAAATTTTGAGATTCAATTTTCATAAAATAGATCAAATCGTGCCCGAACTTTTGAAAAATAAAATTTGAGCTCGTCAGACGTAAAAATTCATCCCGGTGAGGCATGATCGGACGAATGAGGTAAAAAAATTTTGTCTCATGCGTCCGATCATGCCTGGCTCGGACGCATCATGCCTTACACAGATGCAACATTCAATTTTTTTTTTAATTTTTTGTTTTTAATTAATTTGACTAATCAAATCTTATCGAAATAACTAAAAAATTTTACCACACATTTACGACAATAAACGACACTACTCTTGAAGTTTTTAAATTCTTGCCTCATGCGTCCGATCATGCCTCACTCGGACGAATGAGGCAAGAATTCTTGCGTCCGACGAGCCCAAATTTTATTTTCCGAAAACTCAAACCCGATTTGATCTATTTTCCAAAAACTCCGGCCCAAAATTTATTTTTCTTTTATATTTATCAACCACAAAACTACATTTGATTCTGATTTTATAAATTAAAATTAATTATACATTTACTAAATGAAAAATAAATTCATGTAGACCTTTTTGTCTTTTGTATTTCTAGTATTTTCAATAGGGGTATCCGATCTTATCTCGAGATAAAACTAAAACAGGAACTCACGACGGTTTTTTTTCCAATTTTATCATGATTTTATTTTATATTTAAAAATAAAATATAATAATAAAATATATTTTTTTATTATATTTGAGTCAGATTTTAAGTAATCGGACAGTTTCTAACTAATTTTAAAATTTATTTCGTATTTTATTAGGGTTTGAGTCAAGTTTTACTCAATTTTAAAAAAAAATTTACTTACGATCTTGATTTTGGTTTCACAGTTTTTATTCTTAAAAATCGACATCAGCTCATAAATTACGATTTTTTAAAAATTAGAATAAAAACAGCAATTTCGGTTCAGTTTACAGTTATGGTTTTGTTTTGCTCACCAGTTGTATGCACAATTTCATATTGTCATGAAATTATTAATTATTAATAATAAATCATTAATAATTATTAATAAAGAAATCATTAATAATTATTAAATTTATTTGATTAAGGTATTATCTAATCATATAATAATTAAGCATAAGATATGCTTTTATTATTTATTTTTGAAAAATTCATTGAGTACCAAATGTCACACCCTCTATTATTATTGATAGATTGTTTACAGCTAAGAAAATAGACGTCTAAATAACTATTAGAGGATTGTTTTGAGATATAACTTAATTAATTGGTAATTTTTTTCTATTTTCATAAAAATATTTTAAAATCTGACTAAAATTGAATAATTGGTATTTAATGCACAAATTGCCGTGGTTATCTATTATAATACAAATTCACTTAGTATAGATTAGAGCCGCCAAATGAGCCGGCAATCGTGAATCGCCCTTCGGCCTTCTCTCTCTCTCGCTCCCTCGCTCCCACGGACGCAATCTGCGACAAAGTGAGAGCCAGGCGAGGCGACGAACGGCGAGGCAACAGACGGCAAGGCGACGGATGGCGAGGCGACGAGATCTGGCGAGGCAACGGACGAGAATGACCGACTTGGAGACGAGATCCGGCAAGGAGACGACGCAAACGATTGACGAGGCGAGGCAACGGACGGCGAGGTGCGACGACAGCGACGGCCGGCGATTCGAGCCTGACGAGCTTGGCTCGTTAGGCTCGCGAGCCTCATCCGTCGAGCTCGGCTCCGGCTCGACCTACAGGCTCGAGCGAGCCAGGCTCGGCACTGTTCCGGTCCGAGCCTGGCTCGGCTCGACATCTAATCGAGTCAGCTTGCTCGTTTGCCGGCTCTAATATAGATGTTGTATATTTAGCTCGAAATAATAATATTTTAATTCTAATTTTTTTACAAAACTAAAGACGATTAAATCTTAGAAGAAGAGTTTACGAACAAATCAACGCGTAATATTGAAATGAAAGACGAAGTTGTACAACATGAATGATTCAAGAGTAATAATTTGAATGAAAACACGACTAAATACGTACAATATTCTAAATAACGGGCAATATTTTAACGTGTTAAAAATTACGTAGAAGAGGCGGAAGCGTATCATGGTGTTCAAATCAATATGTAATATGCTTGTAATAAAAACATATTTAATACAAAAATTAAAATCCAAAGTAAATAGATTGACCAAGATGCTTACTACATTTGATGGAGTTCTTAATTTCCAATGCCCACCCAATTAAATGTAGGGATGGGCAAAACCATACAGGGATCGCAAATCAGATCAGAATTATTAGTTTTAATTGAATTTTGGTATCAATTTTTAAAAAATTATGGTTTATGGGCTGATTTTAGTCTTATAGAATAAAAAATCGTAAAAATGAAACGGGAACCCAGTATCAAAAAAGTTCTAAAATCGAGCAAAATCATACACAAATCCTAATAAAACTCGATATAAATCCAAAAATAGATTATAAGCTCGTTCAATTATTTAAAATATGACCTAAATATAATAAAAATTTATTTTATTAATATATTTTAATTTTTTTAAATATAAAATAAAATTGGGTTAAAATCGGAACCGTTGATTTCACTTCTGGTTCCAAAAATCCTGAACAGTGAAGTCCGATTCCGATTCTATTTCAAGATAAAATCAACTCATGTCAACCCATAATTAAATGCTATTTTCATCCTCTAAAATTTGTGATTTTTTGTCTATACATTCAAGAATCTCCCATATATATAATTCTCGTGTTGTTTCTAGCCTTTTTTTCATTTCGAGGGCCAAGGCGATCAAAATCAATATTATTATACGATTGCGGTAATAAAAATTAGACTAGTGGCTCATTTCATACTAGAAATGATTGCGGTAAATCTTTTAATTATACGATTTTCTATTTTTCAATGATATGCGACAATCTAGACAACTGAATAAGTTCTGTTGCTGGGAAGAAGACAACTGAATAAGTCTTGTTGCGGGGAAGAAGTCTTGCAATGGCAATCATAATTCGACCTAATGCATTCAAATTCTCTATCTTTCTCAAAATTATTAGATTCTCATATCACATCTCATTTCTCTAAGTGCTACATTGCGTTTATCTTTTGGAAGGATGCCCAAAATTAGGGCCACACCATGGACCATGCGTGCATTATGAGTATGAAAAAGACAAATAGTTGTTGCTTGGAGCAATTTCACTAGTGGAGATAACAAAATGTCATGCAAAAAATAGTGAAAAACTATGATTGAAATTGAATAAGACCTAACGATACATATTTTTGAGCACGAGATAACGCGACATGTATCGATAATATGTACGTTGATCTTCGTATTTTCTTCCGACCTTGATTTCTTGATGATTTTTGTGATAACTCGCCTTGCAATGGCAGAGGGAACATCGAATTTCCACGCTGCTGAAGGGTCGAGACTGAGAACAATTCATAAATGGGTTCTTCGCTCTTAATTAGCATAATGCGTTTCGAGAATAACCCAAGAATAAAATCATGTGAATTTCGACTCAAAATATATAATATCATACTACGAGCTTGAAGGCTTCGTAATCTCTCTCTCTCTCTCCGTCTCCGTGAGGTTATCACAGGGACCATAAAATCAACGAAGAACACTACAAAAGGTGAATAATGTGAGCTTAAATGAAGCAGAATATCGTAATGGGGCCACATATCTTGGACACGACGGTGCACCTGCACTAGAAAATGACTCTTGTACCTAAAATGCGAAATCTCTCGTCCCTAGAGCACTCACACTCCGACCCGACAGCTTTTTAAGGGTTTAAATCACGGTGACTCAACGGCGCAGAGATAAGAGACTTTTACCTTATATCTCAAGGAGCCACTCACTAGAAAATGACTCTTCGGCATTTTTGTTTGTGGCTTTTAAAATGGAATATAAATATATTAATTAAACTTAAAAAATTACCCATTTTTAAATATTTATTATCTAAAAAATACCACTTCTTTAAAACACACAAGCCGGAAATTGTCACTTTGAAAATTACCATTTAAAACATCAATCCATTGCTCTTGCGAAAATCGTTGAATAATATTTCTCGATGAATAAATTGTGCGTTTATTACGCATGAATAAAAATGAAACAATTTTATCAAAATAAATTTGCATTCAAAGGAAACCGAAGGAGAGATACACGATCATACGAGTTCAAATAATGAACCAAGCCTTATTCCATCTCCGAGGTTTTTAATATTCAACTACGATTATGTTCGCTAAATTATCAAAAAATATAAATCATTTTTTGCTGCAAAATTTTAAATCATTTTTAATTGCAAAATTGTAACACCCAATTTAGGCCCAACCCAACAAAGATCATTCTTTTTCATCTTAGAACATTGGGTTAATGCGTGTTTTCCGGACCGTTTTTGGTTCTTATGAACTTTCGGTTTGGGTCGGTTCAAGGTGGTTTTTATTATTTATTTCTGAATAATTTTAGTAACGTTATTTTTATTTAATTAATTAAAATCATTTTGGTTAGATTTTTATTTTTTATTGATCCAGTTTTAGGTGTCTTAAAAACCCAAAAACAGAAAAAAAACTAGGGTTTTAAAATAAAATGAAAACGTGGTTGAGTAACGATAAATCTAGAGATTAAACGTAAGGGTCGACAAGGGTTGGTCCGGTCCAGTTTTATCTCGAAATAGAATCAAATCCAGAACTTACAGTTTTGGATTTTTGGAACCGAAACCAGAACCAACAGTTTCGGTTTCATTGTAATTTTAACCTAGTTTTAGTTTATATTTAAAAAAAAAAATTAAAATATAGCATTAAAAAATATATATATTTTATTTATTGAGTAAAATTTTAACTAATTGAGCAAATTTATAATAAATTTTAATATTTCTATCAGATTTTATTAAATTTTATATATAATTTATTTGATTTTAAAAAGAATTTGACACACTATTTCATTTTCAGTTTCATGATAGAATTTTTAAAAAATTAAAATTAAGATGAAATTAAAATTGATATTTCTAATTAAATTTACAATTAAAGATCAGTTTTATCCTTCCCTGATCAAATATATTTATTTAAGTTGTTCTGGGGAGAGGGCAGTCTCAGTTCTATCTGTTTGTTCTTTATTTCTGTCTACTCTAGAGTTGCGCTACGAATTTGCCGCGAAATCTAAGTCTCGAATCTGGATTTGAAGAACGTTTGGACGATTAGAACTGAGAAATGCAGCGTCTGTGACAAGCTGTAGTTGTTTTCTTCTGCTTCGTTTCTTCTTTCCAGACCTTGCTTAGGTCTTCTGCTACTTTAATGGCGTCGGCAGAAGCGCCGGAGAGGCCTCTCCTCGTGAACCCAACTGCGTAAATCCCCGATTTTCCTTTCCATCCCTCAGGAAATGCCGATTTAGGATACCCATTTTTGGAGAAGAATTCGTTTTCCTGTTCATCAGAATTATTTGAAAAGATTAATCGTTGAAAAAAGCGAAATCTTGGTCAGAAAAAAAAAACAGCGTGTCAGCAATTTCTCACCTGAAGCCAGTTCGGGACGTTGCTCCGATACCCAGTGGCGAAAACGACGGAATCGATGTCAAATGTTTCGCCCCCGACGAGCTCAACGGTGGTTGCTGTGAATTTTTTGACGGCCGGAACGACTTTGATGTCGCCGGATCTGATTTTCTCCAGTGCTCCGACGTCTAAGACTGGCGTTTTTCCGATCATATTCTTGAGCTCCAGTGGACCTAAGCACGGCCTTTTCAGCCCGTATTTCTCCACATTTCCGAGCACCAATCTCGCTAAAACCAGCAAAATCTTGTCAACTAGCCGTAGCGGTATCCATTTCATCATTGAAATTGCCAATTCAAATATTGACTTCCCCAAAATTTGTCTGGGTAAAACATGGACCTGTAGAAAAAAACAGAGCAACCCACTTTTAAAATTCCAACGTGAAATTACTGAGTTACTAGATGGAAGTGTAAAAACTGCAGATTTTTTCTTTTAAATGTTATAATTGAGCTTACCGAGCTTCGGACCACCATTAGAGGAGAAGCGTTGTGGTTACAGAGGTCTAACGAAACTTCCATGCCGGAGTTCCCACAGCCGACGACCAGCACTTTCTTTCCCCGGAATGTTTCACCGGATTTATATTCAGAAACATGCAGAGCCTCGCCGGAGAATTCACTCATCCCTTCAATTCCCGGCACGACCCGCTCGGCATTCTCGCCGGTCGCCACCACAAGCCACCGGCAAATGTACTCCGTCTCATTACGGGTCGACCCGTTTTTCGAAACGGTTTTGACCCTCCATAGCCCACAGGTCTCGTCGAACCTAGCGAGCTCCACAGACTCGTTGAATTGAGGGTTAATCTCAAAATGGTTGGCGTATAACTCTAGGTACTCAATAAACTGCCGTTTAGTTGGGTATTCAGGGAAATGATCGGGAAATGGAAGCTTAGGAAGCTGGCAAAACTGCTTAGGAAGATGAAGCTTAAGCCTATCGTAAGTTCGTCTTTGCCATAGCGAGGCTATACAGTCTGCCCGTTCGAGGACGACAAACGGCACGCCTTGCTCTTTCAGGCACGCCGCCGTGGCTAGCCCGGACGGCCCGGCGCCGACGATGACGGGGCCGTTCACCCAAACGCAGCGCCGAGAGAAGAAGCCATCTCCGTCGGCCAAATTAAATAAAGTCTCCATTTCTGCAGAAGCTTAGCTCAAAAGGGTACGATCAGAAATGAGTTTCCGGCGACGATGGAGGTCGGAGATCGGAGAGACGATGATTTGCAGAAGAAAGTGGAAGCAGAAGGTGAGGTTGGTTAGGAATGAGGAGGGTCTTAAATAGAGGGGGTTGCATGTGATGGACATGGGAAGTAGAGTCAATGTGCTTCATTTAGAGAGTCAACACTCAAAATCATAGATTTCAATTATTTTAGCATATGATTTTTTTAATTATTAATAATTATATTCTTCCTAATATTTACCCAATAAATACAAAAATAAGCAATATAACTGTGATAGTATTTTTCTAATCATAACCTACACACATGATCATATTCATGTCCACATAACCCGGTTATCTGCAGGCCAATCTTCGTTCAACATTAGTAGATGATTGTTGGTGTTAAAAACATTAGTAGTTGATCACGAAAAAACTTTGAATTATAAAATAATAATTATTAATCCGAACTTGGGAGGGGAATCAGGGTGCAATGAAAGTGACATGTCATCCTCAACTGATTCTATGGGCCCCACGCGGAGCCACTCGAAACTTCAACAAAACTGACAGTTCCGCGTTGGCGCCTACGTGGAACAGCGACGGAGCCGACTAGGATGGAAGCCCACGTGGATAGATCCTAGGAAAGCAGGTGGTGGGTCCCACATGATGAGCTTCCTGGACCCGGGGCCCCACCCAGAAACGTGCAAAGGCGTTTAGGCCCACGAGACCATCCCGCTAACCCCGTTCCCCACTCGGCCACGTGTCGGCCCCACTCCGTTCCTTCTCTCACTTCGAAAACTATAGTAAAAAATAATTAGGAAAATAGTTTAATTTTAATAAATCATGCAGAAAGAATATAAAGACACCGAGACACGTGCAAGGTAGAATAAGTCATAGAAAAACCGCTTGTGCGGGTTCACCTAAGTGGTCGAGAGATCAGGAAGAAGACTTCTCATCTCTGTGCTGCTGAATCACCGTAACTTACCCCTCACAGCCTGACAGGCCGGGGTGTGGGAGCCCTAGGAACGAGAGATTTCTCCTCTTGATAACAAGTCATACAAAATCTCAAAAAGTATAAGGGGTCTTTGCAAAAAAAATAAAAAATACATATTCGACGACGAAGGCTTGAAAGGTGGAGATAATTTTAATTGTATTTGCCGATCTAATTCAAATTTTATTAAATAAAAATAAAAACAATTATAATTTATTTTTAATAATATTATTAATTTTTTATAATATCAATTAATATATTAATATTTTTTAATTGATATTTTACGAGGTGAATGAACAGATGTTGAGATTTCAGTAGCTACACGTGAATGTGTTAGTGTAGGAGATGGAAGCACCTGCTTTAAAGCTATAAGATCGTTAGGGTTCTCTCCCTTTGATGATTACTTATGTTCATCTCGAACCTTTCTAGGGTTTTTACTTTTCTTTGAATGACTACTTTCATCATCCCGATCTCTCTCTTCCCCTACCCGGGGATTGAATTAAATAGTCTAATTTCATGCTCCTTATTCGTGAAAGCTCGCGACCCTCTTATTACAAACTCGGGGAGAATCGACAAGTTTCGTAACAAATAATGAATCGTTCAATCAACAAAATAGAATATAAAAATCACTATTTTATTTATATAGTAACGGTGATCAGTTGATATATATATAGGGTGAGCAAAACTGGACTGAGATCGTAAATCAGACAAGAACTGTCAATTTTAATTCGGTTTTAGTTCTAATTTTTAAAAAACCGTGATTTATGAGTCGTTTCTAGTCTTTATGAATAAAAATCTGTGAAATCAGAACCATGACCGTAAATAAAAAAATTCTAAAATCGAGTAAAACCGGGTCAAATCCTAATAAAATCCAATATAAATCCAAAAAATGATTATAAACTCTTCAAAATATTTAAAATCTAATCAAATATAATAAAAATATATATTTCATCGTTATATTTTAATCTTTTAAATATAAAATAAAATTAGGTTAAAATGAGAACCTCGTCGGAACTGTGAGTTTCGATTCTGATTCTATTTTGGGATAAAATCGAGCTGGACCGGCGAATGACCACCATTATACATATGTGTGCATGTATATATACATATTTATAATTATCTACATAATTTTAGCCAATAGAGCTTCCCGTTCGGGAGATAATATTAATCTACGCATAAAAGAGGAAACTTTTTCTAAGTCTAGTAATTAATTAATATTTTTTAATAAATAATATTTATTACTATTATTTTAATTTCACTTTATTGTAGAGCAAAGCAAAGATATTAAATAAAGCAAAATCTTTTCAGGCCGGCGGAGTGGCTGCTGGGAAGCTAGCTTTTTATGCAAGAGTTATCAATAAAATGTAATTAAATATTTTTTTATTAAATTAAATAATGAATAATCTAATTAATTAAACTATAACTATTCACGCGTAATGGAAAGTTGAAAAAGGCATAAACCAATTCAGATAAATAACTTTCTATAGTCTATCTATTATAAATTTGATGCTTTGGAACTGGCTATGCTTTATCTTCAATCATTAATTAAATAATTTATGGAATTTTTTATTTTTTATATATAATTTTTGCCTTTTATTATATTATATTATGCAAAATTCAGTAGGACCCGAATTTTAATTAGGGGAAACTAATTCAGGCCGCGATAACAACTTCACTTTGACTAAAAACAAGATTATAGTTTTTTCAGCCCGCACAGACATAACTCAGTTGGCTCAGAGATGATAAATTTAGTATAAAGAGCCTAGGTTCGACGTCTGCGCTGTCCTAGTGTGAGAGTTGTTACCCCCAATATTGTGGTAGTTCATTGAGACATCAGGTTAAGACCTCTTATCTCTGGGCCGCTGAGTCACCGTGATTAACTCTCTCACATGTTGTCGGGCCGGGGTCAGGGGCCCTGAGGGCGAGGGATTTCGCCTTTTTTGGTATAAAGTTTATAGTTTTCCGTTTTAATAAAAAAAAAACTAATTGTACGTTGATTTTGAAATTATGCAAACGTATTTAGAGTAATCACGACTAAGAACTTTGATCTTTTGTTTTAAAATTAATCAATTGAAGATTATTGTTTTTTATTTATTTATATAAATAAGGTAACTTTTTTCTAAAAGAAAATACTTATGATAATATTTGAATATTCGTGAAAAATAAATTTAAACCTTTTGATTTTCCAATTTTATTTTATATTTGAATTTTTTTTAAAATATAATAATTTAATATATTTTTTTATTATATTGAATCAGATTTTAAGTAATTATGCGAGTTTATAATCAATTTTAAGATTTATATCGGATTTTATTAGGGTTTAAGTCTAGTTTTACTTGATTTTATAATTTTTTTTAATCACGTATTGATTTTGATTTTACGGTTTTTTATTCTTAAAAACTGACACCGACCTATAAATCACGGTTTTTTAAAAATTAGAATCACTACTAAATTAAAATTAACAATTGTGATTCATTTCTGGTCTTGTTTCACCCACTCAGTTCAAAATGAATCTAAAATCGCAAGACGAGGTCATCAATAGAATTGTCGGTAAGGTAGGTAATACAGTTAGAAGCAGTGTATTTGCTCACTAAAATCGGAGCATGTTTAGCTTCTTTCAACACATTGTATTCTATTTTAGAATTCACTTTCTCGATCTCTTCCTGGGTTAACTGCACTCGCCCTTTGACGATAACGTCGATTCAAATTTAGTTAATTACGTTTATATTTACATGTTGAATGCGAACTTTAATCTTATATGCTTAGATAATAATTCTTCGTCTCCCACGACTCGTAGCGAGTAGAGGTCGAAGTTGTCTCTCGGCTTATCTGAAGGTTGGTTATGCTCTATCTTTGAAAACTAGTACGAAAAGAATTTAACGATTTACTTGCAAATTTCTCGGTTCACAAACTCTCGTAACGATTAGATCCGTCCTTGTTCAAAATTACGCTACCGAAAACTCCCATTTGACGTGATTCGTTACTTCTCCCAACCCGAATTGCTCGGTTCGCATTCTTTATGTGTTAGCCTTGGCGGAAGGTGATGTCAATCTCCATAGACTTAATGGTTTATGATAAGGTGGAGGACCAAAACATCCCAACCAAAGACTTGAAGCCACACGTCACTATCTCTCGATCTTTCATCTTCTTCGTCGTTTTCATCGATTCCTCGACTATATTTTTCCTTAAATTCACACTTTTGCCGACGCTTCTTTTTGTTTCCGTACCGTGTTATGCCGACAACAATGACATAGGCACGTGTTTTTGAGAATTAAATGTTGGTGCAGGTTCACCTCAGTGGTCGAGATATGGTAGATCTGGTAATAAATGACAGGGTTCGAATCATGCGTTGCCATAATGTGAGAGTTGTTACCCTCAATGTTGGGGTAGCTCCTTGGGGTATCAGGAAAAAGCCTCTCATCTCTGGGCTGCTGAATCACCGTAACTTACCCTTCACAAACTGTCGGGCCGGGTGTAGGAGTCCTGGAGGCGAGTGATTTCGCCTTTTGGTAACAACTCCTCCATGTCACGATCCCCGTTTCAAGGGTTTTACTAACAGAGAATTTTGAATAGAAAGAAATCCTAATAAAGTGTCCTATAACATTGTGTTCAAGCATTTTTTACTCTTATTAGTATACTAGGGTAAAAAAATCACCAAACAATGCGATATAAATGAGGTGTATAATTTGCATAAACGACTCTTTCGAATGCCGTTTTCTCGAGGGCAATCGAATATTCTAGATGACCAAGGATTCGAAATAGAAAATATCTGAAACCGAGACAACATGATCAAATTCGCACACGTTCAGATTGTTCCAGAGGTGTCAAAATCTAGCAAAAAGCCAAAAAAATGAACTGCAACTGATGAAAGAGTTAATGCCATGCAAACGTTGAATATCCGAGTAAGGAGAGCTTTGCTGGCTTGGCTATGAGTCTGAGTTGGCTCAAGGCTACATGTGAATGATATAGATTTGGTCCAGGCTCTAGACCCAGAATAGTTCATCCAGATTGGAGAGGACCCTAAACCAACGTCGACTGAATCTTATGACCATTATTGGTTGTAGATATTTTTGAACTCTCCCCAGTTGTTTTCATGGAATTTTGGCTTCAACAATGGCTGAAATTTTGGCATTCATAACTCAAGTGGCGAAATACGGGCGTTATGACCTGGTCGACGAAGAAAACGAACGAGTTTAGAAGGCGAAAAATGAACGATTTAAGTGCTTCGAGTGAAGAAAAGAGAGATGATTTTGAAACACAGAACCAGATTCAAAATATCTGGATATGAATCAAGGGTCCTATCTAGAAATCGTTCCCAAAATTTGACCAAATCCCACTTGTTTCAAAGGGTGAAACCGAGAGAAACCGAGTGAAACCGAGGGACTCGAAAATCAATTAGTGGTCCAATGGAGATGAGATGGTCCCAAGTGATAAGGGAAGGACAGCTTCTTAGGGGAAGTTTTTTCCAAGTTGAAACTCTTTAGCCCCACATGCTTCCATGGATTTTGGGCTTGGTTCGCGGGCTTGGATCGTGGGCTTTGGTCGTGGGCTCTGGTCATGGGCTAGGAAATTGTTATCCAAGAAAGTCCGAATTGTTACCCCGTCCCAGAGAAGCCCAGCACTGGGAGAGATAAGCACAACCCCAACTGATTATTAAACTCAATGAATAAAAATAATAAAAATCAGTCAGTTTTTATATGATAGATTGCAACTGATTTTTAGAAGGACAAACAGTCATACCAAATTTAACAGATGACTTATGAATTTCTATGTCTAAGATGTCTAGTTTTCATTGGTTCAAGTTTTAGGTTATTCCGAACACCGTAAAAAAAATTATGGTCGTTTTAGAAACAAAATGTCAAAAAAATTATTATGAATTTTTTTTAAAATAAATAATTTTAAAGTTATTATTTAATTTAATTTTGTTTATAAAGTTATTTATATCATTTTGTATTATAAATAATGACGAAATAAAATAAAAGAAAATAAGAGTCTTTAATCACACAGACTACTTATTCTTTCATGTCTTGACTATTTATGTTTTCGATTGAGTCGTTCGGGGAAGGCTTTGGTCCCTCGCCCTTGCCATTTCTCTCTCCCCTTCAACCTCCAACCTCACTCATCTTCCTCTTTCTCTCTGCCCATGTTCTCCTATTTTGCGACTAGATCAAGAAGCTCTTTCACATAATTTAGCACGAATCGAGAGAAAGAAGAAACAAAAGTCGGGCGTCCACATCAAATAGAATGGGGAGAGTAAGAAATGAGCGAGCATTGCAAGAATAGATGGAGAAGGAGAAGGCTACATGGTTGAAGAAGACGACAAGCGAAGAGGGAGAGTGAAACTTGGATTGAAAAACGAGCGCGAATATGCATTTCGGGATAATTAGGAAATTGGGTAAAAAGGCCGATGCTAGTTCTAAAAATTCAGAACCGTGAATTTCGATTCCAGTTCTATTACGAAATAAAATAGGACCAGACTGACCCGTGTCCACTTCTAGCAATTATTGTGTCGAGGGTAGGATTACTTTCACAAAACATTATTTTATATTCGTGACGGGGCTTAAACATGTATTATTGCTTGAAATAATGTTCTTCATTTGCTTTATGTGGAAAGAAAAATTAATATGTCAATATAAGATACTATTTTATAAAGTTTTATGAATTTTAAATAATTTATAATTTATTATAATTTTTTAAATAAATAATATAAAAATATTTAGTTACTTGTCAATATAATAAATTAATATGTCAATATAAAAAAATTATATATTAATTTAAAAAAAATTAATACCTAAATATAATTTTTGCTTATTTTAAAATTTATAATTTAAATGATTTGGATTTAAGATTTATTTTTTACATTTATTTATAAATTATCTTACTATAAAAATAGAAGAGTAGAGAGCCACGGCTCACACTCCACTTGGGAGACTTCGTTTTCTCTTCTTTCTCTGTATCCCATGGCTTTTCAAGGTAAAGTCATCACCTGCAAAGGTATTATGTTCTATCTCATCCATTCGATTATCATTTTCTGTTTTTTGCTTTTTGGGTTTCTTTGGTGGATGGATTCTCGAATTGATTGTAGATCACTTATGGTTCTAATTATTTTTGGGGGATGACGTTGAACGTCTGAAGCGGCGGTGGCCTGGGAACCCAATAAACCATTGGTGATAGAGGATGTTCAGGTTTCTCCACCTCAGGCCGGCGAGGTCCGAGTGAAGGTTCTCTATTCTGCTCTTTGTCACACCGATGCGTATACGTGGAGCGGCAAGGTATTGCGGTTTTTCTTTCTTTCCCTTTTCGTCTAGTTACCCTGCTATTGTTGAGCCTTTAGGTTGTTTATTTTTTTTATTTAGAACAGGTTTGGTCGTGTGAATGATAACCCCGAAGAGAAATAGTAACTAAGATTAGTACTGAAGATTGACGTTGCAATCTTATTCGCATCCTTATCTACGGGCCACTTTTTTCATTTGATCAGAAATTGCTTTCATGGGCATGTTGGTTATTGGCTGTTATTGAAGAATACATGAAATAAATTTTTGTTTCACATATTGTTTGACGTAAAACAGATACAATTTAGGTATATTGTGCTGTTTACAAGAGGTTTATGGAAGAGGTTGGAAGATTGGAAAACATTCACAGAAATACAAAAAGTTCGATGGGCCATTAGAGAGTGAGATAGATATTTATGACTTCAGCTGTAAATGAAAGTTCTTACAGATTTCATCTTTATGTTTATTTAACCGTTAATTAAAAAATATCCTGAAGCTCTTTAACAGTGTGAAAGTCAAGCACTTGTATAAACATTATTATTAGTGTCACATATGATGATGTTTGTCGACCAATCTGTTCATTGTTATGTGAATTGAGTTAGATAATGAACGTGTAAGCTTTTGTTGATAAAATGTTCCCTCCATTCCTTTATAAGGGTAGCTCCTTATGAGACATGTATGATTACCTTAGTGGCTTTCATTTTGTTTTTTTTTTCATGTTCAATGTTTGTAGGATCCTGAAGGTCTCTTCCCATGTATCCTTGGTCACGAGGCTGCTGGGTATGTAGCTATATGTTCATGCAAAGTCTTACATGTTCATATCTTCTTTTCTTTTTTTTTCTAAATTGGAAGTATATAATGGTGTACAGGATAGTGGAAAGTGTTGGTGAAGGTGTAACAGAAGTTCAGCCTGGTGATCATGTCATCCCATGTTACCAGGCCGAATGTCGAGAGTGCAAGTTTTGCTTATCAGGAAAGACAAACCTTTGTGGAAAAGTACGATCTGCTA
The DNA here is from genome assembly GCA_003255005.1 of Begonia fuchsioides. Lineage (NCBI taxonomy): Eukaryota > Viridiplantae > Streptophyta > Magnoliopsida > Cucurbitales > Begoniaceae > Begonia > Begonia fuchsioides. The sequence goes on along the minus strand of QAOC01049635.1, from coordinate 236,925 downwards.
CTGGGGTTGGTGTAATGTTGAGTGATCGCCAGAGCCGATTATCTATCAATGGAAAACCAATTTATCATTTCATGGGAACTTCGACATTTAGTCAATATACTGTTGTTCATGATGTTAGTGTGGCAAAGATTGATCCGAAAGCTCCGATGGAGAAAGTGTGTCTACTTGGTTGTGGTGTTCCTACTGGTATGAATTTTTTCTCCTTATCTTAACATCTGCTGCATGCCATAAAACTTTATATACTGATCTATAATTTCTTTGACTAAGAAATGAATTGCAGAAATTGTAAAATGAAGAAGGGTGTTACATGGTGAAATCCAAATGAATCAACCACAAATCCTGAAATGATGGAAACCACCTATGTGGAAGAATAAAATCACCTTCTATTCTTCTTTTTTTTTCTTCCCAAGATTATTCTCCAAATAGACCCAAACATTGAAGGATGCAGTATAACAGTCATATTCAAAGGAATAAGGTTGAGAATATAAGGGAAGGGGACGATGTTAACTTGTTTCATAGAATGGAAGTTTTTATTATTTAAATGAAAACTTGGAGACCTTTACAGCTATCTTATCATCATTTACTACTTACAGCCAATCCAGCATATAGAGTTTAAGTTTCTACCTTAAGTAAATTCCTCTAGAAATAAGTATTCACTCCTTTTATGGCATTTTGCAGGCCTTGGAGCTGTTTGGAACACAGCAAAAGTGGAGTCTGGCTCAAACGTTGCTATCTTCGGTCTAGGGACTGTTGGCCTTGCAGTAAGTTTTATGCTATATATTTTGTTGCTCTGTTGATTGCTGAAGTATGGCTCCTCTATTTGGGAGCTTGCTTAATTTAAGTGTATCAAAATCAAGCCAATTATTGTGCAGCAAAAGTTCATTTTTGTGGTTTTTTTGTTGTATTTTTCAGTTAATTGAAACTTAACCTGACAGGTTGCTGAGGGTGCAAAAGCAGCTGGTGCTTCTCGAATCATTGGTATTGATATCGACAGCAAAAAGTTTGATATTGGTACGGTTTCGAGCGTATTTGATCTTTTCCCATCTTTATTGGCAATGCAGTTTTGTGAACAATGTATCTACTAAGTGATATCTCTTCCGCCTAATTGCCTCGTTCACTAATTTGATATCCAATGTCAACTTTTGACAGGTCAAAGAAATAGACACTTCGTACTGTAATTTTTATTTTGGTTGTATGTGTTGATATTAATGCTTGGACTTTAATACTCACCATAAAACAAATAATTAAACTGGTTAAGTTACTCGAGTTGCTGTAATCCTGCGATGAACATCTGTTTCGACATATTTGAAAATTTCTGGGATTGTAGTTTATAATTCTTGTTGGTGATTTTATGATCATCTTATTAACTTTTCTTGTGTTATAATTATTATTTTCCTCTTGTAATGCTCAAAGACTTCTTCGATTAATCTATTTATTGCAATGTGGCAGCAAAGAATTTTGGGGTTACTGAATTTATCAATCCAAAGGACCATGAACAACCAATTCAGCAGGTTATTGTCGATCTCACCGACGGTGGTGTTGATTACAGTTTTGAATGCATTGGAAATGTTTCGATTATGAGAGCTGCCTTGGAATGCTGCCATAAGGTGTGTGTTTATATATGTGATAATGGCAAAAGGTTGTGGTTAAAGTGTTTTTTTTTCTTTCTGTTTTTCATTTGATTTTCTTTCGAAACTAGGGATGGGGGCAGTCAGTCATCGTCGGAGTTGCTGCGTCTGGTCAAGAAATATCCACTCGCCCGTTCCAGCTAGTGACCGGTCGTGTTTGGAAAGGAACTGCATTTGGTGGTTTTAAGAGTCGATCTCAAGTGCCTTGGCTTGTTGACAAATACATGAACAAGGTATTGATATCTTATTGTTTGTCTTTATTGAGTATCGAGTACTAGAATAAATGAATAATACGGTTGGGTAGGAGGCCGGTATTAGGGGTGAGAAAATCCAGACTAAGACTGCGGTCTGAATAAAAAATGTCAGGTTTGCTCTGGTTTTAGTCTAATTCTGCTGGTAAAAAAAAGACTCAAAACTGTATAAAACCAACACAAAACTAAATAAAGCCTAATATAAATTCAAAAACCGGATCCAAACCTGGGTAAATAATTCAAAATTTGACCAAAATGCAATAAAAAATATAAATTTAACTTTTTTTTTAATATCAAACTAGAACCTCACCGTTTTTCACGGATCCAGTTCTTGTTCATCGCGGAACCCGACCAGGGCAGACTGTACCTACCCCTAGTCGATATCACATGTAATTATGACTGTGAAATTAGAGTACTATTATTTCGAGTTGTATTATTTCTGATTTCCATATCCATAATGTGTCTTATTCAACTCTGGAACAGGAAATCAAGGTGGACGAGTATGTTACCCATAATCTGAGTCTTGTGGAGATTAACAAGGCGTTTGAATTGATGCATGAAGGATCTTGCCTCCGCTGTGTTCTTGCTATGCATACCTGATTCTTTTCTGTCGGCTGGAATCCTTGTTTGGTAATGTGACTTCGACTTCGACTTCTGTTCGAGGGACTTCTGCAATAGACATGATGGTTAGAATTGACCTAAATATGGAATTGGATGAATATCGGATGTTTATGACTCGGCTTTTGAATTCATATCTATTATAGCTTTGCATATGTTCAACTTGTTTCCGGAGTTTGGTTATGATTTCGCCGGAGTCAGTGCTAAACCGGTTGAATTCAGTTGTCTTATTCTTCAAAGACCAATTTCCATGGCGGCTCCGATGAACTCCGTCTTCGTGTAGAATGGAAGCTCCATTCGATGATTCATTCACCCAGCTGGTCGGAGGATAATCGAGCACAGATTGACGACTTTTGGGACACTAGGATTCTCATAAAATATCTCTTTTCCTTTATGAAGAAATCTGCTCTTCAGAATAAAAACATATACACAAGTGTCATCAGGTTTCGAAATAGAAACCTAGTAAACCGGCATCATCGATGCTTGTTGGCGGAGGAGATAAGATGCTTAGATCTAGCCAATTTGGGTCTTCAGGGACTGTCTGGTTTTCCATGAGACCAATATTACCTAGTCCGACATTTGAGGAGCGATCGAAGTTTCCAATTATGTCCGAGTAGGACTCGTCAAGGGGCAAAAGTCGAGAACTTTCGGCAGATGTTAGCTGATCGTTCAAAGAATTGTCAGTTAACCAGTCTAAGCTCAGATTTGAATCTGCATCGGCAGCCACTTGAGCTTGAATTCCGAGCTGAAATGAACTATGATCGGAAATTTGACCGAAATGTTCTTGCTGATGGTAATTTCGGTCCACATGTTGAATTGGATTCACCGGCTGAAAAAAATGGATCGAATTTTTTATTTGATCCATATGCTGATGAGCAATTTGGTTACCATTTAACTGAGGAACGGAACAAGGCTCGGAAATCACACTCGCCGGAGAATCCTGCCATTTGTAAGGATCTCCAGCCAGCCAGGGAAGAGCTACCGGAATTTGATTGGCTTCAGCAGCACCTAAAGCTGTGGTCCTCTTAAACACCGTGTCCGATTTTACGAATCTAGAAGTCAAGCAACTCGTTTCATTACCTCTATCCCTTCGAATCGACTTTCGAATGACCCGTGAAGAACTGTTCTGAAAACCGAAATGGCAAGGAGAGACTGGCTGCAACTGAATTCTACTTCTGGGGGAAGCAGATTGTTGCTGTACTTCATCATTTCTGACAATCGAGGCCGAGATATCATCAGACGAAATAGCCGTCGTGTTAAAGCTCGGTAAGCAACTCTCTAGAGGAGAATTCGATGTCGATCGAGCGGCATCGTGTGGAAGACTTCCGTTGGCTTGGCCTGAGGTTACAGACACTGAATTGTGATTTTCTTTTCGGAAATATTTTCTCTGCATCTTCCACTTCTCGACCTCATCGGTCGCATGACAATGATCAAAAAGCGAGATTCCAACACCCCAAAACGAGCAAGGTGCGATTGTGTCACAGACATAACAATGGCACTGCACGGTCCGAAAGATACGAGTTAATTTGAGAAGATAATTCTGAAATATGTAATTTTACGAGAGATCGTTACCCGGTCGCAGTGCTTCTCGTGGTTAGTAGACATGAAAGGAAATCTGGCACAGAGATGCCTTGGATGAGGATAGTCTCTGCAAGCAATCTGTGAAAAAAAGGAATGCAATGATCTAAGAGTCGGAAACTGGAATATCACAGATTGAGCATATGAACAGTATAAAATCAAGTGGATTATAGATCCAAAAACTTGCAGAAAAATGAAATTAAAAACTAAAACCATTGAAAAAAATCTAAAAATGGCATCATTTGATTCATTCTCATGTTTGAATTGCAATGGGGGTAGCAGCCAGAAGAACAGAAATGGCAGACTACAAGCTCGTAAGAATGGAAGCAGTATAAGCGATTTAGAGTTTTTTTTATTGATACCTGTCCCTTCTCTGCAACTATCAGAAGCTCGTCGGATCCATCGCCGGAATCATCTACAGCGGCCATTGAAGCATCAGGATCACCTTCCAGAATCACACAGTCGTCGTCGTCGACGGCTTTAACCGTCGAATAAGCGGACTTTGATTTTGGTATCTTCTTTGTCGGGTTGAAAGCGGTCACCAGCACAGCCTCGTCGGAATCATCAGCTCGATCGTCGGCCACTTCCAGAAACTCCAATAACCAGTCGTATTCCGATTTCGGTTCCTTTAGCCTGAAATCTTCCGGCCCGGACTCTTCATCGGAACTGATATTGAACACAACATGGGGAGTGCCCATCGGAAAACAAAACCTATTGAACACCTAGGATTTTCCTAAAGTTTGCCAAAAAGAATCCAAATCTCGGAAGTTTTCTTCAGAGAGACCGAAGATTTCTCACGAATCTCACAGCGTCGCGGATTCAAACTACCAAATATCATATCCAAGCACAGACCCAGAATGTGAAATGTAAGGGTAGAGAGAAGACAGACCCAAGAACCAAACAGCAAACTGAGAAGCCCCCAACAAACAAAATGCACAAACAGGGGATTTCGCCATCAAAAAATGAATTTGGAGAAAGAACTTAGAAAGAGGTTAAGGAGAAAATTCTGGGTCTTTCTGGAGTTGGGAAATTCAGGATGAAATTCCGAGTCTTGGAGCTGAAGATTCATGGGGAGCGACCTGTTGACTCGTGACCTTGGACACAATCCAAATTTCCGACGTCGCCGAATTGTCAACTAGGTGTACGTTAGTCTCATTTTTATATCGTATTAAAATTATAATCAGAAATTAAGATTTTATATTTTTAAAATCATGGTAGTATTTTAATTTAATTTTATTTTATACTTTAAAAAAATTAAAATATATATTTTTATTATATTTAAGTCAAATTTTAAGTAATTGAATAATTTTATATATAATTTTATTAAGATTTATGTCGAATTTTACTTGATTTTAAAATTTTTTTGACTCATGGTCTCGGTTCTAATTTTATAGTTTTTTAATCATAAAAATCAAAATCGGCCCATAAATCAAAGTTTTTTTAAAAATAAGAACCGAGACTAGATTAAAATAAAAAAATTTACTTTAATTTATGATTTCGGTTCAATTTTAGTAATTATTGGTCAAAACAAAGATGTCATTCAACCAAATATGTCTGGTTTCTTGTACTCAAAAGGCAAAATCTCTCTCTCCCAGGACCTCTACACCTCGGCCTGACAATTTGTGAGAGGTTAAATCACGGTGACTCAGCGACCCAGAGATATGAGGCATTTACCTGATATCCCAAGGAGCTACCCCAACATTTGGGGTAACAACTCTCACACTACAACAGCGCAGACTTCGAACCTAGGCTCTTGTACTAAATCTACCATCTCTAAGTCAACTGAGCTATGCCCGTGGACAAATATGCCTGGTTTCTAGCTTGTCTTTAAATGGCTTCTTTACCAATTCTCCTATCAAAAAGCCCAAAACAAGTAAGAAATTAGAGCCTTACTAAAATTGACCACTTTCTAATCAGTTTTGAGAGTTGAAATTACAAAAAGCGAACCAAACTGTGAGTAAAAATCAGATTTGAAAGTCATTAAAACCCAACCCAAGATCATAAAAGACCGGTTCATACCTAAAAACCGTAAAAAAACCCAACTTGAATTGAAGTAAATATCACAAAAAACAATAAAACATGCATATACTTCAGTATAGAGCCAGACCATGCCCACCCTTACACTGTCGCATATAGAAAATGTTCCTAGTCTCTCCTTGCTTCTCTCTGATTGGAAACAGGAAAAATGGAAGATTCTCATTCTCTTGCCAGTCAAGATAACTCATATTTTTGCATCGATAAAAGTAAATCTAGACTATGTTCATCACTTATGCTGGAAATTAAAAAAAAAAACAAAATAAATGCAAACAAAATTGTGTGATAGTCTAGATGCTTGGTTTGTAAAAGACCTGACTGAAGATCGGTGCAGCAATTCAACCAGTTTCCTTCTGATTCGAGGAAGAAAACCCCATGCTAAGCATCTATATTAACAATCAGAGGTATTTCAGAAGCTGAGTGGGATTTATGATCAATATCTAATCCCGATTGATTTCTCTGTTCATTCTGAGAGTTTTTGGCGGTGACAGCAGAGTTATCCGAATTTGCAATTCTATCTTTCGGGTACGAGAAGAATGGATCCCATTCGTGAGATCCAACTTTCTGTCCTTCTTCGAGTAACGAAATTTTCCAACTGTACTCTTCAATAAAGTCATTGTCGCGACGACCTTCGATAATGTCCTTTCTCAAATGTGTAACTTTATTGATGATTGCTTGGACAGAAAGATCAAATGCATCTTTCAAAGTCTCCAACTTCGACCGAGGATCTGCATACACCAGTCCCGGAATCAAATTTATGACCTCCTCTCTCATGTTCTTAACTTGCTGAGGTGAAATTTTCCCCAGCTGCTCCTCAATACTGAAATTCCCATTGCGGATATAATCTTCAGGGATGAACACAGAATACTTGGTATAATTCTTTGGGAGGTGCCAAGTATATTGAACGTAGGCCGACCCCGGATGGAAGAAGACCGGTATGCAGCCTGCCAACATAGAGTCAAAAGCAGATCTTCGAGTGTAAGAATCGCCTTGAGGTTGAAGACAGAAAAGAGAATTCTGAAACATTTGCATTACAAAGCTAGGAGAATGACATTTGCTCCCTTCCTGAATATTACATTCCAAGAGCTTACAGAACTTGGAGTTTTTGCACTGCTCAATTATCTGCCCTCTAATGGATTCAGACATTCCCGGACGGGGAGCCCCAGCAAATGAGAACAGCCATTTCCTATCTAAGTTTCTCATCCGGTCTTGCCAAGTAAACACGTCAGAATCCTTGGCAGGATGAAAGTATGTCGGATATGGAATACCAAAATCATTAGAATTCCACGGGCTTGATTCAACAACAAGCATGGACATGTTTTTGGCTGCTGGCAAGAAGAGAAGCTTACTCCCCCAATCTGATTCTTCTTCTGTCAATCTCCTGAAATCCCATGTTATCCTCCCTGCAACAAGAAAGTGATCACTGCCGCCCATAGTTTTCCATTCTGGTCTCTTCATAAGCCAATCAATCAAAGCAAGGGAAGATGAATCTCTCATTGATGTATTATATCCCCAAAGATATCTTGAGATATCAAATCCGGCATAAAAAGGTACGAAAATGGCTGCAGCTATAGAAGAATCATTGGTGAGGCACTCATATTGCTTCATCCTATTACCGAATATTACATCAACTGCAAACTGGTTCGTTGCATACCACCCAGTCTCGGAGAACACTCCTTCGGTGTTCTCCAATGGCGGACCCATCCCTGCATTTGTAGTGAACTTACACATATCCGTCCACATGCTGATACTTCTACACTCCTTGAGCATATCTTCATTAAACCTTGAAGGAAGATTATGCACATAAATATACCTCCCACCACATGGATCGCTCTTCTTGTCGATAGTTTGTAAAGCTCTCATAAACGGATAATTCTCAAATTTTCCTTCGCTATCTGATTTGTGTTCTCCGGCCATTGGTGGAACCCTGTTTAAGTTCTCATTCGAAGTTTTGTCATTGTCAACAGATTTGGAATAATCCGGTGGAGGGTTCTCCAAATGCTCATGTTTTGATTGTACATCTGGTTTCTTCACCTCAAGCACAGGAGAAAGAACCAATTTTTGAGGAGTTGATTCTACACTGGAGGGATCAATTTCAGATTGTAATGTGGATGGAGCTCTGTTTAAGTTCTCGATCGGAGTGTTGTCATTGTCAACAGACTCTGAATAAACCGGCGGAGGATTCTCCAAATACTCATGTTTTGATTTTACAACTGGTTTCTTCACCTCAATCACATGAGAAGGGGCCAATTTTTGAGGAGTTGATTCTACAATAAAGTGACCAATTTCAGATTGTGAAGTGGATGGAGCTCTGTGTAAGTTCTCAATCGAAGTTTTTTCATTGTCAACAGATTCTGAATAATCCAGGGGAAGATTCTCCAAATGCTCATGCTTTGATTTTACATCTGGATTCTTCACCTCGACCACACGAGAAGGGACCAATTTTCGAGGAGTTGATTCAACACTAAAGGGACCAATTTCAGATTGTAATGTGGGCGGTTTGTCTACAGAATCCCCTCCCAAAATAGAAAGGTGAAAGTACAACAAGAGAATCCAGACAGACGCTGTCAATGAAGCCAAACAAAAAATTCTGGAACTATGACCTTTTCCCGTTCCTCTCTCCATTTGCTCCGAATGAAAGTTCGGCGATAATCGGCGTCTCATCCAATTTCTACCCTTAACGTCAATCCCTCAGAAAGATATCCATTTCATCCAAGTCAACCAAGTCCAACATCCGAGAAATCCAACAAAAAAAGAAACAGAGAAAAACTCTCGACTCCAAAATCATTAGAAAAACTCCCTCCAGGGAAATCAAGGTAGTACAGCAGTAGAAACTGCAAATATCAACGACAAAAAATGCGAAACAGAAGCCGATCGTATCCAGAAAAAAAACAGCACAGAACCTAATTTTACTCCATAACAAAACAAACAAAGAATCACAGAGCTCGTTCGATCAAGGACGAAATCAACGAATCACAAAAGAAAACGTGAAATGGAGCGAAAAAGGAGGAGAAGAAGAAGGAGAAACAGAGAGGCACTTACAGAATCTAGATTTTCAGAGAACGATTTCAGTATCTTCGACTGTGAATCTTCAGAGAACATAGGATAGGTTGAGAGAAAAAGCGTCAAAGCGGCGAGCCACAGAGGACGGAGTCTATATAAGACACCAACGAGTAAACACGCGCACGTTAGCAAACTGAGGAAGTACACGTTAGCCACAGCGACGGATGAGCGGTCTGTTGTCGGTAGTCTTGTATAATTTAATGACACGTTTTAATGCCGACGTGACAATTGTCGTCGTAGGTAAGGAATATTTGACAGATTAGACCGTTAGTTAAAGTTTGTTTGTACATTGAATGTCTCTCTCCAAAACTGCACATACATTTGTATTATTTTAATTTATAATAATAAAATATTTTAAATTTATTATTATAATAATAGTAATAATAAATTGCCAGGGTTGTTGCAATACAACGCCTATATAATTTTACTTAAAATAAAATTAAAATTAAAATTAACAATTTTAGTTTGATTTTAATTTTAATTCGATTTTATTTTATATTTTTTAAAATTTAAAATATAATAATAATAATATATATTATTTATTATATTTTACTCGATTTTAAAAATTTCTAAGCTCACGATCTCGGTTTCACCCGTTTTTACTCCTAAAAATTAGAACCGGCCTTTAAATCATAATTTTAAAAATTAAAACGAAGATCGAAGTAAAATCAATAATTCTGATCCAATATGTAATTCATGTTCAATTTTGCCCTCCCCTAGTTGGTGAGAGGTAGGTGTGCGGAGAAACATATGTAGAACACTCTTGCGGACCAACAAATTATTATTTTAACTTATATAATAATTAAATATTTTAATTTTTTCAGTATTATTATTCCCTAAAAGATTATACAAATGAAGATTTTAGTTATTAATACACAATCATTTAAAGTATTTAAAAGATAAATTAAGAAATAAAACACATTATTACTCATAAAAAAACAAATGATTTATAAGTTTGATTAACATGAATAACACTAAGATTATTTTTTATTGTACACACTGACTGTTAATGTGTTAAATTATAATTAGTTCATTAAAAATATAATTAATGCATTAAAATATAATTAATTAATTTGTATATTTATTTCATTAATTAGGACACATTAGAGAATATAATAAAAAATAAAATAAAAATGTATCTTTTGAAGTATCTATATTATTTGAGTACATTGGGAGGCTAAAAGAGTCTATAAAATTAATCATTTATTCGTTTAAAGCACCTAAATTTATGCCTCTAATTGGGGGATGACGTGTCAAATATACGATCATTTAACTTTGAATATAATTATTAAATTAATAATTTAAAGGTCATTAATTGATACTTTAGATTTTATCATAATTTTAACAGACATTTAATCATAATATTTTTTGTTAATTTTTATTTATTTAAAAATATGTTGTATGTATAATCTTACATTTTTATTTTACTCGTATAACTTTAGAAAAAATAATAATGCAAATTTCGCATTAGTTCTACGAAAACTAATCGATGAAATTTATCGTACCTTTACCCGTCGTTTCCATTAGCTCCGAAATCTCATAATCTGAAGCCTCTTTATGGAGCTACGAAGCATTCTGATTCGAAAAACAAAGAACAACGGGTAAAATTTCTCTGAAACCATAGTTTAATGTTTAGTTCATCTTCAATTTAGAAGAATCGGATTAAGACGATGCAAAAGAGAGGCATACCTCCACGAAACATCGCCAACACCAACCGTCACGGTCCTACTTTCAAAAGGTCGTGCGGCACTCAATATCACGGTCACAATGGGTCAGCCTACGAGTGTGCCAGCAGCACCGAGTGCCCACGTCGTTAGAGCGAGCTTTTTGTCTAACGAGCGAGCGAGCATACGAGTTTATTCGACACGAGCGTCATGAGTATAGTGCGAATAAAGAGAGTGTGTTGCTAAGAGCTTGTTCATTGATAAATAACAAAATTACAACGTTTGATAGGGGAGAGAGCATCCAGTCTTCGAAACCATTTATCCAATGCAATGATGGATTCAAACATGGATTGAATCTTAGCAAAGTTATGTCTTATATATTTTGAGGATCGTGATTATTTGCAAGTCATTGATCGCCATGAAATTCAACGATAAAGTTGCATAGGTACTTACCGACTGTAGCCGTAGAATCTCGGAACATATCCGCCAACGGTTGCACTAAGGTTTCGTACGAGGTGTGAGCAACGAGATTAACCTTTCTTCCAATGGGAATTCCATCCATGTTCACTTTCACAAATAAAGAACTCCTTTCACTCTCCTTGTCGTTGAGATTTGCATTCATATTCTCACAACCACCATGAGATTCCCCTTCTCGGGACATATCGTCTGAGGGTAATTTCGCTCTATTACCCGAGCCGTTCATTCTCGAGACTCGGATGGGCGGCCACCCGACGACCTGGCTCTGACTACTTCCAGAAATTTTTCAAGTCACAACAAGAAAATCATGCTTAAAATAAAGAGAATTGCATTGTAGCAGCCTGACAAAAAGGATAAGAGAACGAAAACGATGGCTATCAAAGTATTATACAGATTACGAAATGAATGAAACTCACATTGAAGAATCAAAGAACAAAAAGTATAGAACACAACAAATCGAAATCAAAACACAAACAATCTCGTGTACACACAAAAAAAAGGTAGGATTTTTGGACTCACAAACATGAACAAATTCAAAATGGTTCATCTTCTTGTCTCGGAAGAAATCAACCAGTTTGAAAGGCTGGCATCAACTGCCATTTGCTGCCGAAACTTGCTGGATTGATCTGTGTTTGAGTTCAAACCAGAAGAATTCTCTTTCTGAGCCTTCGCATCCAGGGCTCCTCTTGCTTTTACAGCCTTCCACTGAGAAAGATTTTCCACTGGGTTCAGCACAGGATGAACATATGTACTCCTGTCCCGGAAAGCTCGGGTTCTCTCCGTCTTCTCGGATTCCTTTTCAGCCAATTCTCTGGTCCAAATCCCATTACTGTCAATCTCTGTCCTTAGTTCCATTTCAAAAGCTCTCCTTTTCCATTCATCTTCATTTTCAGACAACTCATCGTCTTCTTCTTCGTCTGTTTCTTCATCGTCGATTTGGTCGAGGTCGCTGTCGCCATAGTCCAGTGCTTCATCTTCCTCGTTGCTGTCGTTGCAGCTCTGGTATCTATGATTTGGAGGGTAAGTTACAGGGGATGGTTTATGCTGGATTGGATCTGGACATTTTTCCAAATTCTTACTTTCACTCTCGAGTAAAAGATCTGCTTCTTGGTGAAGTAAAACAGGCTCGTAGACTTTGACGGTGGAATCGAAGGTTACTTTCTTTCTCTTGCTGAAGCTCAATTGCTCCTCCGGCTTTTCCCTAACAACCAGAGCCCATTCAAACCCTAGCCCAAAACAGAAGAAATATGATAGATTATCTTGCTCATATTTACTAATTACCATGTTTCTGAAACAGGAGGATTTTCTGAGGTATTTCCGGAGGAGGAGGAACCTAGCAGCACTGGTTTGGAGACATTATATCTCTACAAAATAAAAACAAAAAAATCAACAAAATGGAGCAGCGAGAGCCAGAGAAACGTCAAAATCTCGTCCTCCTCCTCCATTTCACAGAAACAAAAGAGAAATCAGAGCTTACTCCATCCCTCGGCTGAACTCTTTGACTCCGTTTCCTCCTGTTCTCAACTTCCGATGAACCAAAACAAGCAAGAAAGCAGCCCATGGTATACAAATACTCTTCCTCAGTTCTGTTTCCTTCTCTATGCCCGTTCGAGAGCCTCCGGGATCGACTAATTCGCCATGGTTTCAGACAGACAATCGGAGAGAGAGAAGGAGAGAGAGAGAGAGAGAGAGAGAGCGATGGCGCAGCAGAGCAGCTGCAGCCTGCAAGTGAGAGAGGAGAGATAAAAGAGGGGGGCAGGGAGAGAACGGTCAAGAAATTTAAAGTTCAACAAAAGGAGGGAGACGAAATGACCGTTAGAAATAGAAGTAATCATTATTGAATTTTGTTATTAATTAAGTCTTGGTCTCCCTCTTTATTTAATTCCTATATTATGAAATTCCTTGATCTAAGTTTCAAATCATTTAAAAATCACGTGTTTTAATTAATTTCATCAATCTAATCCAATAATAAAATTAATAAAATCAGTTTATGTCTCTCTAGTATGGTATTACCGTAAGAATGGTCACAAATCGGTCTAGCCTGATTTCATCTTAAAATAGAATTGAATCTGAATTCACTCTTCTAGTTTCATTCTAATTTTAATATTGTTTTATTTTTATATTAAAATATATATATATATATAATAAAATATATATTTTTTATTATATTTAAGTCAGATTTTAAGTAATTTTGTGGATTTATAACCAATTTTAATAATTATATAAGATTTCATTAGAGTTTGGGTCGAGTTTCTCGATTTTAAAACTTTTTGACTCACAGCGCGGTTTCGATCTTGTGGTTTACTCCTAAAAATTGGCATCGACCTACATATCGTAGTTTTTAAAAAATTAGAATGAAGATTAGAGTAAAACTGCTGATTCCAGTCTAGTTTACATTTCGATCCGGTTTTGCCCACGCTTATATAACCAGTTTAAATTATAGGATTTGATTGATATTATGTGATTTAAGTTAATTTTTATTATGTAAATATGCTTGTTTATGTCGTAAATAATTATTAATGTAATTAATATAGTAAAAATTAATATTAATTTTTATTTTCAATAAGTATGGTTTGCATAGTGCAAATTTAGTCTTAATTAATTAGATTTTGATTTTATTTGATCTCAAATAATCCAAAAAAGTATGAGTTTTTAAAAAACTTTTTTTGAACTTCTTGTACGTCCGACCGATTTTTTTAATTTTTTTTAATTAATTTAGTTAATAAATCTTAATGGAATGACTTGAAATTTCTAACCTACATTCACAACAATAAAAAAGAGACTAATATGAAAAGTTTTAATTATATTTGATATTTGTACGATTTACTATAATTTTTTGTGCTTAAAAAACAATTTCATTACTTCTGTATCAGATACACTTATCTTTATGCAGACGTCCAAAGAACCCACAAAAGGTTTTTAAAATATTCAAGCTTTTTTGGCTATTTACCTAAAATTCGAGCCTAAATTAAATTTTACTTCTTTATTTTTTATAGTTTGTGTAAGTGAAATTTTAAGCTTGACTAAGTAAATGTTATTATTTGACCGCACGGGTATATCTCAGTTGGTTCAGAGATGGCAGACTGGGTACAATGGCCTAAGTTCGACATTTGTGCTGTCCTAGTGTGAGAGTTGTTATCCTCAATATTGGGGTAGCTCCTTAGGACATCAGGTGAAGGCCTCTCATCTCTGGGCCGCTGAATCACCTTGATCAACCCCCTCACAAACTGTCAGACCGGGGTGTGGGGGTCATGAGAGCGAGAGATTTCGCTTTCGGGTACAATTAAATGTTATTATTTGACAAAATATCAAGATTCGATTGTATGAATCAATACGGATGACACCTAGTATTAGATTGTGACGCAATACGGCGTCGTTTATCTAACCCTAGCGTGCATTTTTGTTGCGAAAAAGGACTCTCATTTCCCTCCATTACTGTTGGTTTTCTCGCGGAGCGAGGCAACCGGGGGTAGGAGTCTTTCCGGCGAGGGAGGAATGGATTCCGACGAAGGGAAGTTATTCGTTGGAGGAATAGCTTGGGATACCTCTGAAGATAAACTCAGGGATTACTTCAGTCAGTTCGGCGAGGTTACTCAGACTATTGTCATGCGCGAGAAGATAACCGGCCGTCCTAGAGGTTTTGGATTTGTTGTCTTTTCCGACCTCGCCGTTCTCGACCAGGTGGTTCAGGACAAGCACTCCATTGATGGGCGCCAGGTTTGCCTCTTCGTATTCACTTTTTCAAGGATTATGGGATCCATGTCCTATGGGCTATGGGTTCTATTTTCCATTTTCTTCCTGCTGCTTTTGAATATAGTTTAGAAGGCTAATACCCGGTGGTTATTGTTTCTTTTTATATTCGTCTGTTGTTTGATGCTTGGGGTTTTGGTTTATCGCGTTTTATTAATATTATTTACAAATGTTTTTTCAATCTTGCAAGCCTCCATATTTGCTTTCCCTTCTGTATCCTTGTGCTTGATGAAAATTGAGATGAAGAACATTAAACGTTACCCAAAGCAAGCCTGCAATAATGGAGTCTCGTGCCTCGTTTTATTTCTTGTAAATAACTATTTTAATATGCTGTTTCTAATGCTGTATATATTTCAAATCTTAGTGTTAGAGGTTTTATTTATGTTCTAGCATTAAATGTTAACTGCTTGTACCATACGTTTCTTGCAACGTACAAAATATGAAATGAAAAAGACAAATAGAAGGGAAAAAAGTCCTAGCGGTCAAAACTACCGCCAATTTCCTCTGGATGAAACTTTAAGAGGATTTGGAAGAACCATTAAGTCTTCATTAACAACTGGGAACGTAGTTTCACCTATCTTGCGCATACATTTTTTTTTATGTTAATATATTTGTCTACCTATCTTTTTAGTTTAAAAGCAATACAAGTTTCTTTCATTTGGTGTCATAGCAGAAGGAATATACAAAACCCACTCGCCTCTCTTTTTCTACACCTCCAATGGAAAATTTCTTAAAAGTTGAATGGATTTTTTTTGTGTGAAAATATTAGGTTCAATCAGATGATAACCATTTATGTTAATTGGTTTGAATGCTTCAATCAAGTTGTCTAGAGGGAAGAAAAAATTTCGATTGATTTGATGATCTCAATCTAGTCTCTTTCTTTCTTGGTAATTGAGCCATGCTACTGTTGCATCCATGCATAATTGCCTGATGTATATTGATTTTCTATCTTTAAATTGGTTTAGTAATCCAATGTTGCACTTTGGCTATACAGGTAGAAGCTAAAAGAGTTAAATCAAGGGAAGAACAACAATCCTCTTCAAGAAGTGGAAGTTTTAATGCTGGTAGAAGCTCTGGAGGGGCAGATAATTTTAAAACCAAAAAGATATTTGTAGGAGGTTTGCCTTCTACACTGACAGAAGATGAGTTTCGTCAGTACTATGAAAATTTTGGCCAAGTAACAGATGTGGTAATAATGTATGATCAGAATACACAGCGGCCTCGTGGATTTGGTTTCATAACATTTGACACAGAGGACGCAGTTGATAGGGTACTGACTAAGAGCTTTCATGAGCTTAACGGTAAATTAGTAGAAGTAAAAAGAGCACTTCCTAAAGATGCAAATCCAGGAGGTGGAGGTGGAGGGCGAAGTGGAGGATATCAAAGTTATGGGACTTCAGGTGCAAATTCTAACACGTCTGAGGGTCGAATAGATGGAAATAGATACATGCAACCACAGACTACTGCAGGGGGGTTCCCACAGTATTCTGGATATGGTACACCTAGTTATGGTTACGGAGGTCCAAATAGTGGTGTCGCATATAGTGGATATGGTAGTTATGGAGTCGGTAGCTATGGAGGTGAAAATGCTGCATATGGTGGTCCGCCAGGAGGATATGGGAATCCAAATACTGGTTATCTTAGTGGTGGTCCTGGAGCATTAAATAATAATTACAACAATCCGGCCACCGGTTATGGTGGTGCTGCAGTATATGGAGCAAATGCAGGCTATGGGGCTACAGCTCCTTGGACTGGTCCAGGCGGTGGAGGTGTTGGTTCTGGGCCGAGGGGAAGTGGGGCTTCTGGATATGGAAATCAAGGTTTTGGTTACAATAATAATTATGGCGCGAGTGATGGTGGTTATGGTGGCTATGGTAGCTCAGGCGCACAGTCTGTAAGTGGCCCAAACAGTAACGTTGGAATGGGTTCGGGTTCTGGTGGAAGAGAACATGTTATGGGCGGTGGCTACACAGGAAGCGGTTATGGAGACACTGACGGTGGCTGGAGGTCCGATTCTACACGAGCATCGGGTGGGTATAATGGTGGCTATGGTGGGGGACAGTCTAGGCAAAATTAAAGACAATTACGACTAGTCTTCATACAGCTTGCACAGAAGATCTTATTTCGATGCCAGTTCTTTGCATTATGTTGACGGAACACGTGGCTGGTTAGATCTCTTAATTCTTTGTGCTTACGAGGCTGTTGTTCTAGTTAAACATGTATATGATCTTGTTGGTTATGAGGTTGCTAGTTGTTGTGTGTGCTAGTAGTATAACACCTCCTTCCCCTTCTTCAGTTCCTTCAATTTTCTTCCATTTGGTGTATTGAACTTATTTATTTCTTGTGGTGATTATACATTTGTGATCTCGTGTTTGAACATTTCATAATCTGTCGTTTCTGCAGTGGTGTATATATTTGTTAAGAGGTCTATTGAGTTTCATGGTAATTGATTCATGTGTTTATGGTCCGTTTTTTGGCACGTTTGACTGTCTTTTTTTAGGCGATTCTGTTGTAACATGTTAAGGCTTTGAATGCTGTAATTTTAGTGCAAGAATCTGGTTGAATTTGCTCCAATGTTTTGTAGACAAGACATACAATGTTTGTTTCATGAACAGGAATGTTGGATTTGGAATCATCCATGTATATCTTTTCTGGTTTGTGGATTCATAAAAGGTGTGGGTAAACGTAAAACCAACCGATTTTGAAAAGATTTTGCCTTTGGAACCTGTCCCGGTTCATGATCTTCCAAAACCGAGGTTCTTGGTTTGATCATAGTTATGATTTTGGAGATCATAAAACATGAAAACCCAAACCAGCCGGAGGATACAAACTCAGTTATAACCTAATGTAATCCATGTTAAAATTTGACCCAAATCTTAGAACTTGTCCCAAAATTAGCCCAAATATTATAATTTTTTAAATAAAAAATTAAAACAGTTTAGCTGCGCATTCACATTATCTACTTACATGAAGAGCACAACCTTACAAATGCATTTACCAAAGCCTGTTTCCGGGGGATCACACAAACTTCGGGATCCCGAACATCGAGATCTCTCGAACCCAACTAGGTTTTCCTTTCTACTTGGTCTAAGATGAAATAAAGACAATTGCAGATTGAGATAAGACTCTTGAGTTTGGCCACCTCAACTCACCAAATTCTGCAATTTACTGGCAGCAATAGATTCAACAAGCCAAGTATTACCAACCACTTTAGCACCGATCGGTGCAGCTATATCTTCGGCCTCGTTTAATCTCCGCCAAAGGGTGGAGACTTCTTCACCCACCATACATCCCGGTGGAGATTCGAGATTGTACACTACTAGCTTTCCTGGAGATGCCTGCTCATCTTGATTCAATGCTGCCAGTTCTTCCTTCCCTGGTGCAATATTTCCTCCAGCCGCTGTCACCAATTCTTTGAGATCTTCTTTGTAAGCTTGAGGAAAGTCTTCCCCCGCAAAATAAAACCATAAACCACTGAAGAGCTTCGGGGCCTGAGATAAGATCAGAATAGTTGAAATCGAATCACTAATAAATATTAATTGGTCTAAGATTCAAATATTCATCGTATGTAATTTTTAATCATAAAACAATAATTAGCATCGAGACCTATTTAGTCAAGCTTACATTGTCAACAGCCCTCAATCTGCCAATTTTGGGGCCATCAGTGCACCCGTAGTTGTCGAGACTTATTTCATAAGGCTCTTCATTGACAACACAGTTAGCTTCCAAGCATGCTTTTATCCCTGAAAGTTCGGATTCCATTATCATAATGAGTAACCATTAGACGGTGCAGGGACCAACTTAAGATTAATAAGATAAGCAACCAAAAGAAGGAAAAATAAAAATAAAACTAAGCATCCCCATTCATTATTTTGTGGCAAAGATCCGATAAATGATTTATAAGTGGTCAGATAGACGTAAGTAATTGAAACCATAAGAACATACAGTAAAACTATCATGGTAACTATTGCATCAGAATAAATTCCGTAACTCACAGTCCATCTTAAGAACCCATCGGCCATTTACGATGGCCATTAGGACTTTGAATGTTCTAATACAGGCATCGTTCTCATCAGTAGATGCAACCACATGAGTGACTTCTGGTTTCCACAACTTGGTCACGGTTGCACCACAAATCTTTGCAAACTTGAGCAAAAGAATCTGAACAATGACAGAACAGTAATAACTACACTAGAACATTTATGAAAGTAATCTTTTGCTAAAATATGTTCATAATTTTTTAGTATGTTCTTTACTGACCCAGAAAATTATTAGGAAACAGATCTTTTTTAAATGAAGATGCAAGTAACAGCATCAGGCACTAGTTAGAAATATTTCCACTTCATGATTTATGGAAAATAAAAAAATCAAGTATTTGTCTATCTTTAAAAAGAAAATGAAAACAAATTAGGAAAAGAAAATATATCATTGGGAGGCCTCTTTAACTCAGTTTCATTCAAAGTAGAATTAAATGAATATGCACTAACCCTCTCCTCTGAAGAAAGAGCTGATCCACAAAAAACCAATTTATTTGTTTCTTCTGCTGAAGCATCCCCACTACTTGAGTCGTCTGTCTTGCACCTAAAGCAGAAAAACTGGTATCAAATGATGTTTTTACAAGAAACAAGTAAACATATCTTTCATTCACATCTAAGAATTAAAAGAGGCAACAGATAATGGAGACTCTAACAAGGAAGTTGTTAGAAACGTATTAGAAGTAATTTTAAAAAATCAGGGATATGTTAGAGTTCATTTTGGTATTATAATAATTAAGTTTTTTTTTTATTATAAATAGAAGGGAGTGAAGTGTGTTATCATAGTGAATATTTTGTGCAGAAACTAGATGTGTTCATTTCGATCTAGAGGATAGTTTTATCGATTAGTGCAGAGGACTACAAAACTTGGGAAACTCTAACAAAAGAAGATGATGATGCATCAGGAGCTTACTAATCAAACTTTTCAAAAAGAAAGTACATAAAATCTCTAAAAGAACAGCCATACATTTGGGTCGGCAAAGAGTGATTTATGATAGCTTTCTTTCGGGTCTTGGACTTCTCATTAGGAAACTTAACCAAAGAATGAGATGGGCAAAGAATAAGATAACTTTCCTGGAAAAAGAAGCACAAATAAAGGGAAACTCATCAATCTTATGAATACTCATCCTCAATATGACAATTTAGTATGCAGTTAACACTATTAAGCAATAACTAATTGGATTTTACTTCACGTTATGACAAAGTATATTAAATATAAGAAGTGATCACTCACATAATCCCAACGACAATCCAAAATCTCCACAGCACAAGTATAGTGATAGCTTCTCCTGCATGATTTCACATAACAGCCAAGTGCTGCTCCTTTCAAACCACATTTGCTGCATTTCAGTTTAGAACCTCTGGCCACTTCAGTCTCCAAATTTTGAACATTATCATTAATATAATAGACCTGTGGTGCCCTGCACAGTAGCAATCCTTGTAAAGCATTTGCACACATGCTAGGCTCAGGGTATCTCTAACAGAATAATATATTCCATGTTTCATATTCGTTAGGACCTTTCACAGAAAGTAAATTGACGATAAAATTTATCCTAAAATGCTTAAAGCTGTTGCAAGAAAATGAAATAAGGTGCACTAATGACATACCATTCAATGCACATCTTGTGAACATGTATAACATTAGGGAGGTTTGCATCATCTCCCAAAGCCAAGCTCCCATTGGCATAACTCAGCATTTGTCCAGTGACCTGGAAGAATAAAATGATTAGCAATATTTCATTTATGTTAAATATATAACTAACTTAATGGTACAAAATGATGCAGATTCTAGAAAACAGAGATTACAATCATGGATATATAAGCAAGAGAAATGTACCTCTGAGATTGTACAAGACTGGCAAAAAGCACAAATAGTTTTATTTTCAGATGCTTTGTGTGAAACTAACTGAGTGTGGTTTTCATCATTCTTCCTCAACTCTAACAGCCCAGGATATAAGTTCTTTCTTCTTTTTGCATCCCTGAAAAGACCTTCATTATCAGATAAAGAGTTTGCATGCCTTGGAACCTTAGTCTTATCACCAGAAGTTCTTGAATTGGGTCTCATATCCACAGAGTTTTCTGAACTCTGAAAATGCCAAAAAAAACCTAAATATGAGTAAACATTTTTTCTTCATAAGACGAATGGGTAACCAATCAGCATATAAAACATGTCAAAAAATAGAATAAAATAACTCAATGAAAAAAAAACAAAATTTGACAGTGGAATGAAAAATTTAATGGAAGCTTTCCATTTGCCTATTCAATCAACTTTCAGCTTGAGAAGAAACTGCTGATAATTGATTCAAATCCTAGCAACAAATTCAAATTATTATCAAAAGAAATCAAACTTCTCTAGATCTGATTTTGAATTAATCATTTTGCTAAGAATTCTTTACTAAAAGCGAAAACAAAATACATATTAACCATGTGAACCATTTTAATGACAAAAGACAACCACCGACGACAATATTTAACATCTTTTGATCAAGTCCGCCAATGATTATAAGGGAAAATCTTACATGATCACGATACTCACTGCAACTGAATTCCGAACCCTTCCCATCACCAAAAGAAGGAGCATTAGCCGACAACTGTTCTGTCTGGTTAAGTTCTGTCTGTGACAATCTAAACTCATCTGGTTCCCCATGTCCCCTATTGCCCTCCATCTCAGATATACAACCTTTTACATCTTGGGGCATTTCATATATGTCAAAATCACCTTCAATACCATTAAGAACAGATAGTTTCAAACTCTTCTTTGATTGCTGCCGACCACTTGACTTATCAAGTTGGCCAGATCCATGTTGGTCCTTGATTAATGACCCACCAAAATTACTGTTAGCTAAAGATGAACATCTCTCTATAGCTCCACCAGCATCTGCACCTGTTTGATTTCACACTTCAGACATTATACATTCATAGGAGGAAATTTGGATGAGAAAAGATGTAGCTTCTTTACCAGATGAGGCCAGATGGACCATGTTGGAGAATGCAGCATCCAAACTCCTGTAAATGGCTACCAGATTCTCCAATAAAGGCATAGGCCTGGTGACTACCATAGTACAAAAAAGAAAGATACGACTTTCATCAAACGAAGCATAATTGACAAGGACTTAAAACAAATGAAGAGAACAAGGGTTAATCGTCTCAAAGTTTCGAACTTGATTAGCCTAAAATGCATTAATATGCACAAAAAAGCTTGTTAATTATATTCTTTAAGGACGATTAGGAAAGACATATTCGACTTTGAACAAAGTACTTGTTTACACATATTGCTTCTAGGCATGTGTAAATTTGCATCTAACACATCGAGAATAAGAACATTTTCAACATAAAATTCATTTTTTCAATTATAGTTAAAAAATCGAGGGCATCACAAAAAAAACTGAGGAAACCGAAAAAATTACCTCGATCGACGACCTGAGCTTTACAAAGAGGACACTCGCTTCTTGCATTTGAAAAACTGGATACGCAGGAGCTGCAAATTTTCAAAAATGAAATGCGTAATTGAAAAAAAAAAACAATAAGTAGCAGGATTTCAAAAACCGTAGAAATCAGATAAAGGAAGGTATAGCGAACCTGCAAATAATGTGATTGCAACGAAGCAAAATTGGACCAGCAAACAACTTCAAACTGAAATACAGAAAAAAAAAATCATCACGATAAATTTGTAGAACGGAGAGTTGCAGACAACCAATGTCAAAAGTCCGAACCATCGAGGGCATTTGAGCTCAAGCTCCAGCTTCTGAAAATTGAGAAGCCATGGATTCAGAAGGCTGGGAGACAGATTTACAGCCATGGCGGAAGAATCGTCCTTTGAAAGAGTGATGAAATTTTACGCAGAGATAGTGAACTGCCTTAAAAAGAGGTGATTCAAGGACAGAGCAACGTCTGACGTGGACGGCCAGGATTCGTTTCGATCGAAAATTAATGGCGGGGGATTGAGTTTTTGATTGGCGGTGCCCACTTCGGATTCGCGCCTTTTCGTCTTTCCCGGAGGGCAATTCAGTAATTTGGATGTTAGTGATATCTAAATTTCATTAATGGAAGAAAGTCTCTTCAAATAACAGAATGCTAGTTTTACAATTTGTGAAGAAAGGTGGGAGCTGGAGCTGGAGCCTGGAGAAAAATGGAGAGAAGATCGCAGTAGAGAAATCCCAGCGCCCACAACCCTAATTCGCGGATCGTAATCTCTGTAACAATTGTGGCCGGCGAAGGTAGAAGAAGCCGAAGAAGAAGAAGAATAACGAATGCGCTCTCTATATTCTTCTTGTTTTTCGTTTCTGCTTGCTGTGTTACTGCTCGGAGGATTTTCTATTCGTGGTTTGGATGGGGGAGAGTTTGGTGGAGACTACTCCAAGCTCTCCGGAATCATTATCCATGGCTTCGCTTCCACAAAGCTCCGAGCCTGGTCCGTTCTCGACTGCCCTAACTCGCCTCTCGATTTCAACCCCCTCGACCTCGTCTGGCTTGACACTACCGAAGTAACCTCTCTATTCCTCTCCTTCGCGTTCTTGCGACTGTGATTGCGTTTCCTGTTTTGATTTGAAATGCGTCCATTTAAGCATGAATTTTCTATCTCGACGTTCTGGCTTGCCTTAGCTTGATTTCAAGCTTTGAAGACCAAATTCTTCTATCCTTTTTATTCTGAGAATCACTCTTCCAAACAATAAAAAGGATTCTCCTTATTCCGTGGATGTGGTAATCCAAATTCTGAAGGGCTCAGGAGCAGCTCTTCAAGAAAAATGGCAGCTTCAAAACACTCGGCTGCCTCTTGGGCCGTCGAGCCCTCGGATTAATCGATCCCTAAGCCGTGCCATGCAGAATGATTCATAGGATCATCTCAATGCTTCCATCAAAAAGCTCCGCCCGTTGCACCCGAATCCCGACCGAGCATCCTCAAGAAACAAGACTCTGAACATGGGCAGGATCGATTATCAGAGCATCGGAAAATGCCTTGATAGCCTCTTTAAGGCGCCTTTTGCTTCATCAAGTAGACCTCTGAATCATCATCAAGCTACCCTTCAGAACAAGTAAAAGAAGAACTGAATGAGCTCTTATTGTTTTGTTCATGGTAAGGCAAACTGTGGCATGACATCGACTTGCAGAGAACGAGTCGATTGCACTCGATTTGGCAAGACAAATCTTGGCATGTCCCATCTCGACAAACTTACGTAGAGTTGAGCTAAATCCTGCCAAACTTCCATCTCCAATCTTCTATCGGAAGTTCTATTTGCTCTGCCCTAAGTTAGATCAAACAGAAAGAGCAAATTATTGATCAAAGTAAGGGTAACAACTGCTCACTGCTCAATCTAATTTTATCTCGAAATAGAATTAGAAAATCAATTGACCAACAAACACCTTAAGATCCGTCTTCCCCAAGCCAAGGCTTTTACTCTGAACATGAAGAAGAGCAAGCAACTTGGAATAAGCATCGACTGCGCTCTTCAATTCACCCTGCTAGATGAAAAGCTTAGCTTTAGTCCAAAGTGGTTCTCCTTGATCCCATTTCCCGGTCTGATCCAAAGCAGCACTAATTACGGTTTCTGCCTAGAAATATTGTTTCTGAGCCGACAAGATTCTGGCCAGTAACAGCCATGACTTCACGTTCAAGCCACCTTCCAATTTAAGCAAGCGTTTCGAATAACAAAGGGAGTCATCTAGTTTCCTTTGCTCTGCATTTTGAACACTCAGCTCACGAAGAACACGAGGGTCGATCTTCTCGTCATCTTCCCCGGCTGTTTCTAGAGCTCCAAGGGCGTCGGCTTGTTTGAGAACCCTCTCGGAATCTGAAGTGGCTGATTTTGTAGAAGATGAAAGTGCAATTCCTAGTAAACAATTGGCAACGCCTCCCAATCGATCACATCCACCGACAGAGTTTTGAACCGTTCGATGCGAAAATCTCATCGCTTCTTCTGTTTGATTCTGATTTTCTGTACAAATCTTTGATGCCATTAGTAAAGCTGGAAGACTGTCTAGATTCTCACTTGTACACTGTAATATCCTCAGTAAATTCAAAGCATTTGAATCATCGACCGCTCCATAATAGCAGAGAGCTAGAGTGTAATACATTTCTTTTAGATCGAGAATCCCCGGAAGCAATTCCTCTGCCAGATTAGCCAAGGCTTTAGTATCTCCTGATATTGATAAAGCAAATGAGAGATGATCCAAGATTGATGGATCCCAATCAATCCTTTTAAGAGTGACTTTTCTCAACAAAATCATAAGCTCTTCTATATTGTTTTTGGGTACAAAGGAACTCCTTTTGAATCCTTGCCGTAGTTTCTGCATCGAGATTCCAGTGGTAGAGAAGCGCTCGTCGATACGAAAGGATTGCTTTCCAATGGAAATCAGACAGTTTCCAAAGCTCGGGAAGTAACTCGACGGCATTGTTAAGAGTCTCTTGCAATTTGCAATCAGTTCCAAAACCATTTGGTAGTGAAGCTTCCACGTGTCAAGAACAACCTCGCAACATTGAGCAGCTTCTGCAAAAATCATAGATTTTTAGCTTCGAGAGTATCATTTGATCTTGTGTATTATTATATCAGCTACTAAAAACCAGAGTAAAATCTCAAAAACCAAAGATGTGCACAATTAGAAGGATTAGATTTTTACCTTTATGTTGACCAAGGCTCTGCAAAGATTTTGCTTTGAGAAAGATGGCTTCCAATAGTAAACTTACAGCATGTATAGACATTAATGGAGTTGAAAAATTTAGTGAGCTTCTTCTCATTGTCTCCATTCTTCTAGCAATAGCAATCTATATTTTAGGAGTCACAGCAGCAATATCAATTCCTTCCAATACATGCAGCGCAGATTCAATATTCCCTTTCTGATACTCATATCGACCCAATAATGTGTTGGGAAATCACCACTGTTAGAACTCACAATGTGCGCAAAAGCACCACACATATTTTTCTCTCTGACACTCTTTCTTTTCTCTCCCTCCAAAAATTCTCTTTCTACTTCGAATACTTTCCGATCGAATGAAGATTGAAGGATGATGAGAATGATTCTCAAACCTCTATTTATAAAGATTTCACGAAGTGTGAACTCGTTAATGTGAAGGCGGCGAAGGCGGGCGCCGTTCGGCGCCTGATAATGGAGACCAATTGGTCTCCATAAAATGGCGTGCCCCCCC
>QAOC01049635.1:78316-210637 GCA_003255005.1 Begonia fuchsioides | reverse complement strand
CCCTCCCGACTTATGAAGAGCTATCTCCAATCCCGCTGAGTCTCTACAGAATTCATGTTTGCTTCTCTGCAGAATTTTTGTCATCATGTCTGAGTCATTGTCATCCGTGTGAGCTTTCTCAAGGTACACTTGTTTGTTCTCAAGGACATCCCGTATCCAATGATACTTGATGTCTATATGTTTTGATCTCGAATGAAAGCTTGGATGCTTGCTCAAGTGTATAGCACTTTGGCTATCACAATACAAGACATATTTATCTTGTCGATGTCTCAATTCTGTCAGAAATTTTTGCATCCACAAAATTTCTTTACAAGCCTCTGTAGTCGCAGTAAACTCAACTTCTGTCGTAGATAATGCCACTGATTTTTGCCTCTTAGATTGCCATGATACAGCTCCCCCTCCAATTGTAACCAAATACCCTGATGTTGATCTTCTAGAGTCAATATCTCCAGCCATGTCTGCATCAGTGTAGCCTACTAACAAAGGCTCTTTACTTCCAAGACACAAACTGAATTCAGAAGTACCTTTAAGATATCTCAGAATCCACTTTACCGCATTCTAATGCTCTCTGCCCGGATTTGATAAAAACTGACTGACTACTCAAACAGAATGTGCAATGCAGGTCTCGTACGAACCATAGCATACATCAGGCTGCCAATTGCTGAGGCATATGGAATTCTCTGCATTTCTGCTTTTTCTTCTTCAGTAGAAGGACTTTGTTTGGAAGTAAGTTTGTAATGATTAGCAAGTGAAGTGCTGACCGACTGCGCCTTATCCATATAGAATCGGGTGAGAACTTTCTTAATATATTTCTCCTGCGATAGCCATAACTTCTCATTCTTTCTATCGCGTGTGATACTCATCTCAAGTATCTGTTTCGCCGGTCCTAAATCTTTTATGGCAAAAGACTTGCTAAGTTCTTTCTTTAACGTAGCAATCTTTTCACTGTCACGGCCCACAATCAGCATGTCGTCGACATAAAGTAGGAGAATTATGAAGGTATTGTCCGTAAACCGTTTCACGAACACACAATGGTCTGAATAAGTTTTCCTATATCCTTGATTTACCATAAATGAGTCGAACTTCTTGTACCATTGTCGTGGGGCTTGCTTTAGTCCATACAGACTCTTCTTCAATCTACAAACCAGATGTTCATTCCCTTTTTCAACGAATCCTTCTGGTTGTTCCATGTAGATTTCTTCTTCTAGTTCACCATGTAAGAAAGCAGTTTTCACATCGAGTTGCTCGATTTCCAAATTGAGACTTGAAGCTAATCCAAGTACCACTCGTATGGATGACATTTTCACGACAGGTGAAAATATTTCTTCAAAGTCAACGCATTTCTTCTGACCAAACCCTTTCATAACTAGTCTGGCTTTATACCTTGGTTGTGAACTTTCGCTCTCAAGTTTAAGCCTGTATACCCATTTTTTCTTGAGTGCCTTCTGCCCCTTTGGAAGTTGAACCAACTTATAAGTATGGTTCTCATGCAATGATGTCATCTCATCTTGCATCGTATCTAACCAGTTATTCTTTTGTTGATGCTCCATAGCTTCCTCATAGCACTCAGGTTCATCGCCGTCAGTAATCATCACATACTCGTTTCTAGAGTATCTACTTGATGATTGACGATCTCTTGTTGACCGCCTTAACTCTGCAGCTGGCTCCCGAGAAATCTCAATTTCTCTTTGGTCAACATCTTCAACTGAGTTTATTGCGGCTACAGAGGCTTGTAAAGAAATTTTGTGGATGCAAAAATTTCTGACAGAATTGGGACATCGACAAGATAAATATGTCTTGTATGAGCAAGAATCCAAGCTTTCTTTCGAGATCAAAACATATAGACATCAAGTATCATTGGATACGAGATGTCCTTGAGAACAAACAAGTGTACCTTGATAAAGTTCACACGGATGACAATGGCTCAGACATGATGACAAAAATTCTGCAGAGAAGCAAACATGAATTCTGTAGAGACTCAGCGGGATTGTAGATAGCTCTTCATAAGTCGGGAGGAGGAGATTTGTGAGGTCTCTCCTCATTTAATGAGGGGGGCCCATGCCATTTAATGGAGACCAATTGGTCTCCATTATCAGGCACCAAACGGCGCCCGCCTTCGCTACCTGCGCCCGCCTTCGTTCGCCTTCGCCGCCTTCGCATTAACGAGTTCACACTTCGTGAAATCTCTATAAATAGAGGTTTGAGAATCATTCTCATCATCCTTCAATCTTCATTCGATCGGAAAATATTCGAAGTAGAGAGAGAATTTTTTGAGGGAGAGAAAAGAAAGAGTATCAGAGGGAAAAATAGGTGTGGTGCTTTTGTGCACATTGTGAGTTCTAAGAGTGGTGATTTCTCTTAGTGAATATTTTCTAGAATATTTGATTGTAGAAAAATATTGTAAATCCTATTTTTCATAGTGAGATCTTTCTGGACTCGGTCCCCGTGGTTTTTTCCCGATTTGGGTTTCCACGTAAAATTCTCGGTGTGCATTTTTGGCATTATTTCTTTTACTTCTTGGCCGTTATATCTTTACGGAGCGGAAAAATATTCTTGGTATTTTTCGGATCACATCTGTTATCGTTTCTTATACTGCCTAGTTAGTGGTGTAATTGTACTGTGTAAGTAGTTCTGTCTAAGGCAAAACTTGGTATTTAAGTAGTCCATTCGTGACTCACCTCTCTTACCTGGGAACATACTTGGAAAGGTAATTCTGTCTAGGAAATTTTCAAGAGCGGTTTTCTAGGAATTAACCTGATCATTACTCTCCACGTTTTTTGGTGGCTAAGGAAATAATATTTAAGTGAATATTTGAATTGTATTTCCCAACAAGTAATGCTCGTGCTTCCGACATCAACATGACCAAACCTCGTTCATTTGTACATTTAGCCAGCTTATTTCCATTGAATTCTTGTCGATTATAAAGAAATATAGAGAGAGCTTAGTCATGGGAGCGACAAAAGTAACCTCGTAGTTCAAACATCCGCTCTCGAGGAGCGATGACTCGGCTTCTTCGATATTGCCTGTATCCAGCTTCTTCCCACCATCACTGGTGGCTAGACCCTTGTTGCTCGCTTTTTTCAAGGGGGGCAGACAGAGAAAATATTTCATCGACTCTTTTCAATTGCTCTCCTGAGCATAGAAGCTTCATTATCTTTGCTGATATTTTTTCTAGCTGCTCCTCTTCTTCTCTTGATTTTACTTATCATTTTCTTTCACTTCACTGAAAAATCTTCAAGCAAAAAACCCAAATCAGCCAAAAATGCACAATTTCTTTGGCATCAATTTCAGAATCTATCAAAACAAAAGGGATTTCAATCGCTAAGCTTGAAATATATGAAAATTCAACGCATCGTATCCACCTGAAAACCTTCCCAAACTAAATCAACCAAAGAATACACACATATTCTGCACGGAAATCCCCAAAAAAAAACCTAACTAAATCTTTCATAGTCACTGAAACATATTGATCATCATGAAAACAGATCAACACGTTGCAAGCACATGACCCGAAACTCAACCAGAATCATCAAAATTGAACTTAACCGCGAATCATTTGGGACAAAATCCCCATCGCAAACCAGAAATTACAATTGACTTGGCATCTTACAACCAGAAAAAGAGAAATACAATCAAACTAAACGAATCTAGGAACCGTAAGGACCACCTTTGTTCTTTCCGCAAAGAAAAGCAGAGACGTAGAGCCCAAAAGCCAGAAGCAGCAATTCCCATGTCGACTACAACAGTTTCGCCAATCAAAACCACCTTTAAAGAATTCTTTAAACTATAAACAAAAGCTCGAAGAAACTCTCTTTTTTGACGCTCGTTTTCCCTAGTCTTCCCTCTTTCGTCCACCAACTCTCTACAACTCTATTCGCTGAACACCGGCGACGGACAATCTTCGGCGAGAACCGTCGCTGAGAAAATTGATTCGGAGGATAGTTCATTATAAATCAAAGAAATAGTGAGGATATTATTGGAAACCGAAATGGGCTCCACTTGAAAGGTTTGTGAGGCTAGATTTCTGACACGTGGTACATATCATGGATTTTTGGGCTAGTGTTGAGCCGTTATAAACCGTACCGTCAATCAGTTTAATTCCTGTCTTATTTTCTATTTCTTATTATTTTTTAATTCAATTTCTTAAATATTAAGTTACATGTTCATGGATACAAATTAAATATATTAATTGTATCAATAATTATAAAGATAAAATATCTGAAAAATTCTACATTTTGAGAAAATTTATCAAAAAAACTTCAATTTTGAAATGTATCAAAAACTTCTGACAGAAGGCGGATCTACCACAACTGGGGGCTGGCTAGGAGTGGATCCAACCCACTAGGTCGGGCGCAAAGGAGTGTGAGGTCGTGGAGGGTGATAGACCCCCGCGCTGGGTGTAGAGGGTCGAGCACCTCTCGTGTCGGGGTGCTAACAGGAGCGGGGGCAAATGGCCCTTAGTCACCCTCACGCTCCTGAAAAAATCTAGCGAAATTTTGCTAAATTTTAAATTTTTCCTATGCATCATACAACCGGGGAAAAACATTTGCGAGTTTCACCGCCTACGAGACATGATCCTAGAGAAAGGCAAGAGATGTGGTGGATCCACGAATTCGCCCCATACTCCCGAGGCGGGGGCCTCCAGTAGGGGGTCGACCCATGGGGTCACCTCTTACCAAATTGGCAAGGGTGGATCCCCCCGAGTACGCCCCAACCCGGGGGCTGAATCGAGGGTGGACTCCCGGTCCTCTCCCAGTCGGCGTCTGGTTGGGGCTGGTTTGCCTCTCACCAGAGTTTTTTTTTATATATCTAAACATAAAAAATTAGAATATTAATTCTTTTTCCTTTTGATCATTTTTATTTTAGATAAGCGTAGAAAGAGAGTTTTTTTATTTAGTTGAATAATTCTATGTTTTATTATTATTTTTAGAATATTAAAAAACACCATATGTTAAATAATTATTTGTCAAAAAATGTAAAAATTTGAAGGGTAGTTGGATTGAACATTAGATAGAATAATTAAATGCACATTTATTATTATAAACAATAATTTTGGATGTACATTTATTCAAATATAGGTTTGCAATTTGCAGGCTCTATTTCATTTCCAATTAATACCCTTTGAATTCCCTTTTTAGTTATTTCTCGGCTCTAATTATCCGAGTAAGCACAAGCCGGTTCGCTCTGATTCAAACCTCAAACCCTAACAAAAAATTGGAGGGTTTGAATTAGAGAAATTAAAATAATATATATATTTATGCTCAAAGTTTAATGTAATAAATTACTTATTTGTAATTTAATCTTAACTGTGCCCTATCATTTATGCTAGCCTAATGTTACGGTGACCTTTTACGATAGATCGCTCCGGTGGCTTGTGGGTCTCATTGATTTCGTCAATCTCGTTCGAAGATCCCCACTAAACATGAAGATAATCGTAGAATCCCAGACTCATGAGCACAATATTGTCTGTCAAGCAATAATTATAAGATATGACCAAGAAATATATATCTTCGATCGATTCGATCATGATTTTATTCAAGAAACCCCTTTCGTTTAATTTCTAGGAATAGTTTTAATGAAATAATTCTTATTTTAACAATGATTCTTTGAACGAATCGTTCATAACTTATGTTACTTGAAACTAAATCGAAATCGATAATTTGATTATGATTATCGTCTCGAGTACTTAAACTTCGTGTTCTTTATTTTTTGCAAAAATAAAAAATAAAAAAAAACGCGACTGCATACATAAGGATAATTATTTCTTTTCGTGGATTCAAATTCTCGAGCAAATGATGAATACGTGTATTGCAACAACTTTGTTTTAATTCCTTACTCTAATTAATTATTAAATAATAAAATATTGATCTTAATAAATTCCTATATTTCTTAAAATTTATTATTTTATTTATTCTATATATATATTTTTATATGAACTAGATACAATTCACAAACCTTTTACTTTAGAAATGAGTTAAATTGTATGACTGATAATGCTAACATTGATATGATGAAATTTATTTAACAGTAGAGACTTTAGTTAATTGATACAATAATTGAAATTAATTATTGAAAGAAGTTTAATTTACTTAAATTTAATACTAGAGTCTCCAGTTACAATTATACTAATTAAGATAGATTAATTGATACAATTAAATTTTTTTATTTTTTTTTGTCAAAAAACATTGACATCTTTAACGTGTCAAATATCACAATTAAAAATATAACGCACCCTTAGAAATTATCTCACTATAAGTTCAACACATCATTATAAATTAAGAAGACATAATAATATTCATTGTGGTGTCATGTACGAGCCTCTCATTTTTAGGCTGTTGAGTCACCGTGATTTACCCTCTCACATGTTGTGTGGCCGAAGTGTGGGAGTCTTGGTGCCGAGAGATTTCGCTTTTTTGTGCAAAGAAGACAGAATAATGAGATAAACTTAGAATTATTTTTATAAATAGTGATGTCAGACACATATTACACTGCACACGTGGGAAATCTTCAAGTTTAATTGTCATAATAAATAAAATATAATTATTTATCAATAAAATATAATTATTAAACTAACAGCCAGGCTTACTTATTACAACTCAAAAGTCCTCTATTACTGAACATTATAGTCCACCATTATGAAACCTATATTCAATTATACTAATTAACTGCATAAATTTAATCAAATTTATTAAATAATTTAAATAATTTAAATAATAAAATAAACACAAATAAAAGAGATACAACATTCTACTCTAAAAAACGGAATTCACACTTTGCACACGAAGAACACGTGGCGCATTTTGGTAGAGCTTAAGAACCAAATGTATTCCTCGTCTTGTGGACAGTTAGACGTCGCTTTCAGAAGAGCAGGTCGTCAGAAGATCAGTCGGCGGTAGCGGCGCGTCGCTGTCGGCTACGGTGCCTCCTTTATTCCCAACGGCGGCTGCCCCCCTTGCGCGCTTCCCCAAACATCCCCTTATTACACTATTTTGAAAGGGTAGAATGGTCATTTAGGGGCGGTCTTTGTAGACAGTCTACTCTGCTCTGATACGCTTCCTCTGCTCCCCACCCGACACTCTGTTCTCTACATGCGGGCTGCGGAGCAACTCCGATCCGAAAAATATCGTAAATACCCTTCCTCGTTATTCTTTTATTCTATGAAAGTTGGGGCATATTCGTCACTCTCACAAAACACCTGCTGTTGACAGAGCTCCGAGCACGCAAACCAGAGACGACTCCCACCCCCCACTATCTCCATGACCCAACAACCTCCCTCTCTCCTCTCTCTCCTCCATTTTTTCTCCATTATTAAGCTCTCCCCAGTTATCCAGCTGCACTCTTCTGTAGCTATGTTTTGACAAGTGTGTATATAAGGGAAGAAACAGAGAGGTCAGAGCTCGAGCTTGTTTTTTGCCTGTTGCAATGGCGATTTTCTCTTTATCTCTCGATCTTTCGTTCGTCTTCGTCGCCACCTTTTTCTCATTTCTCGCCGTTTCGCATCAGCAGCCGCTTCTTAGCTCTTCCGAGCAGGAGTCCGTCTACAGAGTCCTCGAGTCCGTTAACTCCGCCGTCCCATGGCGGAGCCTCTTTCCTGATGATTTGTGCTCCTCCGCCCCCCACGGAGTATTCTGTGATTATTTCTCCGACTCGCCGAACAGCACGGTACCTGATTCGGTGCATGTGACCGAGCTAAGTTTCGGCTTCGTCTCGGACTTCTCGCCCAACCCAAGTTGCTCTTTCAACTCCTCGCTCAACCCTCTGCTCTTCACGTCCTTCAAGTACCTCCGAAAGCTTTTCTTCTACAAATGCTTCACCGGAACGAGAGTTTCAGTTCCGGCCGATATCCCGCCTAGTTTCGGTCGGAGTTTGGAGGAGTTGATTTTCATTGACAACCCTTCTCTTGTTGGACCTCTCAGTAGCATACTGGGTAATTTTACAAACATTAGAAGGCTAGTTCTGACCGGAAATGGAGTTTACGGTCAAATTCCAGATTCTGTCACGAATTTAATCAATCTGGAAGAGATTACACTCTCCAGAAATCAGCTTGGCGGCGAAGTTCCTGCAAATTTATCCAATCTGAAAAGGCTGAAAGTCCTCGATCTGAGTCATAATATCTTGGAAGGCAGCGCCCCGGAATCGGTCGGAAATCTCTCCGGGCTGTTAAAACTCGATTTAAGTTCGAATGGGTTCGCCCGTAAAATCCCTGAGAGTTTCGGAAACTTGAAGAAGCTGGAGTTTCTTGACTTGAGCTTCAACCGATTCGGAAATTTCGGGATTCCACTGTTTTTATCGGAGATGACGAGGTTGAGGGAAGTTCATCTGAGCGGAAATTCACTGGGAGGACAGATTCCTCAAAACTGGGAAAATCTTAGAAATATTTCCGGCATTGGGTTTTCAGAAATGGGATTAGTTGGCCATATTCCAGCTTCAATGGCGAGATATCTTCGAAATCTGTCTTATCTCTGGCTTGCCAACAACAATCTGCAAGGGAATTTGCCCGTGGAGTTTGCTTTTTTGGAGAATCTGAATGAGATAAACGTGGAAAACAATAATTTGACTGGAAGGGTTCCATTTTCAGCTGTGCTCTCAGAAAAATCGGGATTGAAATTGAAGCTTGAAGGAAACCCAGATCTTTGCATTGATGGTGGATGGGGACCAATCTACAATGGCGGAAGTTTGAGAATCTGCGACAAAGTAGATATTCCAAATCCTGTTTTTCTCAGTGAAGGTTGGTCGGTGAAGGTTTTTAGTTCATCTCCTTTCAATTTCTTGATTGCGTTCTTGTGGATTTTGAGTTTAGGATGAACAGAAGCAGCAGACTTATACTGCCTCTGAGCATTCACGCTTTTTTTTCTCTGGATTATATTCATGTGGATATAAACGAGATAGTTCAGTCTTTCGGGACGAAATTCCTTCAAGTTTTTCTGTCCTGCTTCTGAGTTGTGAGAGCTCACACCAGCTCTGCTTTTCATGGCTGGTTCTTCCATCCTTTCTCTCTCTACTGTATCAATCTTTTTGAAACCAGAGAAACGGAGGAGAGAAAGAATTCTGGGTAGAAGCTCTAGCAACGTCGGAGAGAATTTGGCGGTGGCGAAGGATGGGGAACAACACGTAGGGGTTGTCTGTACTGTAATTTGAGGAAAAAAAGAGGAAGAAAGTGATGAAAATGGAGACCACAGTGAATGCCGGCTGCTGTCGCGCAAAACACAACAGCTTTTGAAGTGCATTGGAAATCACATTTTCCATTTTTGCATGAAATTCTGGCGATAATATTAAATCATTTAAATAGTAAGTAATTTATGTATTTAGTTATTAAATTAGAATTATGAAGTGGATTAAGGGCTGTTTATGTTAATGATTATTTTAAATTATTCTTAATTATCACTGCACTTCGACTATTTCAACGTGAACTTACGAGTTAGCTCTAATTGAGTAATGTATGACTAATGTTAAATCCTTTTTCAATAAAAAGAGTAACATTCATACACAACTCAATTAACAATAAAAATTAATAGTCATCGTGCACCTCGTCGTATACTACATATCTCGACAAATTAATCGAGTAAGAAAGAAGAAAAAATGAGTGAATATATAGATTTTGAGGGATTTTGACGTTCGAAGGGGGTCAGTGTATACATATCAGACGTTCGAAAGAAGATCATTGCGTCTTTATCAGAGGTTCAAAAAACCCAATTTTGTTTTAAAAAATCCATGTCTGATTTAAGCTATTTATCCAAAACTCAGTATTGAAAAGAGTTTTAACCCAAACTACTATATTTCGTTGCGAGGACAGCGTAATTTTTGGCCAGTTGCAAAGTTAAAATTTGGGTAACGTTTTAAATTTGTAAATTTTTAAGGTACTAAATGAAATTTAGACAATCAATTCATGCAATATATATATATATAAATTTTGAGTAATATATAACTATTTAATCATAGGACCATATAGCTAAGGGTTGACTATCAAGACAAATCTTGCCTTAGATTTAGGCAGAAAGATGAACTTCAAAGTTGTTTTGATTCTTGGAGAATTAATGGAGTTCTAGCTACAGAATTCAGTGATAATTACACCCTTTTTTCGCTAACCATGTTCATGAAAATCCCTTCTCTTCTCCCTCCTCCAACTGTTTTTGATTCCGGTCACTGGTTTTGGGTTCCGATACGGAAGATACAGACTCTGAACCAGCATCCGAAAATGGCGATTGGTACGTCTCCGACGTTGCCTGACTTTTTGGTCGTGACTTCGCCGACCCTCCGGTGGAAGAGTCTTTCGATTTCTTTCGCCGCGTTTTTTTCGCAACTTCCGGCGGATTTTGGGTAGTCGATGGGTCGCCGCCGTTTGTTGAGAGACCTGACTTGGGAACTTCCGACGAGTCTTTGGAAGATTTTGAACTTCTTCTCGGCCTTGGTTTGTCTCTCCGGGGAGACTCCGCCGCGCTTCCCGACGACGATTGCCGTCTTGATGATCTCGGCAACTCCGGGAACTCTCTCGCCGGAGAATTCTGAACTTCTAAACCGCGTCGGCTTGAATCTGCACACTTACCATCTTGCAGTAATCAAAATGCTCATCTTCACAATCAAATTTAGCGTGATTTGGCCACTCATTACACTGACGAAGAAGATCATTTTACAGAAAACATTTTCTGAACTTGAAATCACAATTCTCAGCGACAAAGACTGTAAAAATGATTAAGCTGGTAAGCTTTAAGAAACAAAAAATGGCACGATACCTTCTGATACACCATTGACAGAGCCATCATCTTCCTTACCATCTCTTGAGAGGATCAACGGGGCTGAAGAAGACATGTTAGCCGGTGATTTGAACTCGCTCATCTGCATATTTTATCAACCATTTTTGACATTTTTTTTTTATCATTTTTCGACATTTACGAGGACGAAAAGAACAAGATGGCCAAGAAAATGTTACCCAGCTCGGAGAATTGACTGATTGACCATCCCACCCAATATGAGCAACATGCTTCACATCAGTTGGAAAGCCTATTTTCATTTCAGCTTCTTTTTCATTTTCTGCAAAGTTTCAAAATCTTTTCAACTGCTAAAATTTCAATGGAAGAACAGAATAATAAAGACAGAGAATGACAGACCAAAGATGTGAGATATGTATCTAAGACCCTTCAAAAGGCCCTTCACTTTATGGTTCGACATAAGCCAACTGCAAAATTCGGGAGATTTCAAATCAAACCCGGAAATTCGATCTCAGAACCCGAGCATTTGGCGAGTCGGGGGCCGCCCCGAGATTTGAGACAGACCGAGCATTTGATCGGGCAAAGATGATGTCGGGGGTCTTAGAAATGGAAAGAATTTGAAAGTGTAAGGAGAGAAAATGGCTGAAAATGGAGGAAAAAAGGGAGGAAGAAGAAGGAGAAAAAACACGTTTTGTTTGTTGAGGGAAGAACTATCTTCTTTTATTTTGGTTGTGATTTGGTGGCAAAGCTTAATGCTTTGCCCGTTGCTTCGACCCACCAATCAGCACCAAAAGTGGATCCAAACTTAACATTCTATTTTTGGCAACATTTTTTTTTTCTAACAGCTCTTATTTGTCTGTTTAATTCTCGATTGGACAGGGAATGATGTTCTGAGTGACATCCTCATTTTCAGTTTTCATTCCTGGATTAGACCTGCGTTTCTTATGAGTGAGCAAAATCAGACCAAAACTGTAAACTTAGTTCTAATTTCAGGATAAACCGAGCCGGACAGCCCGTGCCCACCTCTTGCCATTTCTCATAGTAAAGAGAGATTATAAATAATTGAACAAGATATTGATTGTACTAATCGATGATTAGCAGGTTAGACAAGGAAACTTGACATAACTCGTCGAATTATACGCATAATTTGTCACTTTCAAGGAGAAAACGATGCTAATCGTTCGAAACTAAAGAACAAAAAGAATGTATACATGAATATTTTGATAATCAATGACAAGTATTTATTAGTGACATTCGACTGAGATAAACGAAAAAATATATAAATATGGAAGTGTCGAAAGAGGCAACAAGGATCAACATTCCTTGCACATAAGACAATGAAAGCTCGGGCTTTTAGAACAAACGACCGCTTACTTCTTGATCGTCAAATACTCAAAGCTATGGATGACATCATCGCGATGTCCTCGGCTAGGAGTGGCATGAGGAAACGAAGAAAGTCTCGGCTCGTGGGTGCGAATTCTTTGAGCCGGCGAAGGCTGGCTCAATCGCGCGATCCGACTATTGTAGTATTCCGCAGAAGAACCAGGCGTGTTATCCGGAATAACCGCTCTTCTTGAAGTGCTGCTATATCGTCGACCTTTGTCGTGCTCTCGATGCTAAAACAAAAACCATTTCATGTTCATGATCTAAATTACAACCATTGATGATTTGAGATCATTGTAGAATTGATTATGTACCATGTTGTTGGGGGAAGGCATATCCTCGTATGTCCTGTGCCTGGATTGATGATTGACGTACGGACTAGAGCCCGCAACGTTTCTCCTCCAAAATGCTTCAACTGCACCAGAAAATCTTTCTCGAATTAATTTGGGCAAAGTTCATATTTGCCATCGAACTATTGGGTAACGAACGGACAGGCCACCGAACTATCGAAAATGGCAAACCAGTCACTGGCGTCAGTTTCGATAATTTGGGTAGAGTTCATGTTTGCCATCGAACTATCAGGTAAAAAACGAATCGGCTACCGACTTATCAAAAATGACAAACCGGCCACGGGCGGCAGGTTCGATAGTTCGATGGCAAATATGAACTTCGCCCATTTAATTTTTTGTTCTCCTCAGCGCAAAGACAAGTCAGTACTTCCAAATGTATAAAAAGGTCTACAATCAATCTAGATACCTGTTAACCTCTGAAAAATAAAATTTTATTTCAAGAGAAGTGAAAAAAAAAACCTGAGATTCTCTCTGGCTTTTCTGCTGCAAGTCCTGCATTCCAGGCTGCTTTGCCACTTGAATGCTACAACAGAGAGAACAATGTAAAAAATATTCAATTTAACTTTACTACAAGTAGTTTGGAAGCACTGACCCTTCCTCTAGAGTTCGCACCAATTTGTGAGTATTTCAATATGGTCCAGTCAAATATATAATCAAACTGATAACCTGTTTCAAATCAAATCCCAAGATCCAACTCAAACAACAGCAATTAAATAAAGATTACTGTAAACAAACTGAAACATGAAAAGCTACAACATCTGGGTAAAAAAACCGGTTTATAAATGAATAAGAGGACTATGTGCAAGCTTAACTACCTTCTCGAATAAATAAGTCTCGAAAAAGTCTTTTCAAGTATGAATAATCTGGCTTGTCTTCAAATCTCAATGAACGGCAGTAGTGAAAATATGAAACAAACTCTGGAGAACTTGATTTGCAGAGCACCTATTAGAAATGTATGCATCTGAATTACAATCGTGGTGGTATGGATAATAAGTGGCTATCTCCAAAAAAGGGAAGATGTGCAATGCATGTTAGGCCAGCTATCATTCTAATGCCTGATAATTCAATCCAGCAAATTAAAAAAATGCACTGAAGGTCAATAAAACCCGATCCAATGTGAGAGAGGGAGACGCTATCTATGAAGATATGAATAGCCGTTTATTAGGATTGGTGGCGAGCTGTCATGGAAGAGCTCGGAAGGAAGCAAACTCCTCGAATTGCTAGTAATTTCCATTTCGTTGATCAAATCATTATTTCCTTCTCATTAATCTTGTTCTTAGTTTATTGTTCTTGGTAGTTTGATTTTCACAGGAGGGAGTACTATCAAAGGCAAGCTATCACTCTCCATCTCTGTCTCCTTCTCCTTCTCCCACTCTCTAAGCAGGTAATCAAACTCATAGACCCCATATATTAAATAGGGGACCCTAACAAGATATTAAAGGTTGGAGAAGAGATGAAGTATTCATGTCCAAATATCTTGACATTAAGGGGAA
Source organism: Begonia fuchsioides (assembly GCA_003255005.1). NCBI lineage: Eukaryota > Viridiplantae > Streptophyta > Magnoliopsida > Cucurbitales > Begoniaceae > Begonia > Begonia fuchsioides. Next base: position 196,705 of record QAOC01049635.1, on the reverse strand, counting down.
GAAAATTCTGATACCTCAATAGGAGTTGAAACCTTTTTTTCACTGATCTTATCATACTTTTGCTTCTTTGTGCCGGCCTTAAGTCCTTGCCAAGGGAGGCTGGAGCCAAAAGGTGTTATTTTAATTAGAAAACCCAAAAAAAGCATCCAAAAATATGAAAAAAAATCCTTTTATTTACCTTCCTCTTAGAAAATACATAAGCACATAACCCAGAGACTCCAAGTCATCCCTTCTGCTTTGTTCTGCCAGTAGTAAAGATAAAATGCTAGTCAATAGACGAGCTAAAGTGTAAGCGCGATATCTTAGAAAAACTACTCACCAATGCCGAGGTGAGTGTTGACACTCGCATAGCGAGCTGTGCCGGTTAAATTCTTGTTCTCTCTATACAAAAGCATAAATTAAGAGCTTTTAGGCTGGAAAACAATCCAAAAAAGTGCACAAACACTAGAGAAAAGGAAACGACACATATATACGGAGAGAAGAGGTGGCATACAAGAAAAATATTAACATTTATTTATATGAAAATATATGAAGAGAGATACGAGTTATAGAAAAAAAGGAATGTGAAGGATGAAATTAGATAGAGATTTTGAGAGTCGAGGGAATAAGGTCACTGCCACTTAATTAATCAATCATCAGATCATCCCAATGGTCTTAATCTAAAACTTCCAAGTAATCATAAAAAAAAGTGTTATGATCAGAATCAGAAAGTTTATTCCTAGAACGAGTAATAATTCACCGTCCTGTCATAGAGAAATAAAGAGAAGGAAAAAAGAAGAAAAGAATAACTAATAAACTTGATTGATTGATAGATGTCCTTCCCCTTAAGGGGATGCCTATTAAATAGACTACAAAATAATCTAATTTATTTTAGGCAATATCCAAAATGGAAAAACCTAATTTATTTTAGAAAATTAACCTAAATTAACGAACCTGATAATTAAGAAAATAATACTTAAGGAAACTACTAAATTATTAGAAAAATAATACTAAAAGAAACTACTAAATTCTTTTCTTGGAATATTGTTTCCTTACGAAGAAGTCCATTGGATTTATTTCCATAACAAAAAGAGTCAAAGTATTATGATTTTTCTATCACCGATGGAAATGAAATCTATGCTTCATATATTTATGTTTTGAAACTTCTAGTAATTCAAAATACAAATCATTCATGAGTCCAATTAAGAAAAGTGAAAACAAGTAATTTAGCAGATCCTGAAAAGGCACCATTTAGATTGGAATAAAAAAGGGGTCAGTTGTTTTAAAATTAGGATTCATTTTTTCTTGTAAATACATACAATGTGATACAAATACATGCTCTTTTTTTTATCTAATTCAATAGGGTCGTTGAACAGAATGAAATATTACTTGTATGGTATGTGCCTATGCGTTTGCAGATCCCGATATTTCTTGGCAAGACCATAATCGATGACATATACCTGTAATCATACTAACTCAATACTCATAAAAGAATTTATGATAGCAAACCACATTGAAAAAGTGTAACAGCATTGATACAAATGATCATAAAAGAAAAAAAAACATATTTCACATCAATTTCATAAAGACTAATGTTCCTTTTACACTCTAATTTGTACACTCTAATCACACATCACCTGACATTTAAGTGTCATTTAGTCATGGATTCATGCAATCTATTATTTTAAATATTTATATTACAACATAATTCAATCAATGGGTGAATGACGTGTAAATGTCACGTCCGAGTGTGAAGTTAGAACATAAACGTGAATTGCGCTTTGACTTTTTCCCAAGTTGTTTAAAATGAAGCAAATGTAGGACTGGATGCAAGCAACAAGAACAAAACTAGGAAACATATAGCATAATCGTGAAGCTAAGAAGAGGGCTTCTCAAAACATGAAATAGAACAATTTTATAAACTTATATCAGCAGCTAGGAACAGATGTAAACAACATACGAAATCCTTGAACTCACTAGACACCAGTAACATTAAGAACATTGGCAGTTTAAGCAATGCAGCAAATCCACATAGGACAAATTACCTGATTGGCTTTTCTCCCTAAGCCCATCAAGAAATTGTCCGGTTTTATGTCACGGTGAAGAAACCCTCTTGAATGCATGTATTCAACTTTGTTGATCTGAAAAAATAAAGCCAAAGATAAGGAAGCATAACTACTCAACACAGAAACGATAGTCAACTGGCAGGTATAAGTTACCAGTTGATCCGCAAGCATCAATACTGTCTTTAAAGAGAACCTCCTGTCACAGTAGTTGAAAAGATCTTCCAAACTAGGGCCAAGAAGATCAATAACCATGATGCTGTAAACACCCTCGACGCCAAACCATTTCAAGTGGGGAATTCCAACTTCATCAAGGAAAACCAAATTCATCAAGGAAAAACGCATTTGAATTTTGATTTGAGCGTAAGATTTCATTAGTAAACATTAAAAATTAACATATGTTTTAGAAAAAACATGACCCCAATGAATTTGCAAAAAAAGAAGCAATCTAATGATTGGAATAGAAATCTAATGTACCCAATGCAATTCAAAAGAAGGGATAGTGGATGGCTGTACTCATGAAGGACTTTATTTTCATTTGTACTCTCCAATTTTTGATGTTTTTCTCTCATGAAAGAAGAATACATCCACCAGTAAAGTTGAGAAATCTTGAAAAAATTAAATGGTCATGCAAAAATATTTTATACACAGACAGCAATGACGGTGAAAATAAATATATTCAGACAAATCCTCTACTAAAAGATGAATGCATAGACACTCAGGGACCAACAAAGAATAGCAAAATCACTGTTGTAGCTAAGCCTTTTCAAAAGAAAAATTTAGGGTCTTGACCGCTAATATTAATGGTAATAAAGATCAGCATTCCCTAAAAATGGTCTCATTGGAAACAATATACATCACTTCATTAATTGAAACAATAAGAGAACATTGAAACAATAAGAGAACAGGAAAGTTACATACTCCCTCCTTGAAGAAGCATGTAAATTTTTGACTCATAATGAAGTTGAGGGTGCTTCGTCTTGACAGGCTCCTGAAATTAGAACTAGAAAACTCAACAATAGAAGAAAAAAAGAACATTATTGGATTTCATATGATCTATTCAAAGCATAACATTTTTTTAAACTCTTCAAACGAGGAAAGGCAAGGTCTGGTTTTCATTTTGTTCAATTCCACTCTTCCAAGTAATTAACAAAGCTTGGTTGATTTGAAAAATTAAGCTTTCATGTGTTCAAGATCTAAAGGAAAATGTCAGAACATTAATAACTTCTGGTGGCAAATAATGTAAAAACAGGTGTTTCTTGACACAAGATACATGTTTTTCCGACGTGAAAAGATAAGAACAGATGTGTCGTTATCTTTGAATAAAATAATCAGAAAGGACAAAAAAAAAAGACAACATCTCATTCTTCTGAAGCTACGAGGATAAAAATTATTACATACCATCTTCACAGCAACCTCCTCACCAGTTTGGACATTGACAGCTGAAACGATAAGCATAAAAGGATGAAGATCAGGGGAAATAGCAGATAGCCAGAAAAATCTATGTGAAAACACAGATCAAACGATGGGACCAACCTAGATAGAGTTCTCCGAAAGACCCACTACCAATTTTTTTACCCAGCTTAAATTTCCCAGCAATCACACGCTCCATGATCGGATTATTCCTCCTTCACGTCGAAAAAACAGCCGAAATCCACACCTTTCTTTCAACGCCGTCGAACATTTACGATTCCGACCCCCGAAATCTCATCAGGCAAGTCAGATTAACGCAGCTCGACAGTCAAACTATTCCGATTAGCCGTCACAACCAGGAATTTAGCCAAACAACGGAAAACGAACACAATCTGAATTCCAAAAAATGAACGCTACTCCGATGATGATAACATAGAACCCTAAAACCTCAAACAGAAACAGCAAATTGAAAACATAAAAGAACGAGTTGACCACCCTGAACCGGCAAAGAAAAACAAAAAGCAACTAAATATGAAAAGCGATTGAAAACATAGCCGCGGAAAGAAACAAATGAGGCAGCGTCAACAGAAATTGAGGAAATTCATCTGACTATGATAGGTTGCAGAGAACAACGACGATGCAAACAAAAAACCATAAAAGAAAAAAAAAGGGAAATTCATGAACAATGAAAATCCGACAAGAACATGAACAATCGTGGGAGCGCAGACAATGATGACCAAAATGTGGCTGACTTTTTCTAATTAAATAATTAATTACTATATTAAAATTTTTTAATTTGGGGTAGTTATATCTCGAACATTCTCCCCTTAAAATACCAATTTCCAGCTCTTACCCAATCATGGTTCGTACCAAACCATGCGTTTCCAATCTAGTTGACCTTGACCCAATATTTTCAGTCAAAAGAAATCAGTTTTGGTTGGGCCATTAGGGGTGGGCCCGGTCTTGTGTAGGAAGAATCGGAACCGGAATCGTAACATATGGTACGGTTCGGTCTTAATGGTTGGGCCATTACGTATTTGAGTGATTTAACCGAATTTGGAATTAATTTTTTAATTTAGATCGAATTTTATTTTGTTTTGAGTGGAAGTTCATCGTAATTTGGGTCATTTTTTGACTCATGGTCTGCTTCTATTTTCACGGTTGGACCTGAACTAGACTAAAACTGCGGTTCTTGTCGGTTTTGCCCAGTCGTAATTTCAGTCACAATTGTCCACTGTTTGTTTCTTCGTTTTGAGGGTATGATAAAAAAATCAACCTGAAAAAGATAAAACCCGACCAACATTGAAAAAAAACCAATTCATTTGCGAAAAGCAGGTACAAATTCGATCCAAACGAAGAAACAGTTTGGTCCAGAATTAGCTCTCTGGCCCCCTCGCCAGAGGTAAAGTTCAAAAATTTGGAACCGTGGTCAATGAATCGTGTACCGATCTAAGGTGGAAAGAAGACCGGCTCGACCAAAGCTTTTGAGCTCAAATCAAGCCGAACCTAAAGGGTCTATTTGAATAATAAAACTGACTTTGGTTTCAAAAATCACGGACCATTGATTATTTTTCCCGAAACCGAACCAAAACGTCCGATCATGTAAGTTTGACAATGCAAATGATAAATGATCATAATAGTAGCTTCCGCATTTGAATCTAAGACCAATTGTTCAAAATATCGACACCGATTCCAACCGACACTCTGCTCAAAAAACATGAACTAGACGAGACAAATTCTACTTTCCGAAAACTAGAAGATACCATAATCCAACATGGTCTAGCACAGGGTATCAGTACAATTTACAAGACAGAAGTACAAAAATTCAGTGTAAAAAATAAACACGACCCAAAACGAAGAATTAAAGTGTATGGAAGGAAATAAAGAGCTGCATTATGCAAAGAGAGTAGCCAGTACCAGCATTATTTCCATGGCCATGGTGTTCCAGCAATGGCAGATGGCATCTTCTCCTTTCCAATCTCCCCTCACAAAACACAGCAAGAGATCTCACCATATCAACAATGTCTCGTCTCAAAACGCGGCCCATCCGGACGCTGCAGTAGCCTTGGATGAACCACCCTGGGCTGGAGGTAGATTTCGCTGCTAGTCAACCAAACAAAAAAAAACAGTATAGTTCTTACTGTCTAATATGAACATCAAATGTTACTAATCACATTGTCATTCCCAAGCACAAAAGAATATTTTCCTAGCTCGATTGCGAATATCCACTAATCACATAGATCTTACAGGGGCTAGATCCCCTTCCATTTATAAAATATATAAACACCAATAATCAGTTAATAATGGCATTCCTCAATAATACATGGACTTGATCAAACCCAATCAATTATTCCCAAAAGAACAAGTCACGGTATCTATCATAGAACATTAAGCATCATGTACGGCTACCAGTTGAGGAATGAAGGCATCAAAGCAACTATTTATCAGTTTTGCCATAGAATAATGACAATAAACCTTTACGCCTCTTAGAATTAACAAATTGAGTTCAATCTGTCTTTAGAATGGTCACCAAATGGATTTTGGTAAAGGTCTCGATGTGTTCCCTTGCGGAAGCTTCTCACCTCAGTAAGATGGCATTTGCAACGAGTCACAAGATCAAGTGAAATCTCTCTTTCCTTTTAAGAGGATCCTTAAAAGGTTTTTATGCGCTTCTCCGAAAAAGCAATGAAGAAGGGAGGTTTCATTTTTCTGAATAGATGCGGTTAATGTTGGAAGAAAAGGACTATACAAACCTTTCCTTTGTGAAATATGATATAGCTTATGAACCAAGAATTTGAGTTTTGAGTGACTTGACTTGTGTTGGTTGTTCATGGAATTCAGTTAATATGCTTTTGTTCGAGCGACGAGGTGTGGGCATGCGGAGAAGAAATTGGTGCTAAAACGTGTTTCTCACAATATTTTGGGTGCATTTGAATTAAGAGAGATAAAGTACTAATGATGAATATGTTGACTCTCTGTCCTCTAAAATTCTTCTAGCAATACTCTCTTGTGGTGGTTTAAATCTTCAACAAAATTATCCTAAAGTTAGACAGAACAAAACCTTTTTAGATTCTAAAACACTAACAAAATCAGAAAGACAAAGCCAGAAAATCACAGAAGGATACCTCGAGTTGAGAAAGATCTGCTAAGGAATCAGTTGGCTGGTCAACATTCTCCTTTGGTGCCTTGAAGTCATTACCATGGCTGAAAGTTATCTTCCTCGTTGAGGCTGGATCATTGGGCGGAGGAGGGAGAAAAGACTTGATCTTCCCTGCACCACCGGGTGGCGGAGCAAGTCCCAACATTTTTGGCTTTCCACTGTTCAATCCTGACAAAACAGCAGAGGAGAGCATGCCTGTTCCGCTCGATGGTTTGTTCTTTACGTTTATATGGATAGTTTCACCTTCCTATCATCGGTACTATGCATAATTAAGTCACCGGATAATAAGAAACACCACAATTAATCAAATTTCAATAAAAACGATCAGTTTTTACTGGATGCTATTTAGTTTGAGTGTAATTGGAAGAGTAATCAATCCAAATTCTCCATCATTGATCCTCAAAGTCAATGAAAATGGCAAAAATATGAATCTAAATCAGTTGCTAACAAGAAAATAGTTTGGACATTCAGATAACATATATTGTAATCATCAGTAAGAACAGCCAGAAAAACCAAACACATACCTTCAATCTGTGATTAATGGCTGGATGAATATCGATTTGTCCTTCATCCCCAACATCCTCTCTACCAGCTTCCTTCTCAGTTTCCCTTCTAACGTACTTCTCATGGTCCGACAATGCCACATTGAAATCGAAGGCTTCGTTTCTCTCCGAAAACCCTAACCCTATAAAAGCATGCTTACCTTGTCCATCTTCGATCTTCAACACAAAATATCGAGACGAATCAAGCACAGTCTCGACCGCGTTTTCCCGCTGGCCTGGATTGACGAAACAAGCAGCGAAAAGCTCACCGGAATTCGGATCCTCCAGCCGGATCTCGCAGCGGTCCTTGCACGACACAACCCGCAGACGACCGGTCCATATCTTATCGGATTGCAGCCACTCTCCGCATTTGTACCCCCCAGACGTACTTCGAGGGGGGATTTTGTAAACGGCAACCTCACGGACGACCAAAAGGGTGTGCTCGAAGGTCTCCTCCTCTTCTCCAGAAGACATTGTTTGCTTCCTTCCCTGAACGCGTCTCGGAATCAATGAAATCTTTAATGGATTTGCAGACAAAAACGAAATCGAAGATGAAGTGAATTCGAAGCTTGCTGACGATGACAAACAAAGAACGGCACTTGAAATTGATCAAACCACACGTTGAAATCAGAGATCCTGATGAAATTCACCGTCGCCATTGCTAGTTGTGGAAAAGCCAAAAGCTTGGAGGTCAAAACCGTCATTTCCACACGAAAATGGTTTTTCAATTACTTGATAAATTCTCATTTTGTACTCTATAAACTTTAATACAAGTTCATTTTATGCTAAGATAAATCCTAATTTGTGTTATTTGGTGCAAATTCTAATAAACTAGCACAATTCTAAGACCAAATTAGTTAACAATATTGTTGTTTGAGTTAAAACTCAAAAAAGTCATGACTTTTGAGTTAATAGCCTAAATCAGACTTGAGTTTTTAAAAAATCTTTTTTTAGGCTCATTGGACATTTGAAGGAGGGTAAGTGTGTCCGTATCAGACGCAGTGACCCTCCATCAAACGTCTGATACAGACGTACTTACTCTCCTTCAGACGTTTGATACAGACACATTGACTCTCCCTTCGGACACACTCACTCTTCTTTGAACGTCTGAGGAGCCTAAATTTTTTTTTTTAATAACTCAACCCCTATTTAGGTTATTAACCCAAAACTAAGACCTTTTTTGAGTTTTAACCTTGGTTGTTTTTACCTCGCAGATTGGGATGTCACTAATGTTATTTCAATTAATTGATGGAAACAATAGGATATATAAGACCACTTCAATAATTGTTCTTTCCATTTTTTATGAAGAAAGATTGTTTCTAAGTGAGAGTACACGATAAGCTCAAAATCCAATATGATTTTTGAATTGGAGGAAAGTTTAAACCTAGTTCGAAAGCTTCTCTTCTTCGAGACTAAATCGCCAATTTCTGACTTTCAAAACTTTACCCCTTCTATAATCTAAAAGCTGTAATTTATTTGTAAGAAATAATAATAAAAATTCAACATACAGAGCAATACTGTGTTTAAAAAAAGAAAATATCAAAAGAGAAGGAAATCATCTCGCGCCAACTTTTACAGTGAAATTATTTAGTCTCTTTTCTCGGGTTTGCAATGAAACATGGTTCCGAGGGATTGAATCTTTTGTCGATGAAATATGTAAAGAGGTTAGTTTGATCGATATAGTAACTAATAGAATAGGGATTAGGGTATGGAGTGTGTTATTTGGGACTGCAGCTACTTTCAAAACCCTGAATTGGGGTATACAATTGAAGGTATACATTACTTATCTTGACAAAAAAGTGGCTTTTAGAAATCAAAAGTTAGAAAAGTTGCGGATTTTCGCAGCAATTGATGGCGGTTTGCATTACTTTTTCTATTTCTCGTACATCATTTTGGTTCGAAAAGATTACTCGAATGGGTGGCTTTCCATGCATGCTAAAGAACACATCTTGCAAAAAAGATTGAATTATCTCTCCTCTAGTGTCTATATTAACCATGGCCATAATTTCAAAGTATAAATGGTGTTAATTAATTAATTATATAAAAAAACATTCAAAGTAGAACAATATTCAAAGTCATAGAGTTAAAATAAGTCAACAAGCAACCGAGAGACTTTCTGCTAAGTAGTAAAAACTTATGTGATATTACTTGTGAGGTTACAATTTCAGAAAGTATAAACGACTTAAGCTTATGTTAATCGTTAGAGCATAACTTATATTAGTATGAATGCATAGTTTGATATTGCTGGTAAGAGTGAAGATGTAGTAGTTCATAGATAGAGTTTTCATGTCGACCTTGTACAATATATTCAGAAGAATAAAATCTAGGGTTTTCCTGTATAATAGTTTATGTTTTAGGGTACAACCCATGAGAACAAGAGAGGGAGAGAGAGAAGCTCGCACGAGCATAGTTCAGTTGGCTCAGAGATAGTAGATTTGGTACAAGAGCATAGGTTCGACGCATGCGCTGTCCTAGTGTGAGAATTGTTACCCCCAATGTTGGGGTAGCTCCTTGGGATATCAGGTAAAAACCTTTTATCTTTGGACTGCTGAGTCACCATGATTTAACCCCCTCACAAACTGTCGGGCCGGGGTGTGAGGGCCCTGGAGTCGAGAGATTTTGCATTTTTGGTACAAGAGAGGGAGAGAGAGAATGAGTGAGAGAGAGAGAGGAGGGGAGAGAGGGAGAGAGAGGAGAGAGAGGAGAGAGAGAGCCCATAACTTAAGAATATAAAGTTGAAAGAGGGTGAAGAAATTATGGGAGAGAGGAGGAATATGAAGGCGTCACTCAATTCTTCATCGTCAACCTTCTTCTGCACCTAACAAAAAAAAAACTTGCCATTCTTAGAAATAAACCCTAACCCTAGAATTCTCACTCCTCTCCTTTTTTTCCTTTCCCTTTGCTTGGGACCTCCATGATTTAGTTAAGAATATAAGCTTACACGTCACCTTCCCCATGACGTGAACATCAATTATATGCCACCACACGTTGTTTGGTGCATGCCTTCATTCTCCCAAAATTAGGGTTTAAATGACTTCAAGATCATCTTCAACATTCATTTCCCAAATAATTCATGGCCAAAATCATGTGTATTATAATTGATCATAGGGTTTCGAACTTGCTCCGTGATCTCCTTTTTGTGATATTTAACGAGATATTCTATATTTTTTCAAACATTATCTGTCAAAATTTATGACATCTTTCCGTTCTCCCAGTTCAATATTGTATTTGGTTTAATTTTGTTTCGTTCTGTGTTTTCGACTAGCCCAAGTTTGTGTCCAAAGTATGGAGAAAACCCTCCTACTTAATATGAATTATGTCTTCGTAATCAATAAACTTTTAGATCGGACTTATCTTCACAAGTCAAACTTCCACAAAATCATTCGTGTTATCTAAAGCTTTGATTATATTATTATGTTGCCTAAACAGTAACATTGAATTAGTGAAATACCGGTAGTAATCGATAGAATATAAAGGTACTCCAACTCATGTCTTTTTTCTCCATATTTACAAAAATGCAAATTTAGTTAATCGTTACCCAAAAGAAAGGAAGAAATTATGAGTTTTGTCCATATGATAATTATGAAGAGATGTGTCTCATAATTGAATTATAGACCTCCAATCATTATATATATATATATATAGAGAGAGAGAGAGGCACACTCACACCATTAGAGCTCATTGAGAATTAGCATACCATTAATTCACCATAGATAGAATATCTATAAATCGAAAATCCAATTACAAAAGTAATACCTAATTAATTACGTAGTAACAATCGACATTAAATGCGTAAAACACTATATATTAGTTGTCAAGACTCAAAAAATATATTAATATAATATTGTCTGCTCTGAAGAGTAATTACATGACTTTTTTAAATTAAACCCAAAAAATGAACTATATTAATTAAGAAAAAACTTAATTTATTAATCGTCATCAAAATTTCATCCAAAGCGATGTAGGACGAACACCCACAACGAAGGTCGTCGTATTAGCCTTCGAATTAATATGACATGTGATTAGCTTGTATTTTATGAACCTTTGTAGCAAACTTTGTCTAGAAAACTTACTTCTACGTAGGAATTTTGCAAAAAATGGGTACAATAAGAACACTTATTCCAAACAAATATGTCACAAGACCAGACTTTGTGGTCGTCATCACTGTCGCTTTGTCCTTCCATGCCAGACTAATTTGGTCCATTTTGTCTTTAAATTCGGCAGGAATGACGTATCAATCAGAACCCAGATAAGCAGTTTAACTGCTACACTAATCCACACTGTAATTTTTTTATTTATTATTTGAAATCTTAAGTTTAGTTTACGTCAGTCAATTCATTTCGATCTTCTATCAATAATTTGAGAGATTTCTGCTATGAATATCATCATGCACAGTTAGTTCAAACCACGCCAATTATTCTTAGTTAGCTTGACTTTTGGATCATATAGTTGGGGAGATTTGATTTTCAAGGATGATACCGAGGGAAGTGTTTCCGTTTTGGTGCATTTAGCACGATAAGCTCACAACTCGACGTACGTAAAGTGTTATTGCTTTGTACAATAGCGGGAACGGGTTTGCACGATTTTGTTCTTATGCAGATGTGGGTTGCAATCAAAACCCTTGTAAAAACGGATCGTTACATTTCATTTTTTAGTAGGCGGAGAAAACTCTACTTAGGATTCGAGTTTATGAACAATTCGATGTTGTAACTCGAGTCGATCGTTCTTATCTGCACGGGACAAGTTGCCGCATGAGGCAGGCATTTTTGGACCAAATGAAAAGCACACTCATGCAAAGAATTCTCCAAGGCTTGGAAAGGAAGAAGAAGAGATAAGCATTCAACCAAAATGACAATGGTGAAAAGGTTCTTAAAAAATGCTAATTTGATGAACAAATTAAAACAAAAGGTGAGATTGGAAGGTTGCCCTAATAAATAAATTTGGCATTTTGTCAATTGAAGTTGCGATTTCTCTACTCTACGACCACGTCTGAGGGGTTTCTTGCGAGTCTAGGTTTACTCGAAACTTTGTTTGGAAACTAACTTCCTTGGACAAACACGACCCGTTGGAACATACTGTAAGGAACATCAAAGAGATGACTCAATCTTCAAGCTCAAACTATATATAAACAGCCCGGCATGTTGCATTATCTTCACCTGGTTTTTGGTTCGAGTTTTGGTTCCAAATTCAAATCCTGGTTGTTTTCGCTGGAGAAGTTTGATGGGTTTGAGAGATATCGGCGAGACACTGCCGCCGGGGTTCAGATTCTGTCCCACCGACGAGGAGCTGATCTGCCATTACCTGTATAAAAAGGTCACCAACGAAGAGGCTCTGAAGGGTACTTTGGTGGAGATTGATCTCCATGTTTGCGAGCCATGGCAGCTTCCTGGTCTCTCTCTCTCTCTCTCTCTCTCTCTCTCTCTCTCTCTCTCTCGGCTAAATTTCAGGTTTAGGTTTTAAATTAAGAGTTCATGTGTGAGCTTTAGTTCAATTAACTTTTTGGGTGCTTGTGGATTGAAGAGGTCGCAAAGCTGAATGGAAGCGAGTGGTATTTCTTCAGCTTCAGAGATCGGAAATATGCAACCGGATATCGGACGAATAGGGCGACGACAAATGGGTATTGGAAAGCGACGGGAAAGGATCGGATCGTTCAAGACCCGATGACACACGGGATCGTGGGGATGAGGAAGACTTTAGTGTTTTATAGAAACCGAGCTCCAAATGGGATCAAATCGGGATGGATAATGCACGAATTTCGGCTAGAAACTCCACACATGCCTCCCAAGGTCTGTTTATTGCTTGAATCCAAACTGTTTCAATAAACAAATTTCAAATCTTCTTCCTAGTTTCATGAATATCTGCTAAGATTAAACTTGTCAATTTTTTCGAACAGGAGGACTGGGTTTTATGCAGGGTTTTTCTCAAGAACAAAGCAGAGAACAGCACAAGACTTAGCCCAGAATATGTGACAAATAGAACAGATTTTGTACCTTTTTTAAACCCATTTTCTTCTCCTTCAAATCATGCAAACTCACCTCATCTGGAAACTCTCAACCATTGCCCTTCTCTGTTAAATCTCATTCCATTTGATCCTCACCATCACAGAAACACCAAACCGAACGATGAAACCAGCTCTCAAACAGATTCCGAATTCGGGTTTTTGTGGGATATGAGTTTGGATGAGCATGGACTCGAAAAATGGGATGGATTCGACACGGAGGAAATGAGGTTTGACAAATAAAAACAGCCCCTTTTTCCCTCCAAAATCTGTAATATTTGACATTAGAAATGAACTCTAGTATCTCTTGATTTGTACAATGGTGTAGTATTTTGGACCAGCTAGATTGGATAACTTGAATGCCCTTAGAAATCTAAGAGAGCAGAAATTATAGTGCATTCTCATAAAGTTGAGGCAAATAGAGAACTTGATCTAGAACCCTACTTAGTGACAAATTTATCAATTAAAGAATTAGCCAATGAAAAATATTTTTGTAAATGATACAAATCTATCGGAATCTGATCTAGAAACCAGTCCATGTAAGGTGACAATGCCAATCAGGATATTCGAAAAGTCAACAACGGGTAAAAATTGTACCAGCGATGGTGCAACCTCCATCTTTTGCATGGCTTCGACGGCCATTGCATCGGCATTTATTGTTCATGGTTTCCTGTCAGTCACAACGATCGATCGACATAAGGATCCTTTCATTTCTTCTTGTAAATTTTTTCATGGTATGCGGATATATTTAAGAGAATTAATAAAATTAGGGAAAGAAAGAACGAAAACTATTATCCACTGAAACCGATGAGGAACAACAAAGGAATTCATCTAGGAACCAGATCGACTAGCCTTCCCTTTTTTTTTTTTCCGGAAAATAGCTGGAAAACTACCTCAGGATTTCAGAAATCTCTGATAAAAGCGATCAATAAACCCTATAAATTCTTCGAGAACAAAGAAGATAATTCAAGCTGTTCATAATTCATATTATACCTGTGCTGCTCCACTGTCAGCTTGAAGATGCCTTCTCCGCATTCTTTAAGAGTACCTCTCAGATCGGCATCCGTAAATGTTCCAATAAGATGATGATTTTCATCAACAACAAGCAAGCAACCACAGCCTTTACTGGTTAACTCCACTAGCTGGTCCATTATTAGATCCCTTCCTTGCAAACTGGAAGCTCATCTTGCTTCTTCATCACGTCTTTTACCTGTGCCAACGAAAAATGTTGTCGTAATTAGTTCTTTAATGAGCATTGAGCTAGATCAGACGACTCGAGCATTAAGTGAACGAATAGAGATTACAAATACGGATCATCTTGCCAATTCAGAAGAAAGTTCACCAATAATCTAGTTATTAATAGATCCAGGAAATCAGCTCCATTGCTGAGTACGCAGCATCAACATCCTATTACAGAGTTTGACGCCAGTTCTTCCAATGATCATCGAGAAAATCAGTAAATGTTGAACTTAGAATCGCGTGAAATGAAAATCAAACCATAGAAGCACTTATGAAAACAAAAAACCTTGAAAAATCAGACTCTTCCCTATCCGTCCGGTAGGGTGATTAGCCGCATACTGTTCTTTGCTAAGATTCCTCGCCCTCATTAGCGCGATGGCCACCGAATCACCGAAAACCATCTGGATCGCGGTGGAGGTAACAGAGGCTAAATCGAAAGGGCACACTTCACGCTCTAGAGGCAAATTTACATCCATGTCGCAAACTCCAGCAAGAGCATTACCGTCAACGGAGGTCACAGAGATTAAATTTATTGCCCTTGGCCTTCGAGAGAGACGAGGTTTAGGGAGATCTTACGAGCGACGAAACCATACTTTCCGACGCCGGAAAAGAAGATAGTGCCGGTGGATTTGAGGAGGGCGAGAAGCGTATTCTGGTCAATCTCGGACCGCACCTCGAGTTCTTCAGATTTCAGAGGTGTGAAAATGAGAGAGAGAGAGAGAGAGATTGGAGGTATATCTGTTGGTCTTCTGAAGGGGACGACTGGCTGTGGGTGAGTTCGTAGCAAGTTTTGGGCCATAAAGCCCAATACGAGCCCAGTGCAAAGCCCAAATGACTAATGCTGTCAGTTTGACCTAATTTTGACCGCTTTTGGTCGGCCAAAGTCAGCTTGGAATAGACTCATTTGTTTTTGTTTAGTTTGAATTTTCACTCCATTATGGTTTTGTTTTGTTTCAAATGAATAGAGTGGAATGAGGTGCTTAAATGAAGCTCCATCTTACTTAATTAAGCGATGACACTCTGATTTCTAAGATCGACACAATTAACATGGAGTGGAAAGTCTCCCTTTCTTTACCATCGAGTTGGAATTTCTTTTCTTACTTTAATGTGTTTGAGGTCTGATTTTTCAAAAAATAAGACCAACCCATAAAAATATAATTATTAAATTTAAGGACTCGTACTGGATCATTAGAATATTCGGTCAGATCAGTACCAAACTACAAGGTGGGCAGATCCAGTCCGACGGTCCGATCCAATCCGATCGGATTCGGTCGGATCGAACCAGGTATTTGGTAGAGTAATTTTTCATTTGATCCGACTTTCGGATCGTTATCGGATCGGATTGGCTATCGGATTCAAAGCCAAATCCGATAGTCAATCTGATCCAATCTGAAAGTCAGATTGCTTAATTCAAATCGGCCGAAAGTCGAAAGTCGAAATCCTAAATCATTCATCCCCGACTCCGATTTTGGAATCCGAAAATCACTCGTCCCAATTTCTTGACTTCGCTACTCCGACAACAAAGCCGAGCCGCCTCGCCAACCCTCTGCTCCTAGACTCCGAGTCTCCTTCCAACGACGGCCGCGAAGAACAGAGGAAGAATCGACGGAGAACTAAAAATTTCTGAATTACAGGTTTTTTAAAATCTAATCTGATTCGATCCGATTTCTTTAATCGGATTCGGATTGGATTCGGATTCGGATGACACAAGCATCCGAATCCGATCAGATCAGATTGAATTTGCCTCAATCCAATCCGATAACACCCGATGCCCACCTCTACCAAACTATAGATTATGATTTGACTTTGGTTCAGTTGTGATTTTTTTCATTATTATAAGAAATCTAATACCAAGCAATTAAAATTTGGATTTTTTTTTAATTTTGTAAATTAAAAATAATTTTGTCAACCATAATAAGTTATATAAGTACATCAACGTTACATAAAGTTTTAATTAAAAAATTAGAATTTAATAAACAAAGTTGACATATTTTAACTACGAATTTCTAAGTGATTTAGCCCGGGTTAATGCTTTCGCTATAATAAACCTACAACCGGACCAAAATCTTTAAGAGACCAATAGAAGTGCAGAACTGACTAGAACGACACCAAAACCTGCAATGCATTTTCTACGAGTTCAAGAAATCAAATCTCGTAGTTCTTTCGATGCAACTAAGAGTACGATCGCTAGCTACAAAAGTAGAGGCCAAAAACTACGTATTTACGAGTGCATATTTATCATTCCACTCCGCACGAGAACAAAAACTACAAGGCCATCGCTACACACGTTTACAAACCTCGAAAACCCTAAAAATCGTATATACTTTACGTTCGACAATTAACATTGAAACATACGGTGAAAGAAACCCTACTTAATTGATAGAAAATCAAACATTTACGCGATGAAGTCGGGCAAATATCGAACAAGATCAATTTCCTCGACAAGCTAAAACCAACTTAAGTTCAGCAAGCCAAATAGCTAAAGTATAAAAGTTGAAACAACTACTCCAAAGTTCAAACTTCGTGACCAAAACTTGTCACGCGGAGAGCCGACACAGCCTATGATTGTACTCAACACTTGTAAAATTCAATATTTTAAATCAATCTACTTGAGGGCTGAGCTAGACTGTTCTCTTTTGGGCAAATTTTCAAGGAACTTTTAAAAGGGTTTGGTACGGATTCCTTCTTCTCCATATTTGACAAAACTGAGACTGAATTGACAAGACGAATAAGCAAGAACTGCAGAAGAAACTAGGTTTCTTTGAGATTGCCAATCCCACTATTGATTCAAGGTTAGGGTTTGGCCAATGGACATCTTTAAATTTCTCTCTCCAATCTCGTTCAAGTTTTACTACCCTTTGTTTTTCTTTGAGGGCTCAGAATCAAAATTTAGTGAAGGAATGAAACTAACAATCCGCCCGAGTATGATATCGTGTGATACCGTTTTAAATCTAGGTTATGATTTGGTTCGATTCAATTTTCGTTGCATTTTTTACAAGTTCTAGTTCATGATTTGGTTTGCTTAGATTTTGATGGATCCATCATCCATTCTCGTATCCGATCAAATACGAAGCAATCTAACAAAATTTTAGCCTAATATGCAAATATTAATGTGTCACGGGTCAAATTCGCTTTTGTTTATTATCGACCTATTTTTCAATTCGCTCGATCGGTCTCTATTTGGTTCAATTGAAACCGTGACTTGTTGATTGGTTCGATTAGAGTTCGGAAACCTGGCATGTAATTACGAAATAACCTAGGCATGTTCCTTGGTTACATTTCAATTAGGCACGGCCATTAGAATTTAGACCCTTATTCTAATTATGGGGGCCCCAACGATTAGAGTTTTGGAAAAGTTGACCTAACTCAGTCAAACACGCTTTATTTTCTTCTCCTCCTCTCTCTCCTATACCTATTTTCCTACGCTTTCTGTCCGGCCATTGATTTGAAGATCTCGTCCAGTTAAGATTTCCGGCGTGTCCTCTCGCTCTGGCTGCCGGAATCCTCGGGATCCGGCTGCCAGAAACTTGACCGGGAAATAACAGAGCCATGAAAATGGAGGGAGAAAATGACCATGAGAAAGCTGAGAATGTTCAGATCAGCAACGATGGAAAAGAGAGAAAAACAAAGAAAAGCAAGAAACCCAAGAAAGAAACAAAGATATACGGAGAAGAATTTCAAGAAGAATACGCTACAGTCATTGAAACGAAAAAAAGGAAGAAGCATAAGAAGAAGAAAGCTTTAATGGAGTTTCGGTGCAGGGTGGAAGACGCCATCATCGGAAACTACCTCATCGGAAAACCAAACAAAAACCTCCGTCGAAACGAAGCCGACAAGGAGAGAGAACAGCTCAAAGAGATAACTCTTTGGGGAGTTCCTTTATTGCCCAGTAAAAACCACGAAGGAACCGATATTTTGCTCCTCAAATTCCTCAAAGCAAAAGAATTCAAGGTCCACGAAGCATTCGAGATGCTACGAAAAACCCTAAAATGGCGCAGAGAGTTCAAAACAGACGAAATTCTCGAAGAAAACATGAGCCCCGACCTTCAAAAAATGGTGGAAGTAAATAGCAGCGATAAAGAAGGACGCCCTCTATGTTACAACGGCTACGAAGCATTCAGAGACAAGGAAATGTACGACAAAATATTGGGAACAGAAGAGAAACGCATCGAGTATTTAAGATGCAGAATCAAGTTGATCGAAGAGGGTGTGAGAAAACTAAGCTTCAAAAATGGCGGAGTGACCTCCATTGTTCAGATCAACGATTTCAAGAGCTTTCCAGGGCCTGCAATGAAGGAGCTTCGATCAATTAGCCAGAAAGCTCTCTCGTTGATGGACGATAACTATCCTGAACTCATCCACAAAAATGTAAATCCAAACTTGACCTTTTTTAATTTTATTTCATTATCTTTAGGCAATATTCTCTGATATATTTTACACAGATTATTATAAATGTACCTCTTTGGTACTATTTCTGCCATAAACTACGTTCGCCGCTCATGAACCAGAAGAACAACGAGAAGTTCATCTTTGCCAGGCCATCAGAAGCTACAAAGACGCTCATCAAGTAAGAAAATTCTCTCTCTGTGGGGTTTTCTTCAAAAAGTTAGCCATTTCAGTGTAATTACTAAGCAAAATGGGTTCCGTTTCAACAAGATTGGTAGCTCCAGAAGAACTCCCCGTCCAGTACGGTGGCCTGAGAAGAGATGACGACGGTGTCTTCTCAACGGAAGACAAGGCCTTAGAGATGATAGTAAAGAAAAACTCAACAGCCTGCATAAAGTTTCCAGCTACTGAGGTAAGCTCTATACAACTTTTCAACATTAACCTAATAAATATAAATGATTAAAAAGTTAAACCTTTGTAATATTGGTAATTCATTATATTATTAGAGTTACAGATTACAAGTTCGATTCTCGACAAAGACAAAAGAATTTCATGTTTAATAAGAAAAAAAATTGCCTACAAACAATATAAATGATTAACTTATCTTTCACTATTAATTTGAGTTTTTGCGATAGCTGATAAATATTCATTAAAGATAAAAATTTACGTGTAATGACCGAAAAAAAAAAAAAAACCTATATGCTAAGGAGAATGTTAAATTATCATTCACTCGTTATAGCTCGAATTTTTGTGACAGCTAGTAATTTATCTTCGAAAACATTGGACCTCTTATCCAATGAATATAACACTGGATGAACTGTAAATAGGTTGGAGTTACGGTGGTGTGGGACATAACGGTGGGCGGATGGGACGTGCTGTACAAGGAAGAATTCATGCCAAAAGACGAAGGGTCCTACAAAATTCTGCTACAAAACCAGCAGAGAGCTGGGGAGAGCTTGAGGAACTCGTTCTACATAAGTGAGCCGGGGACGATAGTGATAACCATTGACAATGGAACGTTCAAGAAGAAGAGGGCATTTTACAGATCTAAAGCCAAACCCACTCTCCCTGTCTATGTCTTCCTCAAAAACTAGGTTTCGATATTAGGGTTCTTGTCTTATTTTTTGTTGAATGGATCTATCTCTAATTAGCTCTTTTGATCCAAAGATAGACGTTGTATTCGAATTATGTTGTTTATAATGTGACAACGCCGACCCTTATTTTGACAACGATAGTGGATTGTAACTATTCATGTAATATATAAATTATTAAATTATACATTATCTGCAATTCAAAGTTTTCGTAAAAAATAATAATTTTTCATAATATCATAAGCAAATGTCTTGAGCCTGATAATCAATAAAGACAAAAAAACTTAAACGTAAGATCAAACAAAAAAATGACTAAGAAGAATCTTATGATAATATATAAATAATTAAATTTTTTTTATACAAAATTCGATCACACGACTTTTTCACGTTATGGACTGTAATACCACTTAACCAGTTATATTAACCTTTTTTGAGGACTTGAGAATTAAGTGAATGACCGATGATATTAGATTGCTCAATTTTTTGAGCGATTAGTACAGATCTTTTACGTTAATCTTGTGGTAGATGTATAGAGTGACAATAAAAAGAAGTTTATTATGGGTCGATAATGGATTTAACCCGAGTAATAAATCATTGACGGTCAGAAATTTGACATGATTGAATGAATGTAGTTAGGAGTTAATGACCATCCTTCACTTTCCAATTAATTTTCATTTGATCTGTAGATTTATGAATTTAGAAAACTAGGGTTTAGTGTTCATTGAAGTGTAAAAACTAGGGTTTGTTAAAAATTTTGAGGAAGAAAACAATTAGGGTACCGTAGAAAGTTTTGATTTTTATTAACACAGAAACTCGATTACATGGCGTAGATTAGGTACAGTCAACGCTGCTACTACTTATTGGAACTGAAGAAGACGGCCAAAACCCTCCTCAGATTTAAGCCTCGACTCTTCCGCCGGACGGCCTCCTTGCGGCGAACAAGGTGGTCTCTTGCCGGTTAAACTTGAGCCTCCTGGCCTCTTCCTCGGAGATCTGATACGCGTTGGCCAGGACCTGCACCGGCAGAGCTCTGATGGCCGAGGTGCGTCCGGCGAGAGGGCTGATCATGGCGTTGTCGTTGGTCTTGAACGACACCCATTCGAACCCCTCGTCGCCGGAGCGTTTCACCACCGCGAAGTTCTGCGGCACTGTGAGGATCTGACCGTTTCGGAGCTCCCCGTTGAACACCGACTGGCCGTAGTTGTCCACCACCTGGACTCTCGCGCTTCCTCTGATCACGTAGATCACGCTGTGTGCGTTCAGGTTCCAGTGCGGAGCGTGGATGGCGTTCTGCAAAAGTCGAGAAATAGTTTAGCTTTGAATCTAAAACCCTGTGTAGATGGAGCAGAGAGAGAGAGAGAGATGACATACGTCGTAGAGGAAGCCCCTCTCGGCGCTGAGCTGGAGGTATCGGAGGATGGGGAGATTGTGGCCGTTGGCGTGGCTGATTCTGCCAGCCTCCGGAGTGTACACGTCGGCTCGCGACGGATCGCCGATGTTCTCTCTCAGCCTCATCGAGCAGATGGTCTCCTCGAATCCGTTTGCGGCGTCCCACCGTCCGCCGGCGTGGCTCGGTCGCCCCCACTCTCGCCCACTCTCTCCTCTCTCCTGCCATTCTCTCTCCTCCCTGGAGAAGGGTGGCCTTATGACGCCGAAATCTCCCTTAACTCTGACGATGTTCCTCCGGCCGTCGTCCTGGCCCCTCAGCCTCCTCGCCGTCTCCACTTCCACGTTGAATGCTTCGGCCAAAAACTGCTCGTCGAAGCCGGAGAAGACATTCCTATGTTCTCGTTCTCCTCTGAGTGGGCGGTATTGTGTCTCGCGGCGGCTTTGGCGGCCGCGTACGTCGAACTCCTCTTCTGGGCTTCCGGCGAGATAAAACTTCTGCAAGGTAGACATTCGCGTTCAGAGATGTTTCACAATTCTAAGGAAAGGGAAGCAGATGGCGTCGGCTATTACGTACCCTAGGGTTTTGGTCGAGTTG
This sequence comes from Begonia fuchsioides, assembly GCA_003255005.1. Classification (NCBI taxonomy): domain Eukaryota; kingdom Viridiplantae; phylum Streptophyta; class Magnoliopsida; order Cucurbitales; family Begoniaceae; genus Begonia; species Begonia fuchsioides. The sequence goes on along the minus strand of QAOC01049635.1, from coordinate 174,850 downwards.
ATTGGCGTAGTTGTTCATGTGATGAAGAACGACGGCAACTACGGGAGTGTCGCCGTCGTTGTAGCACCAGTGAGCAGCTCCGGCGGGGATGGCGATGATGTCTCCTTCACGGAAATGGCGGATCTTCTGGTGCTGATCTCGCATCCTCGAACCCTGCCCCGGCTGCGATTCCCGAGAGTCCTGGAAGGTTTCGGGGCATCCCGGAATAAAGACTCCTTGGAATCCCCTTCCTGTAAACACCCAAAGAAGCCATTTCAGCATTAACAACCCTTGGCAGCCATAGCCAGGAATCAAATCATAAGGTACCTCTTTCGATGTAGACGAGCTCAGGAGCGTTGGAGTAGGAAGGCAAGAAGAGTCCTTGTTGCTCGATGGTGATCCGAGAAACGGCGACTCCGGCGCACTGGAACTGGTCGTTGTTGTGGTCCCAAGTCTCGATCACGCCAGCCTCCGCCTCGATCCGGTTGGTGGGCTCGACGGCGTCGAGCTTGTTGGTCCAGCACTGGTCAAACCGGTGCTCTCTGAAGCCCATCCCCTTGCTACCCTGGTGATACAATTGGAAGGAGGCCAAGCCGCCATCGAAGAGCACGAGCAAGCAGAGAGAAAGAGGGAGCAGAAGAAGCTTCGCCATGGTTGAAGAGGGTTTAACAATGGCTGTTTGGTGAAGCGGCGATCAGGGATCGCCGGCATTTATAGGCAGAAACCGAGGGCCATTCTTCACTCTGCATGTCTCGTCATTGCCATGTTCTTACACCTCGCTCTGCAACTCAAGCCACATCGCCATTTTCTTCAGAACAAAACCAACACCAACCTGGTTATTTCGTCGTCTTCCTTCTCCTCCTCTGCAATCTGTCAAGCTTGCTTCTGGGTTGGAATTTGAATTTGAGGTTGATACGAGTAATTACCTCGTGGGCTACACTCTCGTCTCTCAAGAACTCTTGATCCAAGCTTATTACATTTTACTTATATTATTCATCAAAAATCATACATATGAGCATGATTTGCAGGGGTGGTGGACAAATTTCATAGCTCTTTTCGCATAATCATGTATTCATTCGATCTCTAGAATAGGTTCTCTAATGCCATTTCTTCCATTTTAACACTCGATTTCAAATACAGCGAAAAAAGTTACTTCAATCTCCTGATGTAGCAATTTATCTTCTAAACTATATGAATAACTACAGTAAACACTTTAGACTTTAAAAATAATTAATGAATATTCTTTTGTAAAAGCAATTTAACTCATGAACTATGTTATTAATTACAACAGATACATTGAACTTTATAAATAATCAACGACCAATTCTGTTAGTAAATCACAATTTACTAACTACGCCTAATACATTGAATTTTACAAGTAGTCGATGAACACTTAAACTATATCTGCATGGCCAAATCAATAGTTCAAGTCACACACTCCAATATCTATTTTCTCTTATAAGAATTCACTTCAACTAGATAGTGTCAAATAAGCAATTTAGACACTAATTTCGATAATAATACAACTTCAATTCTACAATTTAAAATAAGCAATTTAGTCTCGTGGCAACCTGGCTCAAATTAATTCAACAAACTTAGAGGTTGGGTACATGTTTGAATTGGTTCTTACTCAATTGAATTTTATACTCAAAATTCAGGCAAAAAATAACATTCTTTCTAGCCATAAAAACAGCTTAACAAATGAATTTTTAGTAGTCCCAAAATCCTGTAATATGACAAGGTTAATAATACTTGCTCAAATCATAATCCCGACATTATCTATTTTGTTTGGACAATAAAATTCCTAATTATCTCCGACTATCTCCTCAAGAAAATATATTTAACCCAACACTTGTCACAGAAATCTAAAAATAATCATATAGATTACTAAAGATATCAAAGAATCCAAGTTTTCTAGTTCTGATTCTTTCATTCATTAACTATAAATCTTGGTGGAATCAAACAAGCATCAAATTATCATTAAGAGCTATGGGGAGGACTCCATGTATCTAACTATCGAACAAGCCTAAAGTTCACAAAAGCATCATAAAGGGAAGCTTATCTGAACAATCTTAAGTCGATCACGCCTGAATCTAATTGAGGAAGTCCTTCATTGGATCATCGTGGTGGATCTTCTTCATCCTGTACGCCTCCATGTCCTCCATTGTGACCTATGTTAGGGTGGATGATGGGGTGATATCAATAATGAGAACGAAAATACAAAGTTTTAGATATAATATTTTGAGTACATACCTCATCATTCCATTTAACGTTGTATTTACGCTTTCTCTCGTCTTTTTCTTCTCTCTTTTTCTGTTCCTCCTGTCCAACAAAAAAAACAAGTTACATGACAACACTAGTCCAACTGATTAAAACAAAGTTAATCTCTGGATCAAATCATTTAGCTTTTTAATTAACTCAAAATCATATCTGCAAACAAAAGATTAGGTACTGTATCAGATAGCAAAAACCATTTCATCTTGCAACTCAATTTTCTTCAACAGATTTACAGCTTTCTTTAATGAGAAGTATTTATAGCAGCAATACAGATTATTTGATTAAAAGAACACAAACAAGAAATAGAAACATAAGCTCAAGATTATATAATTGATGCAAGAACAATTAGTGCTAAAAGAGAAATATGCTAAGATGACTAACCTTTCTTAGAGCTTCCAAAAGTAATTTCTCATCCAAAACCAAATCATCCGGGACTTCCGTTCCCCATGTAGCAAGTCTTTTCTCCTCGACGGGTTCAGGAATGTCTGTAAATATATTTATTTGGTCCATAAGATATAAACAAATAAACTTATTTGGTACAAAAATTATATCCCATCACACCATAAATTATAAACCATAAAAACATTTACTACAAGGATAAGACTTTAGGTACCAAATAAAAATATAATCCCCTTGATCTGATTTTCAGAATAATGACAAAGGAAATCTGGGATTACCAACCTTCCAAGGCCTCTTTACGGGCAATGTTAGCCCTCATCAATTCTGTAGATGCTTCAGCAGCCTCAATTCCTGCAGCACCTGTGCAGTAACTATTACGAATTGTCTGCTTACAGCACTTATAACCCCATTGGTAATCCTTCCACCACGAGCCCCACACAGTTGAATGATTGTTAATGTAAACATCTTCTTCATACTTGCTTCTGGGAAGGGCCGTCTCCTGTAAAAAGATCAGCCAAACGATCCACATCTTAGCCTTAGTGTAAAAGATGAGGCAAATAATTGACAGTTTGGTGTTCATGTAAAAGGCCAATGCAAAAAAATGTACATCACGCGAGATGTCGTACAATATGATTTCAAAAGGTGAAAAAAAGAATAACATGGATATGCTTTGTATGTTATTTCATTAAGTGAATTTAAATAAAATGGATATGTGCATCAAAATTAGTCAAACTCATAAAGCAGAAAAGACAATAGGAACCCACTATCTAAACATCAGTCTATCTATAAATAGAATTCAAATTCTTAAACATAGGATTATATGGTCCCATCAATTTGTTGGTATGCAGTATGGCGATACTTCTCACACAACTAATAATAACTCTTCTTGCCTATAAGTAATTGATAACTGTCTCTTTCAAGGATTTTGGCTCCCCTTCACAAATTAGATCAAGATGACATGATACATAGTTATAGACCCAGAGATTATCATAGTCTACCTTCTTACTATCTCATCCACTTTGTACAGGAAAAAGCCATTTTATCTTAGATTAATAGCCAAGTGGGTGCCTGTCTGATTATATCGTAATAAATTATGCACTGAATAATATAACCATAAGGCTAAAGGTCACTGCGAAAGCGATCATGGCATGGCACATTCATAACTTTATAAAAGATAAACCCGAAAGCATGAAAAAAGATGAAAATGAGATGAAAATATAATCTAATATGTTAATGACCCGAGAGCAAACATCAATATGAAGTTATGAACAGCCAAAGAACATATATCTAGTATTAGAGAACTCACTTGCCCCTTTATGATTCGGCCTGTTCGGTCATATTCAACATGCCTTTCGCTCTGTCCCAATAACAGCTCCCTTGGAAGTTCTTCTTCTGAAGCTGCATTACCATACTTCTCCATAATGGTGCTCTTTGTCTCATACTTCAATTTCTCCTTAATGACCTTATAATTCTTGTAAAGGAGCTCAGCTTGGGATGGAGCAGCTTGCATGTGAATATCTTGTCCCTTATCAAACGCTTCCCATGCATGAATGTTAAGTTGCTTAAACTCCATGGCTTGACCACTGTTTCTGTATTGATTGTCTCCCTGTTCAAGCAATATGACATCATCAGCATGCTAACCAACTTGAAAAAAAGGGGAGGCAGTTTTAGCTTTTAGTGTTTAGACACACTCACCAAATAAAATTTCTCATTTGGATCGGCATCGGGAAGAGGATCTTCACGCATGGAACGCGTTTTTGGATCATAGTGAGCAGAATTGACATCAAGATTTAAAAGATATTTTGCAGTGTCCTCTCGAATACGCAAATTCCTGAAAATATTACTTACCATTAACAACAGTTCCTCTTATGCAGTACCAGTGCACTTTCAAAATGCAAAAGCAACAACTGATGTTGACAAAATAGATAATACTTAATTAATCAGCAAGAATGAACATGAAATTTAAAACTAACTAATTAATTAATTACCTAACAGTTCCTGTGCTGCCACCACCTGTAGTACGAACACGCTTCTCCACCTTTGCAAAGTCCATTTGTTTACTTTCATCAACTTTAGCTTCATCCACCCTTAAATCATCTTCTCCATCATCTTCCTCACTAGCCCCTTCTTCACCATTTTGATTGTTGTTTTTCTCCTCCAGCTTTTTCAGTTGTTGCTCCTTTAAATATTTTTTTCTAGCTTCCTCGATTGCTTCATATCGTGCAATGACACGAGCATAGGTTGATGTATCATAACCATTCCATCGGTCTCTTTTGCCATCATAGTCAAGTTCAAAAGTCTCTATTTTTTCATCGGGTGCAATATGTTTGCTAGTCCATTTTGCACCCACTTTTCGTGGTCTATCCATGCACGCCTTTGCGTCATGTGTCATGGCACCACAGCTACGAATAGCATGGGAATCACATAAGATATTTAAGAGCAAAAAAACATACATTTATGTTTCGTGATAACTAATCAATGGGGAGTAAGTTAACCAGAACAAAAGTGATAATCATTGCTCATGCACATGTAAGCCTCCAAGAAATAACTTCTCTTTTTCTTATTTCATGATTTTTTTAATATTTATTTCATTCACCAATCAATTGAAGAATGGGAGAGTGATGGTACTTACTTCTCACATGCACCCTTCCTGTATTTATCAGCCTGGAAGATTTTTGCACCTCTGTCATACCATGATTTTGTATAGTTTGGATCTGATTTCCAATTCCTTTGATGTTTTAAACTCTGAATAAAAAAAATAAAAAAATAAAAAATTCAATAATTCAATTAATGTAACTATTGACGAATTAAAATTTTGAGATTGATAGAAACTAACGTTACAAAAGCACAGCATTCTGAGTTCCAATTATTTTATCAGTAGTGGAAGTAAAAAAATAAACTTACTGGTTTCTCGGCATTAAGGTACCAAGGTGCAGAAGACATATACTGTGGAATGTGAGGATTGATCTCTTTTCCATCTTCATCGACCTCAGCCGGTGCAAGCCCAGCTTTACGTGCTTCTTCCAACTCAATTTGTTTTCGATGGTCTTCCCTTGACTTAAAAGCCACTGGAGATCCAGTAACGAAAGATGAAGTTTGTTATATATTAAAAAGAAAATATGTTACCGTATAATTACCAAATAGCATAAACAACAACCAATCAGCATCCAAGAAAAAAAAACTCAAACTAATGAGTTTTATCCTCAATTTCCAAGTTTATTACAGCAAAAGCGTATGTATCTAACAGCAAATACAACCTAGCTCTCATAAGTGTGGTGACCTCTATCAAGTTTCTGCTCATATACCACACAAATATTCTTGCCGGAGTAGTTCGTCATAGTAATTTCTTACTTTCTTAATATATTTTTATTTTAGCCTCAACTATTAAATATGTTGAATTTGGCAACTCAAAAGGTCAGATATGCGTATTACAGTCAACTACAAGAAGAACCTCGAACGTAATTTTATATCAGCGGAAAACAATTCATCGTCCAAAGAAATAAGAGAACCTTAAATGGTACTTGAATAGGGATGACATTAAACAACATAAAACAATTAATTCAATCAAAACCCATCAATGAGATTGAGAACATAATTCAAAGATGCTAAGCAAAAGAAAACAAATAAAAAGAATAAGTAAGACACAAATCTAAGTAAAATGCAATTAATTAACCGTACAGAGTTCAACAACATGAGTAAAAAAGCACCTGAAGCAGTCGCCATTTTCTCCTAGTAGATTAGCAAAACTCAAGCTTTACTGTTGCGGCGAGAGTGAAGGAAGACAGAGAAAAGCACGAAGGGGGAATCAATTTACATCCGATGATCGCGTTTGCAGGCAGCCGCGAAATCACAAATTCACAAACAAAGATCGACTTTCGGTCTTTCTCGGTCAGGAAAACTGCGAATTGCGCGATCCAAATAAGAATAAGATTAACCGAAGGAAGCTTTCTAAGAAATTCGTGATTGAGGAGCTAAATTGAAGGAGAAGATGAATGAATTCAAGGATTAAATTCGATCGTTCTCGGAGAAGAAGGGTAGAAGAGAACGACGAGAGCGAAAGAGGAGAATGGGCCTAGGTTATGTTGGATTGTCGCATTCCTATTGTTTTCAGTAAGCCGCGGTCCACCGACCTCACAGTGAATGCAATCTACCAAACCGACCCGAAAACCGAATGTTTTGTTTCCCCTTAAATAATTTCGTACCGCCACGAAACGTCGACGTATATAGGCGGTTTGGTGTCCAAATCGCTTTTGAACTTTCGAAAACCGAACTATAATTAAACAGTTTGGTTCGGTTTTGAATGGTCCAATTTTCTCGGCTAATAGCCCATCACCCAAGCCCATGACCAAAGCTCATGACCCAAGGCCATTATTGAAGCCCATAACCGAAGCCCATGACCAAGCCCATCACAAGCAGCCATACAAAATCATTTATTGAGCCCAGGCCCAACAAGACCCAAACCAACCTCAACTGTTTCCACGGCCCAGCTCGCAGGTGTTACTTCATCTGGCCCAGTCCATCAACCAAGTTCCAGTCCAGTCCACTGATCTCAACCCATCCTGAGCCATCTTGCCCTGACCCTAGCACAAGTGACCAAGTTCGTTGCCCGTGCAGATTCACTTCAGTGGTCGATGAATGGTAGATCTAATAACAAGTGACCAAGCCTCCAAATTTCATCTTTCAAGAATTAGGATTAAAATCATTTTCGATCAACTAAAAAAATAAACCCCCAATTTAAAAGAAAAGCCAATCTAGTATTATAAACTATTTAAAAAACTAAAAGAATAAAATATCTCAAAAAATAAGAAATAGCAAACCTAGCTTCAAAACAAACTCTCAATTATTCTTCCAACTATCACTAAATCTAAACAGCAGCTTCTGATCTCCGGTCCTCCGGCACCGGCTGTTCTACCTCCGACGTGTTTTCGTCTTCATTCTCGCCGGAAATCTCCTCCAAAGACTTCCCTTTCGATTCCGGTACCAGAAAAGTAAACAACATGCCCAGAAGATTGACTCCACCCAGAATCAGAAGCGAGTTTCTCATCCCAATACCCGCCGGATAACCCGCATCCGCCTTTGTCTTGTCCTGGTTCTGAGCCAAATACAAGAACCCAAACGCCCCCACTATAGCCCCCAGCTTCCCCGACGCCGCCGATATCCCGTGGCAGGTTGATCGGAACCTCGCCGGAAAGATCTCCGCCGGCACCACGAAGGTCGTCGCGTTGGGTCCGAAGTTCGAAAAGAAAAACGTTAGAGAGTACATGACAACGAATCCGATTTGATTTCCTTTCTGAGTCCAGTGGTCGTAAGGAATGGCGAGGGCGAACATGAAGACGGTCATGAAGAAGAAACCCATCAGCTGGATTGAAAATCGTCCCATTTTGTCGATTAGAGCCACCGTGAACCAGTAGCCGGGGACGGTGCTGCAAAGAGCGATTAGGGTTTGGGCCCTTGCGATTCTGTAAACCTCCTCCAAAGCGTTCATGGTGGATGCAGAAGGAATCCACCCAATGGCGCTGAAAATGTCTTTTTGGAAAAGATTTTGACTGTAGAATGCGATGTCGAGGAGAAACCATGTCGTCGTCGTTCCGAGCAAGTAAAGTCCGTGCCGGCGAGCAAACTCCGGCGAGAAGAAGCGATAAGAATTTGATTTCCTTTCTGCTATTTGTTCCACTTTTTGAGTTGCAGCCTCGATATCATCATCAATCTGCAAAACCTTGGACATATCAGAAGCAGCTTTTTTAGCATTCTTAGCAACAAGTGCAGTGTAACGAGCTGTTTCCGGCATTTTCATCCTCCAATGGTAAGTTAGACCGGCCGGCAAAGCTCCGAACATAAGGATAACTCTCCAGACATAATCCGCCTGAGGGACGGTCGAGCCAACCGGATCCACCGCATACGACGGAGCATCAAACTTGGCCTTGAACAGAGACGAAACAACAATGGCGAACGCACCACCGGCCAAAATACCGAACCCCTGCATGGCAAACACGGCGGCGACGAACGCCCCGCGAGTCTTCTTGTTTGCATATTCAGACATGATGGTGGCCGAAAGAGGATAGTCGCCGCCGATGCCAAAACCGAGCCAGAATCTGAAGAAGCAGAGGGTAACCATGACAGATTTAGCATCATGGCCGAATGAAAGCCCCGACGCGATAGAACATATGACCATGAGCATAAGAGTTAATCCATAAACCCTCTTCCTGCCGAGCTTGTCGCCTAACCACCCGAAGAAAAGTTGCCCGGCTAGGGTTCCGCAGAGGGCGACCCCGTTAACGGCGGCGGAAACATTCGGAGGTAATGAACCAGGCTTAAATGCACCCTCCTCGTGGTAATATATTCTTCCGAGCAGCTTTGTGACCAGAGATATGCAGAAGAGATCGTATGCGTCGGTGAAGAAGCCCATTCCGGCGATAATGATTGCCGTGAAATGATACCATTGGGTTTTGGCAACATCCAGAGCGTTCAGAACTTGCAGTTGCTGCTCCTTCGCCATAGATATCTCTCTTCTTCTTCTCTTCCCCTCTCTGCAGATATAGGAAAGAGTAAAAACACGTACGATAAAGCCAGTTATCAATCATGGATCGGAGTTAACAATAAAACTACGCAAAACAAGAAATCAAAACCTGAATACTGACAGTAAATCAATTTTTCTAGACAACCGCGACGATCTTGCGGCGACGGTGAGAGACGAAGAACAGAAGCGAAAAGAGCCGATCTCAGTGAAACTAAGATCAGACCTAGCTTCATCGGCCATTGAAGAAGCCAGAGGTAATAAGGGTTAAATTAAAAAGGCAAACTTTTGGATCAACAACATCGACAACAGATCAAACAGTAAAAAGAAAAAAAAAACATTCGAAACCGACATCAAAATCTGCGATCAATTCACGCCATGGATCGATGAAACAGTGTTCAAAACAAAACTCGTACTAAATCATCGAAGAACAATAAACCAAACAATATTCCGCCGGCGAAACAAAAAACGTCGACGTAATGCTGTCAAATCGCACCAACCTGCAGGGTTGTTTCTGGATCTGGAATTAGAGAAAGACGAGACGGAGAGCCAGAAGAAGAAAAGAAAACTAGAGAGAGAGAGAGAGAGAGACTGAGAGGAAAAGAGTGGCAGAAGAAGAGTATTTATAGGCCACGCGCCGGGGGCGGGGAGGACTGCGACCGATTCAGATATTCCTTCAGCATATGCCCCACCTATCCCGGGAAGATCTTTTACTACTCCGATTGGAACACTAACTCTAATACGACGCCGTTTTCTTCAGACTCCTGCAACACGTGCAAATTCGATTGCAACACGTGCAAATCTTCGTTATATTTTGGGCCATATTATGAAGTGAAAATAGAGAATTTAAAATTAAAGTTACTTTGAAGAATATTCCAAATATTATCAAAATAAATAGCAAACTAATTTGAAATAAATTAGAACTTAATTAGATATTTAAAATGAAATTCAGCTCTAATTCTCGATATTGTAGCTTAAATTATATTTTCTTATGGATAATAATAAGCTTAAAATAAACTAAATTGACACTTTGAAATAGGGGTGAGCATCGGATCAGATCGGATTGTTGTCGATCCAATCTGATCCGACAAACGTCGGATTGTAGATTGTAATCTGATCGGATCGGCGCAAATCTGTAATCCGATCTGATTCGATCTGACGCCCAACCCAACGTTATCGAATCGGATCAGATCTGCCCGATTCATTTTCCAGAGAAGTTCTGGGGTCGACACATGTAAGTTGTGGTCGACACAATGTGCACGTTGGGTCGACACAAATTATGAAATGCTAAGCTTCTGTTGTTTACAAGGGTCGACACAAGACACTATGGGTCGACACAAGGCACTAAGGGTCGACACAAATTATGAAAGACTAAGCTTCTGTTTTTAAATACTGATCCGATGTTCGAATCAGATCGGATCGTCGTCAATCCGACTATGATCCAATCTGACTAACGATCCGAACGTCGGATCTTAAATTGATTTTCTTCACCGACTACCTTTGCCCGATCCGATCCAATCCTATTGGATCGTCGGATTGGGTCGGATCCGCCCGGCCCTACTTTGAAAATAAAATTAAAGTGTATAATTAATAAAAATAAGTGCATCATTATCTCAAGAACTAAGCCTAGGCAAAGGCAAGGGCCGAATATCATTTGCCGTTTTTTTAATTATATGATTTGTTTAATAATTTAATAAAGTAACGTTATATTTTCTATTAAATTTCAAATTTAAGCTACTAAGAATACATAAATAGAAAGTAACGAATAACCCGTAATTAATCGAATCTCCATGCTTTTTCCGTTAAAACATCAGATCCTTCAACCGAACTACTAACTAATCGTACATCGTCTAAACCTCGCTTTGCTTACAATTCGAAGTCTATGTCGAATCTCAATCTTCGTATTCTCGTCTTGAGAAATTGAATAAAAAATAATACGAATAAATTAATGAACATGGAATTGGTTATTCATCGTTACACATGTCTTGAATAAGTAAGGATTTGGGCTTTAAGATGAACTTAAACTCAAAAGTTGGTCCAAATAATCACCCCCTAAATCTTCCAAAATTACTACATTCTTCTTCTTCTTCTTCTCCACTCCTCTGCCTTTGCTTGAAAACGCCTTTCTTCGCATGGAATGCTTCCTCTTGAGCGCAATCACAGGGGAACACCCTTCTTCGAATCCGTGCTTGATTTCCTGCAGAGACTGCCGGACCACTTCCGCCGGAAAATTAAGAACCGCCGCCGGCCCTCTCATGGAAAATGCAGCTTGGTCGTAGGCCAGGGCGGCGGCCTCCGCGCTGTCGAAGGTCCCCAGCCAGACCCTTATTCCATGCCTGGTGGAATCCCTGATTTCTGCTGCGTATTTCCCCCACGGCCGCCGTCTCACCCCTCTGTACGGCTTCTCCGTCGACCGCTGCTTTTGGTTGCTGTTTTCGGAGCTCACTTCTTCTTCCTTAACCGCTCCGACCGAGCTGGTCTCTGAAATTTCCATGTTTATTCCCTCTGCAACTGCTTCGAAGAGCAGCATTTCGTCCGAGTCGTCGAAGTTGAACGGGAGGGAGGTGTGGTGGTCGAAGATCTCTTTCCAGGAGAATGATTCCGGCCAGCCAGACGGTAACTCCGGTCGGCATTCGTAATCCATTCGTGGGTGTTTTGAGATTTCTTTCCTCTGTTTCGTGAGAAGACCGGTGAATTTTCATCTGACCGAAATCGAAAGGCAAGCCCTTAAATACGCGAAGAAAAATCTCACTTGATGAGAGAGAGAGAGAGATGCAAGTTGCAGGGGTGAATCACTTTATTTCACAGTTTCCGACATCGTAAATAACGACCACCTTCAGGATCGAATTTAATCACGTGCGTCAAATGTCCCGGCGGCTGCTGTAGGACCTACCTATCTTTTTTGCTGACGTTGGATGACTACTGCCACGTGTCTTCTTGGTATAGCTTGAGAGGAGTGGACGCGATTTATTCTATAAAACTAAAAATAGAATTTACTTGTTTCAAATTTTTACCATTTAACCAAAAGTTTCAATTCTATTTTATTTTAATCTAATTTATATTTTAAAATTTTTAAAATATAATAATAAAATATAAGTTTAAGTTGAGTTTTACTCGATTTTAGAATTTTTTAAACTTATAATCTTGATTTCAATTTCACAATTTTTTACTCATAAAAATCGACATCGTTCTATTGATTCAGTTTACGATTTCGATCTGGTTTTGTTCATCCATAATTTGCCAGTTTTGTTTCAGTTTGCGATTTCGATCTGATTTTGTTCATCCTTAATTTGAGATGAAAAATTTGATTAGTAGACTGAGCCAAGGAGCCAACTAACCAAATTGATCAATCTAAAAACCAATTAATTTGCCCCAAAACTGTTATTGATTTCTCTTACATTAGCCGAATCAAAACGACCCCAAAACTTTAAACAATACGCGACCCGCCAGTCGATTCGACTCCCACACATGTACATCTTGTTATTCAACAAGTTGAGTAATTCTAATTATTATTGTAATTTAAGACTAAATGCACATATCAAAAATAAAAGTAAAATATAGATTTAGCATTATTCTCAAATATAAATCTCCAAAATTAACTTAATATGTAGGAATATTTGATTAATTAAAAATAAAAATAGCATAAAATAAGAGAGAGAAAGAGAGAGTGAGTGATAGTAGAGTTGGTAACAAGTGTCAAAGTTCGAATCCTGACAGTCGCAGTGTGAGAGTTGTTACCTCAAATGTGAGGTAGCTCCTTGTGGACGCGGGTAAATGTCTCTCATCTCTAGCCTACTAAGTCACCGTAACTTACTTCTCCACAAATTGTCGGGCCAGAGTGTGAGAGTCCTGAGGGCGAAGGCTTTCGCCTTTCGATAACGAGTGAGTGATGTGGGGTAGCAAGAGTGGTCCTTGACTTGGAAAATTAGGTCTCATTTTCATCAAACAAATATATCTCTTGCGTTACAAGTATTTATAGTACGTATTAACATTTACGAGCCGTTTAAATCCTAAAAAACTCGTCTCGCTCTCTAATGTTCTAGACGATAAATCCACTGACACAAATTTGATTCTCGTAAGTTTTGAATATCTGATGTAACTACACCTATAATCCTTAAGAGTTCCACGACGATAACACAACATAGAATTGTCATGAAAACGAGAAGTGTCGATCGATTCGAGAGCTCGAAAGAATTCGTGTAGGTCCCAAATGGAGGGAGAGCTTTTTGGTGGTAAGCCAACGAACAAGCAAGTGGCTTAAACAAAGGAATGGGACCTCAACACTTTCTAGGTAGAATTCATGAACCTATAACACACCATCATTTTTCGTTTTTTTTTTTAATTTTTCATAATATCTTTTATTTTCCACTCTAATTATATCAAAAACAACATAAAATAAAAGATTTTCTCTGTTTAAATATGAAAAATATGAACACCCATTGGAAATTCGGAAGAAACCCCTCTAAAATTAAACCCTAATTTGAATTTATTTCAATTTCGGAGAGAATTTTGGAAGAACAAAATAAGTATCTTTCTTTCATATATTAAGGAGAGAGTAGCCCTCGTGCTCAAATGATACAAGGACTAGGTTCATGGAATTGCATCTTTAACTTTCTTACAAGAATTATCTATTTTAAGATAAATTAAAATATTATTTTCAAACCCCAAGGGATTTCATCAATTTAAGTCGTTAATTGTACACTTTATTTTTTTAATTTCAATTAGGATTAATTAATTATAAGTTACATAAGATTAGCAAAAATTCAACTTTATGTCATAAATCAATCGAAATTAATGAGGGCCAACCAAAACTCCTTAATGCCTAATTGAAAGGGTCGACCCGAATGCTTATGGGTTAACCGGAATGCCCATGGGTCGACCGAAAACTTCCTCGAAACCAAATTTATATAAATTAACTAAATCAAATTTATTTGCCAAATAAAATATTTAATACAAAAATAAGATTGAAAATTGTGTGACAAGCTTTTAAAAAATTATCTAATGTTATAGCGTAAAATTAAAATAAATAAATAAATTAATTAAAATTTGAATAATTCTTAAAAGGGTCAATTTATTAGTTGTCACGCCTACAATTACAAGTGACAATGGCTTGTATTATTCTTTCTATTTAAGAAAAATCATGTGATTGAGGGTTGCATGCATCCTACTATTCAAGTATTTTTTTTAAATAAATCAATAATATATTAAATTAGTTTACGTATATTAAACTAATTAATAAAAAATTAAAGAACAATTAATAAAAAATGGTAATAATAAAGTATATGTTAGAATTATGTCAAAAAAATGAGTATATTTAATAAATTAGTCTAAAAATTAATAAATATGTTCTTTCAAAGGGAAACTTTGAAATTATTGCTCAAAATTTTTAATTAATACTAATTAATTGTAGCCTATACATTGCAAAAAAGAATTAAACTAAGATTATTATAATATCGTGTCTGTATTAATTATAATAATCATGTAATACTCTGTATTTACAAAAATAAACAAATAAAATAATGAAGAGAGGAAATGATTGAATGATGAGAATCTGTTTGTACACTTTGAGGATTCCATGAAGACAAAGCTGTTGGCATCAGATTCCCTAAATCAATCCGACGCCAATTGAAGATTCTTCTTCTCAATGAATATTTATTTACACCAAAAGAATTAAAAACAGCCTCTTCATCCATGGAATCCAAATCACAAATTCAGAAAGAACATTTCATTGATTCTCTTACCCGGATTTTATTTCGGACCTTCGGGAGGTCTGTGATAGACATCGTCGAAATGGAGATGAACTTCGCCTGCATCAAAGTCGTCAGTTAAATTCGTTCGAGATAATCTCCTATAATTTCTCCAGTACATGTTCTCCTCTTGATCCTCCGAACTTTTATCGGAAAGACTATCGAATCCTTGGTTCGCAGCACGATTGAAATTGGGCGGCTCGATGAAACTCGAAACCGGGTGGGCCCTCCGAGCGCTATTTCTCGCCCACCAATGGCTGCTTCCGGTGTTCGTCGAATTGTTGGATTCCATTATATTCCCATGAGATAAAATTGAAGATGAAGACGCCATGAGATTAGTCAGCGATCTTTCCTCCAGATGATTTGCCCACAAATCGTCATTTATCGCAAAGTTTGGCGGGTCCCAGTAATCGATCGGACTTTGCTCGTCGACTCCGTCGGGCTCTTCCGGGATCTCCCCCAAGTGATTCGCCGACTTTCGAGGTCCAATTGTGTAATAACAATCGAGCAAATAAGGGTAATTCTTGTCATTTGCATCGATTAGCCACAGAGACTCCGACTGCTCGGCTGCTCTCGGAGCATGGCAGATGCGTTCCCTTAGGGAGACGGTGGTTCTTCTTCCACTGCTCGGGAAATTGTAGGGCCCGCGCAAGGACCCAGACATAGAAATGGATTGCTGCAACATTTGGCCGTGGAAGGTCTTCAGATTTGATAAGAACTGCTTTCCTTGAGCATTCGATTCCCATGAAGGATAGCTACTTTTAAAGCTGCAGAATAAACAGAAAAAAACACTGGTGGGACAGATAATTCAATCATATTTCTTCAGATACCAATTCTAGATAATTTCTTCTAGAAGAAATAATGAAATTAAATACAACACAAGCTTTTCGTCCCAAATCTGACAGCTAAGCACAGGTAGAACATGTTTTAGGACCGATCCATGTTTTGGGGAACCATATTTTAAGATTTTTGTGTGAAATATTTTTGAGAACGGTAATGCTAAATTTATCTTTTTAACATGTTGATGTGTCGAACTGTAATTAATCTATTTAAAATGCATTTAATATATTATAATTAAAATAATTATTTATCATATGAATAACAGCTCGGCAGATCAACGTGTCTAAGAATGTCAAATTAGAATTCTTTTGAAAGATTTCGATTAAATTGGGTTCTTGTCGAATTTGTTCTAAGACGAAGAACACTAAAAGAAACAATAAATTTTTCTAGCCCAACTGATCATACCTGAAAAATGACTTCTCCATTTTTCCTTGAGAGCTTCTCAGATTGCGAGGTCCGTCATATGGCGATCCGTAGTTAGAATTTCCGTGCTTTTGGAAATCAAAAACACTTAAACTGCAACAAAAATCATCAAAAATTAATTCATAAGAACAAAGACACAAAAATATATAAAAGAAGCAAAAATAACGAAAAACAAAGATAAGAAAAACTAACCTGCAGACGTGACCGACACCTTCAATATTTACAGTAAAATCTGCGATAAACTGCAATATATCATCGACTCGCTGCAAAGATGTATAAAAAAATCATCAAAAGATATAGCAAGATAGAATAAAAAGAGTCAAAATTGTATAAAAATACATACTTTTGGAACAACGAATACAAGCAAGAGTGGAGTAAGGAAAATAGAGGCCATCTCTTCGAGTAGCATCATTCCTGTATACTGTTTACAACAAATCCAGCTTACCGTGTGCATCGAGTTTCATAAAGACCACTGCTTAGTATCAAGAAATTCAATCAACGAAAAACCTAAAGATAATGTTAATTTTACCTTCTTAGCATAACTTTTTATTGTCTATGCTGACGTATCAAATTCTAATTGATCTATTGAAAATACATTTAATATATTACAATTAAAATAATTAATTATTTATTATACATCAGTATGTACAACAAGAAGATATGTTGAAAAAGTAAACCAAACCTTACTCAAAACTTGCAAACAAGAATAACACAACAAATTATGCGTACAAAAAACATACTGTGAAAAATTCAGGTAATACGATAACAAATTAAGTAAACGAAAGGGGAAGACTTAGCTAAAAAGCATCTTCATCATTTATTATACATCTAAGAAATTTAACAAATTTTGGGTTTTATTTTTGCCAATTTTCAAGAAATCGAACATTCTGCAAGAAACAATACCTGGAAAAGCGTCTCAAACTCGCCTCGTACAAGCTCAGTATTTTCTTTACCATGCCATCTCTTTGGCATATAATGAGTGTGTTGGACAACCATAGACATGGTCGCCTCTGGATCAAGAATCAGAGGATCATCCCCAACCGCTGCCCGGCCAATGGCTGTTATTGTTCCAAACACAGCAGCATACCAAAAGAGATTGCGTCCAAAAATCTAGAAGCATAGAAAAAAAAGAGTTAAGAATCGAGTTAAATGACAACCCGAAAATTCTAGTTATAGCATACAAAATTTAAATATACAATACATGGCCCTCCAGCAGAGACTCTTCAAGAAATGCAATGATGATCAGAATAGCAGCAAATCCACCGAACACAAAAGAGACGAACTTTGCAATAATAAATATAATGGGAGATGGAAATTGCTTTAAATACTCAGATGCATGTATTATGCTGCTATTGATCCGATGCTTGAACAAATGGTCCACCTAGAAAAAAGGAACACAAATTATGAGTAAAAATATACAAATTATGAGTAAGAATATTTAAACAAACCTCGTTGAATTCTCTAAAAATCCATCTCGACAGATTCGACCACCTTCTAGATGAAGCTGTACTAGGATGATTATAAAATTGTTCTGCGTGCCTCAGAAAGAGATATACAAGCATAAATATGACGAGAAATGGAGAAAGTAGGAGCATTACAAGTCCAAAAATCATGAGCCTTTTCTTCAATGCTTTAGGATTCGATATAAAGTCTCTTCGGACACAAAAGTTTCTGCAATAAGTGCTTGCATCAATAAAATAGTAATCATAAACATCATATATCTTATGAAATAATTGTATTACTTTAAAAAGTATGAAGTCCAACCAGTAATGTCAAAAAAAAACTAAAGATAATCATTTATTAAGAAAAAATTATTCATACCGATCAAACATACTCTGCAGAATGCACCAATTTAATGACCACTCAAGGGTTTTTGTCAATATCAAACGGTAGCGTTTTCCCTCTTGACCATATTTAACACACGGGCCTGAGCCTGGGACCCACTGAGAGACAGGAAAAGCAAGGACCCCATTGTTGAGCATACCAATCAAGTAATTTTCTTTACGCATAAGCCGCATCACCACATCATGAGCACTAAGATCCTTCACCACACAAAGTTGTTGCGAACTTTGTAGTTGAACAACCTTCTCAAGAACTGTTGCCCATGGCATGGTTTTGATTCCGTTGTCAGAGATGTGAAGGCTGCAAGTTCAAGTCAGAAGACACAATTACAACATTTTTTAGACAAATATGGCAATAAGAAGAAATCCAGCTTACCTATTGTAATAGAACTGGCGAATTCTTAAGGTTTCTCTTAGTTGAGCGAAGAACCTCAGAAAACAAAAGAGCAAGTAGATGGAAAATATTCCCAAATATCCGACAATGATAGCTTTGGAGACAGTCATGGGGGTTAATGGGTGCTCGTGAAGAGCCTCCTTCGATAAATCACATGGTTTAATCCCCGATTCTACTGCATCCATTCCACATTTTGCATTTCGAAGACCATTCCAATCTATGACCAATAAAAAAAACCCTGAAAAACATATGGTGAAGCCCAAACTTAGGAGTTCAACTATCCACTTTACAATAATACACCATAGCCCTTTATCACAATAGTAGCTGTATAGCCTTTCAAAGAAGAGGTCCAAGTCGGAAATTGGCTCGGTTTTCAAACTCTCGCCGTTTAGAAGCCCTGAAGGACTCTCACTGCCACTTGGTGCTCTTCCATAATTAGATAGCTCGATTTCTGGCGGTATATCCTTCAGCAATTCCGCTGTTAGAGGTGATTCACTACGCCATTTCCATTTAAAAACACCAAAGGTATTTGATCCTTCTGCCACGCCAGACATCATTAGCGTATATTGAAGGTCGGTAAATACAATTTGCCCATTCACCTTGGAGTTCACGTTTTTACGCTATACTTTGCAATATGAAAGAAATTAAGAAAACATCAGAACAGTGCATTGGTAATCAATTGGTGGAAAAAGATCACTGAGTGCTAAAGAATTTAACAATCCCAAGATGAAATAAGACTCTGTACACAATCCGTTTGATTTATTAACTCCTACACATAAATTAATCCACGTAGAAGGAAGAAATTTCAATATAACTAAATTCAAATGGGTATGCAATGTAAAAGCAAAAACTTCTTTGCACACAGAACCAGAGACTTTTCATAATCTACATCCACCACTTCGTAGTTCGAAGGCGAATATTAAAAAAAGCTCAACAAAAAAAACGAAAAGAAAATTATTCAGCGACATTGAAGAACCCAGAAACTATAATCAGATGAATTAAAATCTTTCGAACAGCAAACACAAGGAAAACAAACTAATAAACCATGGAAGAAACTTAACTTGCAGCAAAAGAAATATTTACCTGCGAGTCCGCGACACACCAAAGAGGCAAAGCTTGGGATTCAATCACACAATCAGACAGAAAAAATGGGTAAAATCATCGGTCCGGAGAAATAATTAGTACCCAGCAAACCCAAATCGGAGGAAGAAAAAGGGGTTCGAGGTTAACAGTCAGGAGGAAGAAAAAATTGGAAATTGAATCGAAAAGAGGAGAAACCAAGAGAACGTGTAATTGAACAGAAGAAGTTTTTGATTGCGTGGACGAAGGAGAAGCGTTCTAACCACAGGGAACAAGAGAGGCTATTCGATTTATTTCTCTAGGTATGACTTGTGAGCCGTGAAGTTGCTTCTTACCGTCAGCCTTCGACTGTTGGGTAGAGCTTTGGTTAAGCAAAAATAGGTTCTTTTCTCGCTTAAACTTCCTTTCTCTGCAGATGATCTTGGAAAAAACGAAACAGCAGAGCGGCTGATCAAGGATGCAGCCCTCGTTAAGGTCGGTTTTTTTCGAACTGGGTTTATAATGGCCGCCATTGTTGTTAGGTTGGTTCGGTCAAAGCTACTCCCACTGGGCCTTTCTTGCTCCCAGGGAGTCCATGGTTCGTGGCTCTGGCCTGCTTGGCTACTACGATCCCTTTCGAATTTTAACCTGATAGATTTTCTAATTTAGGACTAAATTAATAATTTTAAAGTATTATATTTTAAAGTAATTATCAATATATATCCCAAAGTTAAATATTTTAATTATATCAATTGATATATTAATATTTTTTTAATGTAATTTAATTAAACTTTTTTATAATGTAATTTATTTTTTTGCTTGTTATATATATTCTCAATTAAAATGTTCCAAAAAACAAAAATTAAGATGAAAAAAATCAAAATTAAATATAAAAATTGCTTAGTATTATAATTTTTTCGAGATCTAGTCTCTCAGAATTTTTAAGAATAAAAAATTGCGGCATAGTAAAATGGGGACAAATTTCAAAAGCAATGAAGGGGTCAAATTTCATGTCAACTAGGGTTAAGATGATAAGATTATGATATTACATTTAAAATCATTTCCCGAGATATTAATTTTACTCAAGCGATTTCTCATGATAACATAACTATGCTTTAAGAACGAGTAATGTTTGAAGTTGCCTTCTTATTAAGTACTATAATGGTACTTACAATACACACGGACATATCACATATACGTTAATTCAATTAAAATATAAATAATATAATAAACATAAAATAATTTATTGTATTTATAGTATAAATTAAAATTTAACATATCAATGTGTATTATAATAATATAATAATAAGTAAATGTAGATTTGCTCTATGAGAATTCTTAGTTGTAGTTGATATTCATTGAAAATAGTTGACCAGTAAGAACGAAAACTTTTTTGCTCGGTCTTTTTAAAAAGACACGTAAATGAAGACAAGACTTAGCTCAGTTGGTTCAGAGATGGTAGGTTGGGTACAAGAGCTTAGGTTCGACGCTTACGCTGTCCTAGTGTGAGAGTTGTTATCCCCAATGTTGAGGTAGCTCATTGGGATATCAGGTAAATGTCTCATATCTCTGGGTCACTGAGCCACCGTGATTTAACCCCATCACAAACTGTCGGGTTGGGGTGTGGGGGCCTTGGGAGCGAGAGATTTCGCCTTTATGGCTACAAGATTTTAAAAAGATTTTATTTTTTTGCTTTAATGATTAATCTCACAATCATGATGCGTACAAACTTATACACAAATAAATAAATTATATAAAAAACAACAAACGACGTATATCGAATACGTAAATGAAACACACGAGTGGCTCTAGGACACGTAATTAGAAGTGTAAGTATATCATTATTGTATACGTACAAATAATGCTAGTTTTATTATCTAATCATACATCATAACGGGCCATGTGCAACCTAGATCGAGTCATGGGTCGGGACGCAACCCACAATTCTATGGGCCCCCAAAATCAAACGAATTATTAGGTTTAATTTGAAATTAATTGTTTATTTGATAGATATTATTATTTTAAATTTATTTGAAGGAGAATAATTTGCTCCATTCAAGGAGAATAAGAAAATCTGGGTTACTCCAATCCTGTTTCCAAACAAGCCCCAACATAATTGCGGGAACCAACGGGTCGATTTGGCGGGAGATCGAAGCCACGCCATCGTCTTCTCCGATCTCCCGCCAAATGTCACTGCGTAGAGCGTATATATAAACCCATAGCGATGAATAGAGCGCCTCGCCGAAGACTTTCTGGTGATTCTAGCTTGAAATGAGTTCTTCGGATGCCACGCCGTCTTCTTGTTCATCAGCTATCCCATTCAGATCCAAAAAAGCTTTGCGTTCGAGTTCAAAATCCCTATTTCAAGATCTGGATACGTTGAGTTCTAAAACTCCAGAGAAGGCATCGCAGCTCCCTCGCAGAGCTCGGAATCGCAATGCATTGCTCTCAATAAAGGAGGTCAGGAGAGCCGCAGCGAGGCTCGACGAATCTAGTCCCCAGAAGCCTCAAGATCCGACCGAGAGGAGAAGATCAGCCAGAAGGAAGATTGATTGCCCGGTGAAAGAAAACTCAGTCAGTGAGTCAATGATTCCAACCAATCCGCCTGCAAAAATTCCTGAGAGGTACGATTTTTGCCCGATTTCGTCTCATTTTGAAAATAGGGTTCTGCATGTCTTGGTGAACTGAAATTTGTTTGTGTTTCTTGGTTTGGCAGGTATGAGATGTTGAATGAGTTTTTTGATAGCTTGGATAGTGCGATCCGGCTGTCAAAGCTGAAAGGATCGTCATCGACCTTCGCTAACCTTTGCCCCAAGATCGAGTGTTTGACTGATAGGTAATTTGATTTTTTTCTGAAAGCTATCGTTTTGGAGATGCGTTTGGAGTCGCCTAATTTCATTAATATTTAACAACTTTTCATCTGAGTTTATCTTCACTAGGGTTTGCTTAAACATTCTACAAAGCATTATTCCAAATTTAAACTGGTTGGTATCTTCTAGATTTGTCTAACTTCAGTACAATGATCTCAGGAGGTTTTCATACGATCACCTGGCGCAATTGGTTTTCATATTACCAGAGGTACTGGAGGTAAAGAAAGTGATGGTATTTGATGAGCGAACCAGTTGTATGAAACCAGATCTTCATGTAGCTATCTGTTCTGATGCTCTCGAGAAAGTTATGAAATCAAAAACAGGAACTGAAAATCTGCATTTGAGGAGATTATTCCGTACGAAACTTGCTGATTTTGCGAATTCCCATCCTCAGGTACGAGCAATAGCGCTCTGAAACTTTGTCGTGAAATCTTGCTTTGTTTTAACTTTCTTATGCCTTTTTCGAACTCAGAATGAAGAAGTTCCAATGGCCATTCTGCCGGAGCCGTTCAGTCGATCAAGCCAAGATCTTACAAAGCCAAGCTCTGAATTAGTCGTCAATGGATCCGCTAATTCTCAAACATCTCTGATATTATCAGCAAGTGATGAAGGAAATCTATTGTCATTTGATTACTCTAGACAGGATTCCAATGCAAATGGAACTGAAGCTTCTAATTCGGGTCAAACAGCCATGCCTTCTCATATTTCTAAACGTTTTTCCAGGCGTTTCTCAAAAGAAACCAGCAATGATGCTGGAGTTCATAAGTTATCAAAGCTTCAGGACCAAAGTTCTGCATCCTCGTCTAAGCTGTCATCAATGGAAGCTTCCTCTACTAAATCCTCTGAAATTTGTTCTTCTCCTGTTCAATTTCCCTCAATATGCTTCCTATCAAATCCTTGTGAAAAGGCATCTGATACTAGAAAGAATCACAATTTATCTGAAGAAGACTCTGGTATTCACTCAACTCCAGCAAAACTGGCTTTATCTCCTGGGAAGCTGATGATTAGCACCCCTGCCATAGCTCCGCCTAGAAAACTTTGCATGAGCCCGGAAGATGATGAATACCCTCCTAACAAACTGGCTAGGCGTCCACGACGATCCAGGTCATTGAAGTTTGACACTCCAGTGAAGAAGGAAACAAAAGATACCGAGCTTGATTCTTCGGGTAGTGCAGCAGAAGACAATGACATCTTAGATATTCTCCCCCAGAGTCTTCTGCAATCGGTGAGGGATTTTTTTTTTGTTTCGTACGAGGATGTTCTTTGCAATGTTTCTGGATGTGAATTCTATGTATTGACTTGCTTTTCTATCATGTGTTTCCAGATTAGAGAGAAAGAAAGAAAGATAAAAGAGGACCAAGATCCAGCCATCTCACAAGCAAAGAAACGACAGAAGATGATCAAGAGGCTGCCCAAGCTCTTCAACATGATTCATTTCTTACTTCAGTCTATAAAACGCACAGTCATCACAAAAGAAGAGCTTATACACAAAGTGATTGCCGGGCATTCAGAAATCGTAGATAGAAGTAAGCCAGCTCTGAAATCTTCTCATTTAGACCTCCAAAAACTGCCATTTGACTTCTCATTTGGTGCTAATTTTGATCCTTTTTATGAATTTCGCAGAAGAACTTGAAGAACAGCTGAGCTTACTGTTAGAGTTATTGCCTGGGTGGATTTCTGAGAAGAAGTCCTCTGCTGGTGATTTGCTTCTATGGTGAGTCTTCTCAATGCCCGAATATAAGTAAAGGATCGGTAATATTTTGTGTCTAAATTTTGTATCTCTTTATTTTGCCAGCTTCGGTAAGCTATCAAGTCCGGGAACGACCATGGCGCAGCTCGAAGAAGCGACCTGAAGAAAATGACCTTGAAATTCAGCAAACCACGGCAAGAAGATGGTTTGAGAAAGGTCTGCCATTTTCAATCATAATTACTCATAAACTAGAACTTCAAATTCGAAAATAGGTGTTGGAAGTCAATTTCCTTGTCTATGTAATTTGATTTTGGGAAGCAAACTCTACTTTTGTCACTCGATTCACGCTTCAGCTACTTGTTTTGAAAATTCATGGCACCACTTTAGCTGTAAATATGTTTATTCACTGAATAATACACAGCTTTATTCACAAACTGGTGGGTAAAGCTTCATCTTTGACACTCGATTCAAATTTGGTCCACCCAGAATTGGTCACTATTAATCCCATTTATACGAGCTGTACAGGGTCCCACATACTGTATGAACTGCACACGTGTGCATTAAAAAGTCAATGGTCAAACTTTGCAGGAGAGAGGGGGGACATGATCCTTCGTGCGAGAGGAAGCTCTCATTTTTTCGACTACTTAAATTCTCTTTTAAGAACGAACCCTCTTTAAGCGCGGCTATAATCGAATTCGTTGAATGGGTAGTCACATTCGGTTGCTAGTAAACTCAACCTCGTCGAATCATTTGATTCTGTGTCTAGTAAGTCGTGTTTAATCGAGTCGTATGCCAAATAAGTGAACGAGAAAACGAACGAAACATGGATCGAGACAGGAAAAAACAGCCAAGACATTGGTGTAAAAATGTGTTGTTGATGTAGAATGTCCAGCCCCTTTTTGTTGTCTATTCTCCTTTTTCTCTTTTTCTAGCACTTTATATTTGGAATGCCAAACCCTCAAAATTCATTTATTTTTCAACTAATAATCCTTCGATAATTATAAAAATATATGTTTTAAATTATTATTCGGGATAATATCTTTGAAGGGTAGCTACCTTCTTGTCATATTTTCTGAATTGTCTCCGTCTGATTATATCAATTAAAATAACTTATTTTCATACATCTTTATTTGTCATTTCGTGATTGGACCAATTCAAATAATAAATAATTATTAATTTTTTTATTCATTAAGTACATTTGAATCGATTCAATCAGTCAACGGGACATCAAAAGATATGATAAGAAGCTATGACAAAAGGATAACTCTATCATTACTATTTTGGAAATAGCTTTGTTGGACTATTGCATTAATTATAACAATTATTATTATAATTAATTCTATGGAGTCGTGAATGTTTAGTGGAGAAGAGGAGGAGACTAAAGTGATTAAATGATTGATTAATTTGAATAAACAAATTGGTTTAGTCTACTTTGGGTCCGATCAGATTGGATTGGATCAGATCGGATAAGGTAATCAGTAAGGTTATGAAAAAATCAATCCGATTTTTGGATTGTTGTCGGATTCGAATCTTATCGGATTGAAATACGATAATATCTGATCTGATCTGATCGGATTGGATCAGATCAAATAAGGTAATCGGTAAATTGACAAAAAATACTTCCCCCGATAATCCATCTAATGCAGTGCAAGAGCAAGCCTTCGTTAGCAAAAGTTGATTGTGAGTTCTGGAAACTGAAATTCAACAAAATTATGCAGTGATTGAACAAGAAATCTGACAAATTAAAAAAAATACATGCATTCAGATTAAAAAAAAAGAAATTTATACCTCGACGGAGCAGCAGAGCGATAGGGTTAGGGTCGTCGGCGTTCGGAGTTCGTTCAGGGTCGGAGACTCGGAGGCCTACGCTGAGCTGAACGTTCGTCGGCATTGGGCGATGGAGTTAGGGTCGGAGACTCCGAATCGATCGGATGAAGATCGATCAAAGACATTCAGATTCAGATCGGATTCGGATTCAAGTGTTTTGAGTTTTCAACGCTAATCGGATCAGATCCGATAATCCGATAAATTATCAGATTTACAGAAATCGGATCGGATCAATCTGATCCGATCCGATGCCCACCCATCTCATCGTCAATTTTATTATTCCTAAATTTTATGGCTACCATAACGCATAGTGTTTAATTTTTAATTACACGAGCTTTTATTTTCACAATATAATTTAAAAAAATTATAAAAAATGATTAAAATAATGTACCAGTCAAATTCAAATTATTATGTATTTAATGTAACAATAAAATAATATAAACGTCACACTATAATTTATTATTTTTTGTCAAATAATATGATTAACATATTATATTAATTATCATGTGAATTACGTGTCACACTATTATAAAACTAGAATTTAGAATTATAAATTTAACCTAGTTTTACCCTCTTTTTTATGCAATAAAAATATTTTATTTCCCTTTAACAAACCACTAAAAACTTAAATTTAAATTCAAATATAAGAGGTAATAGTTTTTTTAATATTATATAGAAATTGTTTAATCTTCCTTTATTGATGAGTAGTTTGAACTTTTTACTTCAAAATTTCTTCCAACACTTAATGATCGTTCATCTTTGCATCTCCGAACAATTTGAGACTATACGACTTTAATATAGGGTTGATTCTCACAATTACACGCTAATAAACGTTGTTGCATTCTTGGAACGTCAATTTTCGATCGCTGATTACATCTTTTTTACATTTTTTTAAAACAATATGTTGTACCGAGTTGAAATCAAATTGAACCCGATGCGTATTTTTTAAAGAGATGTAAGATTACATGAAAAAATAAGCTTGTTTATAGGATTCAAGGGTGAACAATATTAAATGTTGAAGTTGAGACGAGTTGTGAATCAATGAATATGCATATTGGGAGGATTCAATGAGGGGACATTTTGTCGACAAACGTGTGGACAAAATCATTAGGGTTTAGCAAACATTAGGTTAAGGCAGTCACGTTGGGTGGACCTGTAAACCCTAGCTAGAAGGGTCCCATTAAAGACTTTCTTTTCAACCTTTTACGAGCTAAATTAAAATAAATATCAGTAAAAATGACCAATCATTGAACTATTGATACGAGTTAGATTTGTTATTTTAATGGAAAAATGGTGAAAAATTCAAAGCTTGGCCTCAAAACGTCCTAAAAAGTTGCTGTAATTCATTGCCTTAAAACTATCTGTCTAGTGAGATCGAGAGTCCTTTAGAGAGAGAGAGAGAGAGAGAGCCCTATTGTCCAAGAAAAACATAATTTAAACTGTTACTCATTCAACTCCTCATCATTCCAAAAGCCAATGCTTGAAGTTCATCGCTATTACGGGGCCGTTTCTTGCAGAGGGGCTGGTAATGAAACTCATCTGCTGATCTGCTTTGTATTTCCTGAAGATTCATGGCTTCACCGCTGTGATCCATGGATTCAACTGAACTCTGAGGGGAAATAGGGTTCGCTAGACAATAAGGATACGTTGGAAAATTTGAAACTCCATTCTGATAATCATTCTGACTCCATTGATTCTCCACTTTGTGAGGATCGTTGAGTTTCTGTCCCAGTTGAGCCCTAGCTTGAGCAAGTTGAGCTTGCAAGCATGCAACCTATATTTAAAAATATTAATCGTTAATTTTTATTTTTATGATTTCTTATATCAGAAATATAAAAAAAAGGTGATCGATAAAGTTCAGAAAACAATAAGAACTTTGAAGAAGCCAAAAGTAGAGAGTATTAATTGCTTTGGATACTGACAAAACTTACGGTTTTTTGTATTAATTGAGTTCAAAAACAAAAAAGAAAAGAAAAATCTTACGTTAAACTCAGATTAGCTGATTTAAAGTCAATTTAGCCTAATATGGTAGCAAGTATACCTTCAAGCAAGGAAAACGAGGACTGTTCATCAGAAAGAGATGAAACAAAAACCAGTTGCAGAGCAGGCGAAGGAAAAAAAGAGAATCGAGATGACATATTCTTTAAACAAATAGAAAAATTCACACTCAATTAATCAAAACTAGGTCTAGAGGAAGAAAAAACCTGTTGTTGCAAGGAAAAGATCTGAGAAACACAGCCATAAACTGGATCTCGAATTCTAGCTTGAGCTTCGTAAGAAATAGTAACGACAGCCTCGGACCGATCAGGAACAGGAACATGCAACAAAAGCTTCGCAGCATTGCTCGCTCCAAACACTTTATGGATCGCAGCGAATCGAGCAGGCCCGTGTTCCGAGCAAAAGTACGGCGCAAATACACAATCCGCCGCGCACTTCCGCCGCAGAAACTTGCAGGCACCGCAAGGAGAGCCAGCGCTGGCCGCCATGGGAGGGGAACCTCAGTCAAGGTTGAAGATGACAGAAGAAAAGGAAGTGAAAAGTATGAGCAACCCAAGCACAGCGCACGAGGGGTCTAGAAACTGGGGCAGAAAAAAAAAAAACAGTGGTCGGAAGAATAGAGTGTCTGAAAATGGAGAAAACTAGGGTTGTAAAAATGGAGAAGAAGGATGTTCTTATTTAAGCATGAATGGTAGACAGAGAAGGGTCCTTGTGTAGGGTTCCAAGGGAACCTTTATTTATGGGGTTTACCAATTAATTAATTATTTAATTAATATGACTTTAGATTGACCAATAAGGTGGCACTTGATTCCGGTTCAACCGACCAATAGACCCGAACCAAAGATTGGGGTTGGCTTTTCAGTACTGGGCTTGAACCCAAAACTAAAATAATATGAACCGGAGTTGAAATCAGCCCGAATTTTAGGTTGGTTAGTTGAACTCAAGTAGAGTTGAGTGGATAAGACATGAACCAATCATTCTTGTTGGTTTTAAAATTATCGGTTTTTCAATTTTCAAAACTTATGGTGAACATAACCATACAAAAGAAAACTGTATGTGAACACGAACTGAACCGATCAGAGTTTCAAGTTTATATCGAGTCGGTTTGGGTTCGGTTTTCCAAATTTTATAAAACCGACTCATCGAGTCGGATTCATTTATGCTACAAAACCGAGTAACCCGAAAATTCCATCCCCTACCAATGACTTAACCATTATTTGGTCTCTTCATTTTTTATACTTAGTAGGTTTAAGAGTAATTAAGGAACTTAATTTATGTTTTGATAAATATTTATTTAATAAATAACAATTTATTTTTCTTTCCGACCAAGTGCATCATCTTATAAACACTCGCTTTCTAGCCACCTCCCTCTTTTTATTTATTTATTATTATTTTTTGTAATTCCTTGTTGACTCATTACACTATTTATTAATTGGGAGTGGGGGCTGATTTTGTCACTAAATTTCGACAAGGGTTTTTTCGAGTAAATTTCGAGTAAATCAGGACCATAATCGAATTAAATCTGACAATTCTAACTTGATTTATAGCATTGATTAAAAAAAGGTTAAATATTTAGGCAGCATGATATGCAATTTTAAAGCTCAAAATCTTACTTGAGCATTGTTGAGTTCATAGACCACATCCAACGCTACTTCACTCAAAAGCATGAGCCCAGCAATACTGAGCTCTTTTACTGACCAAGTAAACTAAGTCATATGAGAGAATAAGCAAACCTTCCCATGCCAAAGGAGCATTCTGTTCTTGAGTTTCGCTCTATAAGGAGCAAACTTTTCCAATTCCCCTTCTCTGTCAAGCTTCTTCAAGCTCAAGAGACCATTCCTGCTGCATACAATCATGAAGTTTTAGGAATTACTTTCTGGGTAGTTTGATGTGCAATGGGATAGCATCATCGTTGTGATGCACACACGCGACCTCGGCAAACCTAACCATGTCCCACCCGATGGACACCGGCTCGCACACCCTTGTCGAGCCAATCCGTGTAAACCACCGGACATCCAATCAAAAACAAGCACACGGATTGCCCTTAACCTACGATCCAAGCCATCCATCGAATCCGACGGCTTGTGTGCATCCAAGGATCGTCCAATCAAATGCAAGCACACGGATTGCCATCCTAACCGTCAAACAGAGATCCAAAGGTTTATGATCATTCTTGTGAATATTTCCTTATTAGTTTTTGTCTATATAAAGGGCATTAGACCATCATTGTAAAGCAGAGAATTGATTGAATGAAAAAGCCGAGTGCCTTATTCAATCCAGTTCCTCACGACCCTTTCTTCTCCGGTGTGTAATATCCGGCCAAGTTGGCGTCAACCCTTGTGAGCGTGACCGGTGCGTCACATCCGGACGTGAGCGAGGTCTACCGAACTTGTTCTACTCGATCGCCGAGTATTCAAGTTGCCTCACCCCACCTCCACTTGACCTTCGAGCCACCACCATCCCACCTCCCGAGCGATACCCTTCGACCCACTTCGACCATCTCGAGATTCCCTCGAGCCATCTCCACAAACCCACATCGACGCTTCCGCAAACCATCCACCCACCGACCCCGTGGAGCCGAGTGCGCACCTAACGCACCCGTTTTTCACACCATAGTTGAAGAAGCTTGATAATCTTGACTAGTATGGGGATTGGAGTGATATGACCTTGAAGCTTCGTATACTTTTCATCAATGGAGTCATCGTTATCTTTTGAGTATTAAAATTAATAAAATAAATAGTAATAAAATTGATTAATTTTTTATTATAAATTTTGACTGACTTTTAGAAAGTCAAATGGTCACCAAATGTAACATGTGACTAATGGATTTCTATGTCCCGACTGTCTAATTTCTAATGATTCAAGTTCTAGGTCATTCCAACTACTTTGAAAGAAGTTATGATCGTTTTAGTAGCAAAAATTAGAAATTGTTTCGTGAGTTTTAAAAATAAAGAGTGTAAGAGTTAATATTTTATTTAATTTTATTTTAATATAATTTATGTCATTTTTCTATTATAGATAGTGGCTGAACGAAATGAAAATGATGATAAGAGTCCACAAATTATTTTCGATTTCATATTTTATTTTTTATCTTCTCTAGAAATTAGGTTTTTTCAAATTCCAATTTCTTTGAAGCATCATACAATATTTACATCCAAACATGCCTATTGATCCATGAGAGGCAGTCTATCACATACAGATCAAGATCGAAACATTTACCATTGAAATTTCTTGTTTTCTCGCAGTACAAAGACAGATGATAGTAGAAGAAAAAAGGATTTCTCTCTGGCCAAATGCAACATACATTCCTGAATCCATGTTGACCGAAGGTATTTTGAAAACGTGTATGGGTAAAAAAGATTAGTTACCTTAGATTTAAAATCATGCTTGAATAGAAGGGATCACAGTGAAAAACCTACAGCTGGCATCAAGGATCAAGCGTCGTTTGATAGAAGGTTCGTGGATATTACTGTTCATGCATCAAAACCTAGATCGTGGGACATATTACTGTTCATGTAAGCATATCGTGACACTAATTAATCTTTAAATATAAAGCAAGATATTTCAAATATTTACCCCCTTCTGTGTATTGTTTTTGCTGAGTTGATCTCATTTTCATACTAATTCTTCTTCCTCTCCTTTTAAACCCTTCTTTAGTGACCTAATCCAACCTTCTCTCTCCTGTTTAGAGAGAGAATAGATGTCCAAGTTTCATTTATATCTTCTTCTCTTTGTTTCTGACAAAAAAATATGAGTTTCCCAGGAAAGAAAGACTTGTCCATCCAGCATCCAGGAGAGAAAGATGCTGTGTTCATTTAGGGTTTTTTCCGACATGTTTATCTTGCTTTTATGAGTTTATCAGTAGAGGGATCATCCACAGATCACAGTCTGAGAGAGAGAGAGAGAGAGAGAGAGAGAGAGAGAGAGATTGTCATTTAACTCGGTTTGAGACTGCAGAGACCAAAACAATGAGTTTCCTAGAAAGGAAAGAGCATCATGATCAAATGTACAAAACGTTTGTGGGGAACATGCACGAACAGAGATTGGGAAACACACTATGCTAATTGCAGAGACCAAAAACATCTCTCCAATCCCAATTATTTGTTGTCCGAACAGATAAATCAAATAGTAATAAATGTTCAATTTAATCAACTACAAACTCACACTACTTCGCCATTAATCTTTCTGTTTAAACAGCTTTTAAGAAACTCTTAGCACTGAGACTAATCAATGCGTGTGAAACATCAAATTATTAGAAAGAAACTTAAAAAAAAAAAACCCAGGAAAGTGAAAACTGAAAAAAGAACATCAGCCCAGTTTTACATTTCCCAGAGAACAATCACCAATTTAAATCTTTTGATGATGTCTACCGTTTAACCTCAATATTGAACTATCCCTCCAGACTTCAACAAGAATTAGTATGAACAGGAGTTTTAGTGACAATTTTATTCAAATTAGTCTTTTTCTGCATTTTAAACTAAAAAAACTTTTCGTTTGTTGAGAAAATGGAAAGAAAATTGTTGAAAAAATCTTGGATTGAAAGTTGGGCTTCCATTTTATTTCGCCTGAACTTCATTGCTGATCAGCAGATTACAGAAGCATAGCTTGAAAGAAGAAGAAAAGACAATGCAAAGCACTGATTAAACATAGCCGAGTCGAAGCTCCAAATCAACGTCATCTTTTGGATCTTTAAGAAACCCCATCTTTAAATCTAAGCTGAAGATCTTCTCTTTCTTCATAACCTGATCGAATTCAGTTTTCAAACCATAACCCTTGAAATCTCCAACCGCACTTTTCCTTTTGGCTAGATCTCTTTCATGAGAGCCTGAAAAACAAGCTAGCGATTTCTTCTCTTCATCCGCGGAGGCCAAAGAAGGCAAAGAACGACAAGTGGGAGACGTGGAAGAAGAAAATGGTGAGAAATTTGGAGAAGAATTAGGGTTAGGGCTAGACGTGAGTTTAGGGCTAGAATAAGTGAAGGAATTTTCAGAGATCCAGGAAGGCAAGAGTCTCAATCTTGCTCTATCTCTTCTGTGGACATTCATGTGGCCTCCAAGAGCTTGAGCAGACCTGAATTCTCGTTTGCAAAAGCTGCATGGATAGTTTTTTGCAGGCCATGAAATTGCCCATGAATTCCTATCTTCTTCCTCCTTTTCCAACAAGAATTTACTGCTAACCCATTTCTCTTTGACCTTTGCATTGCTCGAACAAGTTCTCTCCATGTCTTTTCTTGTCACCTTCAACCTAATAGATCAAGAACAATACAATAACGTGGTCAATAAAAAAAACAGCAGCTTTAAGGGAGAGAGAGAGAGAAGGTGCTTCCGAGTGAAGCTCTAGGGCATTTGAGAAGGTCAAAAGCCATAAAAAAAAAAAAAGAAGACTTTTTAGGAGTACGAACCAGGAGATGCGTTGTTCTATGTCTGGGATATTGCTTAGCCAATGAAGCTGAAGCTTAAGGAGTGGCCATGGAGTTTCTTCTTTCCAAATCTAGGCAGCCCTAGCTCAAATTATTGCTTGCATTCATGAATGTCTGCATGCCAAGTAAGTTTAGACAAGATAAGAGGGTAGCGATAAAATCCAATTATTTGTTTATTTTGAAGGATTAAACTTTCTTCGAACGTCGATTTGTTCTAACCCTTTTCCCCTAAAATCGAAGCATCCACCTGGCGCCCTGCCATTGGCTGAATTCGTTATAGTTACTAAATAATAGATCAACAAAGTTCAAGCCCGCACGGGCTTAGATCAGTGGCCAAGTTGTGGTAGATTTGGTACAAGGGCCACGGTTCGAAGCATGCGCCACCACAGTGTGAGAGTTTAATCCTCCAATATTGAGGTTGCTCCTTGTGGTGTCAGGTATGAGCCTCCCATCTCTGGGCTACTGAGTCACCGTGATTTAACTCCCTCACAAACTGTCGGGTCGGGGTGTGGGGGCCCTGGGGGCGAGAGTTTCGCCTTTTGGTACAACAAAGTTCAAAATTGGCTAGAAATATTCAGAATATGTTAAAATTTGATTAAAATACGTTATTAATATAATATTAATATATTTTGAGATTATTGAAATTCCTTTTTAAAATATAATATATTAATGTATTTTTATGGTAATTTTTTGTGCAGTGAATATTAAGAAAAGTCTGAAGTAGAGGAATTTATGTAAAACATAGCTTAAATTTTATTTTCAGACGAATAAACCTCAACCCGTATGTCATGGTTCTATTCTGATTCATCCCAAAACTGACCCGGCTCCGAACGCCGTCGCTCCCAAAAAAAATATTAGCAATTGAACAAATATAAAAGATGAAGCATATCGTTTTGTTTTTGTGACATTAGAACATGAGATAAACACTTCTCGTAATTTTATTTATTGCACTTGAATACGTCCACTTAAGACATCGATAACTAGTCGATTGACTATCATCTTGCGATATGAGCATTCTTCAAACTTTAACATCCGATTAGCTAATCGATAGTCCCAATTATCATTCAATTACAAGAGTCAAGGAAGCTTGTGATTAGTATCGAAACGGAGGAGGCGGAGAACCTCTTGGATTGGGCCCGGCCGGAGGAACCGGGCCCCTTGGATATTCTCCGATATGGATCATTTCCGTATTTGCTTCTTCTTCTTCTTCTTCTTCTTCTGCATCCTTCGAGTAATATCGAAGCGGAGGAAGTGGAGAATCTCTTGGATTGGGGCCAGCCGGAGGAACCGGGCCCCTTGGATATTCTCCGATATGGATCATCTCCGTTTTCAAGACTATTTCTTCAGCTACTGCGACCTTTCTACCTTCTCGTCCGGTGACCGACACTCCGAGAATCAACGCGACTACAAAGGAGAAAGACAGAGACAGCATTTTGTTACCAAGAACTGGCATTTTGGGTTGCTACTCAGAAATCACAAGACAAATCCCTCTTGGTGGCCTTTTATGTAGAAATATTTGACCTCTAATTGCTTGCATGCCTTTTTGGCCTCATTCTCCTCCCTATATGGTTTGAGCCTCTTATGGCAACGAAATCAAATCTCCAACCAAAACAATTATGATTGCCAAGCAAGCGATGAGCATAGCTTTAAATTTGTAAGATATATTCGAATATTTTCAGATAATATAAAATTAAAATATTTTCAAAATAGCTGAAAATATTCTAAATTGCCGACAATATTCAGTGATCCTGATTCGTTCTTTGTCAAAATTTTCATAATCCAGACACGAGTTATGTAAGTTGTAATTCCATATCGCCGATTACCTCATCGGAATCTGAATCAGGAGCCGGCGGATGGAAAGAGTGAGACCGTTCCGGCGCCGTTCCTCTGGGCCTCTACTCGCCGCGCCACCGTCTACAGCCTCCATATCTTGCTCGCGCATCAAATATTCTCCATCTCAGGCGACGTTCAGTGCAAGAATTGTGATCGGAGATTCACAGTCAAATACGACCTGAGGCAAAAGTTCACTGAAGTCGCCAAGTTCATCGCAATAAACAAGAACTCCATGCGCGACAGAGCTCCGATCAAGTGGGAAAACCCTATTTTTCCAGGATCGTCATCATCGATCCTGCAATAAAAGGCAAGTTTCTTTCTTGGATCATCATCGATCTTGGTGAGTAATTTACCGTCTTTTGGAAGTGAATATTTAATATTTTGGATTCGTCGTCATAATAAATAACAAAGTTGTCTTTTTTTTTTATAAGAAATATTTAATATTTTTTTTAAGCAAGGTAACATTCCTAGCCGGATGAGCCATGAAGCTCCTAACCTCTTCCGTCGGTCTCCCATGCGAGGCCCTGTCCCTCCAGTCGGCCCCGACAGGCAAGGTAACATTCCCGACCCGATCTCCGGCCACCGAAATTAGCTCGAACCTTACATGGTTAACCTCGACGGAGATGATTCAAGCACTAATAAGTGGTAGATGATCCTCGTATAGTGGAATTATATGAAATTGCATTTTCATATGGTTTCTTTTTTTAATATCAATTACTACCCTACTTTCGATATTACCTCGGAATCGTGTTACTTAAGCTATCATCATCTCGATTGATTAAACAAAATCATGTGACATCTTCTTCTAATATCGGATAAATCTCTCTTCCGTCAAATATACCATGTCCATTCAATGTTTAACAATCTCGGAAGAATTAAATTCATAATTACTAAGTTGGGTTCGTGATCATCGCGGCTACTGCATTATGCATATAGACCAAAGTTCTTGAATATTGTGGACGACAGCAAAAACTTTCCTTTATTCCCAATTAAGAGAGTTTTTGAGACTTAATCTTTTCAACCAACTAGATTACTAGTACACACGTTGCTAAACATTGAATTGGGGCCAGCCGGAGGAACCGGGCCTCTTGGGTACTCTCCGATATGGGCCTCTTGGCCTCATTCTCCTGTTTGAGCCTCTTATGGCAAGGAAATCAAATCCCCAACCAATAATTAATCAACATTTCAATAATTGGTAATATAACTTTCAATATTAAATTTTCAAATACACACCCAGTTGATTTTACTTCGCCAGGGAAGAAATAAACAGCATTTCTTTACTAACCTGGTAGCATTATCATTCATCGATTCTGGAGTTAATACGATGAGTACAGATAATAATGTTTCTGATTTACATTCAACATTCGAATCCAGCTTTACATCGCTCGATCATTTCGAGAGGGAAGCGGCCAGCTTTTCCTTCAACTGCTCGGCAGCTCCAGGCTCGGTTTGTATCGAAAAAGTATGAACAACCATGCCTGATTCTGTAGTCGAAACGTTACATTCTTTCGGGACAATCTGGTGTTGTTCGAAGGTTTTAATGACTTTAGAAACAGGATGAGTGTCTAAGGGACAGCTCAATTGCAAGACAGCATTTTCATCTCTTGTCTGAAAATCGATTTCCGGAGCAGAAACTGTCTTTTGTTTGTCGGTTTCCAACAGCTGAATTTTCATCTGGAGATCGGTGATGTAAGCAATGGCATCCCCAAGGAGCGAAGCCTTGTCCATTTTCGATATGTTAGGGACGACGGCTCTTAAAGCGTAGAATCGTTGGTTGAGCTTCTCACGCCTCTGTCTCTCTGCTTCGACGTGATTCAATGGTTCTTCCCTCCCATTTGCCGGCTTTCTCCCTCTTTTCCTCGGTTTTCTGTCGTCGACATTAAAACCCCCAATGATTTCTTGCCTTGTTTGAGCAAGAAACTTTGTTTCATTCTCATCGCTTCGATACCCATGCGAAGAATTTCCAAAAATATGATTACCACCGAGCGTTTGTAGGTCATAAGCATCTGTAGTCAAATCTACATCGTCTTCTATCTTTGGCGATCGATGAACGCCTAGTGTCGGAGATTTTGAGCTGCCTAGACTTAGTTCATGTCCAAAAAGCTTTGGAAGTGCCTTTGATTGCTGATAACCGGACTCCCCAAACATGGATTTGACCATATCTAAAACCTTCTGCTCCTCTGGAATCGATTTAACCGAGCCAAGTTCTACAACACCACATTTTAAAGGCACATAAACTACGGTCTGAAGACCGGCTAATCTTGCAAGAAAGGATCTCGATTGATAGTAATGTAAACAACCGTTCATATCTGACGCCCAAATTGAATTATCGGACTTGAACGACTCTCCTAGACGACACTCTGAATTGCACGGGAAATATAAATATCTCGACACGAGGAAGAACATGTCCATATTCGAGATCTCGTTGAGATGCGCAATGGAGTTATCATCGCAAGACCCTACAAAGCAATTCTGAAGTTTTTGAAGCACCCTTCTCTTTAGATCCTGGTTCATGTCCTTTCCTCCTCCAAACTTTTCTTCCTTATTTGGGTCATTTCCCGCACCTCCAATTGTAAAATCGCGGCACTTTCCATCGACCGATTTCAAGACCAATGCTCCTGATTTCAAGTTCACGACTTGCCAAAAAAGACCATAATTCCAACTTGTGCCTTCGACCAGTTGGCACAGAGCTTGATGTACATCCAAATCAGGCAAGTGATGTCTTGTAATCTCTGATACTAAATTATTTGACGCCAATGCGATCAGCAAATTGCAAGCTTCAGTTCCTACTATGGATTCTACCATAGCCTTGTCTTCTTTGTTGAGCCAGAATTTCTCACCCATCCCTTTCTTCAAATCAACCACAGAAAAATCTCAAAATCTATTGTCAAACTTCACCAACTTAGCACCACAGAATTGACTCGAACTGTGACTTAACAACGATAAAAAAAAACTTCCAAGCATCAGCCAGCCTGTAACTGATGATTAAATTACTCTTGACAAAGAATTCTCACCACCAAAATTGTAAACTAAACCATTGAATCCTCGACAGAGTCCAAATCAAGTGAAATTATAGACCCTTCCAAAGCCCCTCTGCAAATTACATACCACCCGAACAAAAAATAAAATCAATTTCAGATACTATAGCATTTCGATCTTAAATGCTTACGTAAAAAAACCTTGTTTCTTTACCGAGAAACAAACAACGAAAAGGCGATCAAACTCACAGATAAAAATATTTCCGAAATTAAATCCTCAAAGACACGGACCAAATAGTTTCTACTTCACCGGAAAAACGAATTATAAAATCAAGCAAACTGAAAGAGTACTAAAAAAGTTACCTGAAATTAAAAACGGCTTCAGATTGACATCAAGATCCTCGTCACGTCTGAGAACCATAAGCTTAGAGTAAGAATTTCGAGGAAGAATCCAGGTTTCCGAAAGCAGATCGGGATTTTAGGGTTCCTCCGACATCGACTCGGAGATGGCTGAATTCCTAATTCGCACGTTTTAACCTTTATCTATTGGCTTGGGTTTTGCGGTTGGATATAGACAAAACAAAACCCATCTCACAAAAATCATGTTTCTTTCTTTTTTTTTTTTAATTAAAAAAAACTAAAACCATTTAAATTTATTTAATTTAAAAAACAAAAATCATTTTTTAAATTTTAATTATAATAAATATTATAAATAATTATTTCAAATATATTATATTAAAATATTTTTATTATATCAATCAAAATTCAGACAATCAAAATGTGAATTAAAATTATATGTTAAGATGATCCAAATTGATACTGTTAGACATATCTTCTTAGCATATTATCTTAATTTATCTTTTAAAGTATTAAGTTCTGATTGATATAATAAATATTATAAATAATTATTTTAATTATAATAAATTAAAATAATTAAATTAGATTAATCAAAACTTAGCCGGTTAAATGATAAATTAAGAAACTTAGCAATACTTTTAACAAATTAAACGGTTTAAAATAATTAAATTAGACCAATCTACTTTCTTATTATTAGCTATAAATCCATTATTAATCGAATCACTAAGCATAATTTAGTGGCTTTAATCAACTCTATTAATCATCATCGTGACAAACATCTTACATAATTGATCACATCACAACTACGATCACAAAATTTATTATTTTCCGACAGCAAAACAACGATTAGCGATGGCGAGATCCCAATAGATTTAGCCGATTTGAGGAACCGTTTTGACGAACCCGAGCTTGTTGATCCAAACTCGAACCCTATCGCAGCGATAATCCATAGTCACCATCATGCCTTCTTTCACGATCATCGCACCGACCTTAGGGTTTTGCCTCGTTATTATGGCCGCCGCTACTTCTCCGTAAACTCCGAGCAACTCCGGCCATCTGCTCTTTCCGGGGTCTGATCGAATTCGATACTTTAAAACTACGAATTATCGAACGAAAATAAAGTTACGAAACTGAGAGGGATAAGAAACTTACGCTGGCAAATGTCGTCCGACATGTCTTCCTGTGATTTTAGGGTTGCAGAAGAATAAGTGGAGAAGACGATTTATAGGGAAGCCATGGAGCTGAATGGTTGACCGGATTAGATTTTTGGAGTTGACTTTTTACGTATGCATGTAGTTTGAACTAATTTAATGCATAGCCATTATGTTTGAAGTTTTGACTTTGGGTTGAAACGTTTGACCAACCCACCTTTTGCATTCATATCATCTTCATCTTCTTCTTTTTTTATTTATGGATTAATGATTATTAAATATTATGACGTTAATTCCTATTTATACTCTTAAACGTAACAATTGATGTGTTGAGAAATGAGTTTTTTTTTAATTAATGTAATAATTAGGCACAAATTAGAAGATCTTTTCCACTATCGTATTCCAACCATATGTTTGAGCAAGTATTTTATTCAGGGATGAACACGAGCGGGTTTGATTCGATTTAATTTTAAAATAAAATTAGAATTAAAACTCACAATTTTAAATTTATTTTTATTTTATATTTAAAAATTTAAAGTATAACAATAATATATTTTATTATTATAACCCATTTTAAAATTTATGTCAATTTTTTTTAGGTTTGGGTCATATTTTACTCGATTTTGGATTTTTTTTTGTCACATGATCATCGTTTCGGTTTCACAGTTTTTTATTCCTAAAGACCAGAAACAGGTAATAAATTACAATTTTTTTAAAATTAAAATCAATATCGGATTACAACTGGCAGTTCCGATCCGGTTTGTAGTTCCGGCTGTTTTGCCCACCCCTAATTTTATCTAATAATCATCATGAAAATATCTCGAAAACTTGAAATTTAGACCGAGTTTTTGTCGCTTTGATGGTCAAGGAAATAACCCCCTCTACAATTTATGATATGAGGCACGGGTACTTGTGAGGCCGTGACGTAGATTTCATAAAAATTGAACAAATAAATTAAATATTTGTAGGTGACAAGAGTGGAGCAGAACAAGCCTTTGATTTATTAGTCGTTAATGCCAATTACATCTCAAACGCAAATTTTCATTTAAATCTCCTTCGTTCTTCGTTCAAATGTGGTTCAACCATACAAATTGAACCGGCAACCAGATATAGTTGTCCCGGTTCAAATCAACCTGGACGGCCCAGCCAATCTTAGCCTTGTACTAGTTAATTCTAAAACCCTTTTGCAAAAGTTCCGTCCAAAAACACGACCGCATCCCCGTACTTGTTCTGCTCTTCAGTCGTCGCCGGCGCTTCGCCACCCTTGTCACATACGAGCTCAGGCGACGAGCCGTTTCCTTCGTTGTTTTAGAAAATGGATGGTTCTTGATCCAGCTATTTCCCCAGAAATCGCGATTTTCGATCTCAGATTTGCACTAACTCCACTCACCGGATCAATTTAAAAAGTTTCAAAAAATCAAGAGAACATGAATTTACGAAGATTGATGGATTATCAAAGCGATCTTCTTCTCTGGGGCGCACTGAAACGCCATGACTCGTGATCTCTGCACCAGAGAAACCTACGAGTTAGAGGCGTTGGTGTGAAGGGCAACTAAGGATGCATAGAAGCCATTTTTAATGGCGACTAAGCTTTCGTGTCTTCCTTTCTCCACAATCACTCCGTTCTTGACGAAGGCGATTAGGTCTGCGTTCTTGATCGTAGAAAGCCGGTGGGCTACGACGACGGTCGTCCGATTAACAATGACTCGATCCAGGGCATCTTGCACCACTTTCTCCGATTCTGAATCGAGCGCGCTTGTCGCTTCGTCTAGAAGTAAAACCTTGGGGCTTTTTATTATGGCTCGAGCAATCGCTACTCGCTGCTTCTGCCCGCCGGACAACTGGACTCCTCGTTCTCCAACCGTCGTCTCGTACCCTTGTTGCAGTGCGCCGATGAACTTATGGGCGTTGGCCAACTCCGACGCGGCGATGATTTCGGCCTCCGTTGCGTCTCCGTCCTTTCCGTATGCGATGTTGGCTCGGATTGTGTCGTTGAACAGCACCGGCTCTTGGCTCACCAGGCCCATTTGCTGTCTTAGCCATCTGAGATTCAGTTTCTGGATTTCGACTCCGTCCAACGTTATAGTCCCCGAATCCGGATCGTAAAATCTTTCCAGTAACGCTATCACCGTCGACTTCCCGCTCCCACTTTCTCCGACCAAAGCGACTGTCTGAAACCAGACATTAAAACCAAAGCGTCGATGATCATCAAAGCCGGTTTTTCGAAGATATTATGGTTGGAGGAAAAGGATTTCACCTTGCCGGCGCGAATTTGCAGAGTGAGATCTTTGAATATTTGAATATCTGGCCTTAGTGGATACTTGAAGCTGACATGGGAGAGCTGAATCTCCCCTTTGACATCATCCAAAGTTGTTCCGGCCCCCTCGCTCGGATCGATTAACGATTTCCGGTCAATAACTGCAAATATCGCGGCGGCGGCCGCTTTTGCTTTGGACGAATCTTGGCCCATTGAGCTCGACTGAGAAATCCCGGTGGCTGCCATGGTTAAAGCAAAGAAGACCTGCAATAATCAAGTATAAGCATCTCTACCTATGATTGCAGGATTGTTTAGAAGAGGGTGATGAATATATACTCGAAAAACTTGAGCAAAAGTAACCCGGCCCTCGTCGACAAACCGAGCACCGACGTAGAAAGTCGTGGCGTAGACATTATAGAGTAGAAAGAAAGAAACACCGAATCCAATTCCGCTGATCAAGCCCTGCCGAATACCGGTCTTTAATGGCCCTTCGCATTTCTTTCGGTATGTCTCCATCACTTTCTCTTCCGAGCAGAAGGAAGCCACCGTTCTTATACCTCCGACGGCATCGTTTGCGACTTGGCTGGCATCCTCGTACATCGCCTGAAACATCGAATCGAAGCAAGATCAGGAATTGTGAAGAAAAAGAAGTGAAGAAGAAGAAGAGATTTACCATAGAGTCTGCACTAAAACCTTTCATGAACTTCACTTGTACATAGCCATTGATTCCTAGAAGTGGGATCAAAGAAAGGACAACTAATGCCAGTTCCCAGCTCGCC
This sequence comes from Begonia fuchsioides, assembly GCA_003255005.1. Lineage (NCBI taxonomy): Eukaryota > Viridiplantae > Streptophyta > Magnoliopsida > Cucurbitales > Begoniaceae > Begonia > Begonia fuchsioides. The sequence continues at coordinate 132,218 of QAOC01049635.1, read as the reverse complement.
ACGAAAGCAATCGACAATCCGGCAATTGCAGCTGCGAGATTCGCGACATTTTGAGAAAGCGCATCCCCGACTAGAGTTCGAACGCTGGCTGCGTCTGATGAAAGCCGTGAACCCACTGCACCACTCGAGTTTTCGGGCTCGTCGAACCAACCAATCTCCATGTGAACCACCTTCTCGAAACACATCGATCTTATCCGTTCGATTAGCTTGCAACCGGCCACGGAAAAGAAGTAGGCTCGAGATGGATGCGATACAAGTGAAGCAACTCCAAGAGCTATATATACCAATGCCCAGAAGCTTGTATCTTTCTTTAGTTTCTCTGGCGGTTCATAAAATGATTGGATAACATTGGAAACTAGGAGCCCGAAAATCGGTAGTATAACTCCGGCGACCGTAGAAGCAATGGTTCCGATTAAAAGCACCGGAATCTCGGGTTTGTTGAGAGCGGCCAGGCGACGAAGGGGGACATTCGGGATGTCTTTTTGTGGCTCCAAAGCATGTTCTTGGTCGATCACATCCGGCTCCGGGAAGTTCATCCCTGTCGGCAACCCGAACACTGAAAACGAGTGGCGGCTACTGTTCCCGACCGAAGAGTTTCGGCTGATCGACCGTAAGAACGACATTCTCTGACTTGTTTGCCTCGACGATCCTAATCTCTTCATGGAACCCGGTGAAAATTCTAAGTTGTTTGGATCTTCTGTATTATCTCCATCCTTGTTTATTTCTTGTAGACGCACAAGTTGAGAGTATGCTCCAGCAGGGTCCCTAATTAGTTCTGTGTGGGAGCCTAATCATCAAACAAACCCTTAGCTCATAGAACATTAGTCATAGCAAGAAAATGCATCGACCCTTCCCACACCGCACTTTATTCGGGGGCACTTTTTTCCTTTCTCCAATCAGCTTTTCCCTTCGGTCAGAACTCTCGAGCGAGAAGAGTCGTAACAGAGAATGGTAGGTCTCAAACTTTGTGCTTGTACCCTTAAATTTATTAGAGATCGAATCATGTTGTCAAGTTGGGACTCACCACTCTCTGCTACGATTCATCTTACCCCAAAGGTTCTGACTAGAGGGAGGAGCTAACCAGGGAAAGGAGAAAAAGCTCAAAGGCTCGAGTAAAGCGCTCACGAGTAAAGTGCGGTGTGAGGAGGGTGGTAACAGAAAATATCTTAAAATTTCACCTTTTTCGACCACTTTTCCTTGGTGAATGACCACTATCGTGCCGGCATTCCTAATCGTAGTCAACCGATGGGCGACGACGACGGTTGTTCGATCGACCATGATTCGATCGAGTGCGTTTTGGACGACCCTCTCGGACTCGGCATCTAGAGCGCTCGTAGCTTCGTCGAGGAGAAGAATTCTCGGGTCTTTAAGGATTGCCCTTGCTATGGCGATTCTCTGTTTTTGTCCACCCGACAATTGAGTTCCGTGCTCTCCAACCATGGTGTCTAGACCCTTGATTTATAAATTGAATATCTCAAGTCAATACACAAAAATTTGGGTAGATTGAATTTGAGATTAAGGTTGAGACCTGAGGAAGCTTGTCGATGAATTTGGCGGCGTTGGCGAGTTTGGTTGCGGCCTCGATCTCTTCGCTTGTCGCACCATCTTTACCGTAAGCGATATTCTCTCGAATACTAGTGGCAAAGAGCACGGGCTCTTGGCTAACGAGACTGATCTTTCCTCGAATCCATCTTAGTTGAAACTCTTTGAGGTTGATCCCGTCGATGAGAACTTCGCCCGACTGAGGGTCGTAGAATCTCTCTATCAAGCTTATGATGGTCGATTTCCCGCTCCCGCTCTGGCCAACCATGGCCACGGTTATTCCGCTCGGAATGTGAATCGAGAGTCCTTGAAATATTGGCTCCTCGGGTCTCGCCGGATAGCTGAAATAAACATTCCTTAACTCCACCTCTCCTCGAATATCGTCTGGTTTCTTTCCTTCCGCGTCGTAAACATCGATCGATGGCTTTCGGTGGATCGTCTCGAACATCTTGAACGCAGCCGCCTTGCCGGCTGCAAATGCGCTCATGCAAGGTGATATTTGGCCGAGCGACCTAGAATCGCATAAGAAGAATCTCCTCTATAAACGTCTAACTATAAATCGAATGCGATTCGAAAGATCGAGAAAGAAAAAAATCTTACATCGAACCGGTCAAGACGGCAACGATGACATTAATAACTTGCCCTCCATTGTATCCCCGCTCGAGAATCATCTTCGCACCAAACCATACAGCCAAAGCGTAAGTACAAAAAACTACCAACATAACCATACCGATCCCGACTCCGCTAATCAACCCTTCGTGGACTCCCGATTTGTACGCGTTGATCAAAAACTTGTTGTATTTAATAGTTGCTCGATTCTCGCCGGTAAATGATGCAACCTAGACATCGAATGCTTGAATATCAATAAAGAACACGATATTTCCGTGATTCAAAAAATAACGATACGAGATTGTGAAATGTGAAGTACGGACGGTTCGGATTGAACCGATGGTTTGCTCGACAACGGTTGCAGCGTTTCCGTAAGCAATTTGTCCACGGGCGGCCATTTTCGAGAGCAACCGAGCGAGAGTTGCTCCCGATGCCACGAGAAGAGGAATGGCGGAGACGAGGACGAGAGCTAGAAGCCATCCTTTGATGAATGCTATTGTGAAGCCGCCGATGAAGGTTGTTAGGAGTTGCACTGATTTCCCGACCTGCAAAATCGAATTAAGTGGGTGTTCTTTTTATCGACCATGAGAATCGTTAAAATTTTATTTGGACTAAGTCGGTGTCTCACATTGAAAATTTCATTAGAGTTTTATTATTTTATAAATTAATATAAGATATAATAGTAAAAAACTTAACCATAGCCATAAATTAGATCAGAACTGTCAGTTTTAATTCGATCATCGTTCTAATTTTTAAAATCAAGATTTATGTGCTGGTTTTTAGGAGTAAAAACTCGTGCAAACTAGAACCAGAACCGTGAGTCAAAAAAATTTTAAAATCGAGTAAAACTCGACCAAAATACTAATAAAATCTAATATAAATTCTAAAATTAATTATAAACTCGGCTGATTACTTAAAACTCGATATAAATATAATAAAAATATATTTATTATTATATTTTAATTTTTTTTTTTAAATATCAAATAAAATTAATTTAAAATAAGAATAAAATTAGAATGGTGAGATTCTATTATGATTTATTTTTAGATAAAACTGCGCTACTACCGTCCCTAACAATTAATTGATTGATTACTAGTATGATTGATTACCTTCTCACCCATTGCATCCTGTATCAGAACTGTGTCGCCGGACATTCTTCCGACCACTTCGCCGGTGTTGGTCTCCTTGTCGAAAAAGGCTACGTCTTGGCCGAGTATTGTTTTCAAGTACAAACCCCTTATTCTCGCAGCTTGTCTCTCCCCTGTTATCATCCAGCAAGACACCTCTGAAACACAACCACCCAAATTCTCAGTCTCAAGATATCGATAATTTTCTCTGGTCTCGCCGGAAAATCGATACTTACGGAGGAACGCGGCGGCGGCGGCCCCCAACGACAAGTACACGAACTTTAAACACACCTGAAAATTCAGATTTACTTAGTCGGAGTTGCTTATATATTCGTAAGAAATCATGGGTATTTTTCTATGGCTACCTTGGAAACCACAGCCACGACGCCATGGGAGGCCTGGCTGCTTCCAAAAGTATCGATCATCTCGCCGAAGAGCACCGTCATGAGCGGCAAACACATCCCGTTTCCGACGCCGCCGACCGTTCCGATCAGCATCAACAGCTTGTCGGTGGAATCTGCAAAGGAGAAGAGCTTGAAAAATGGGACTGAATTCAATTTCTCCTCTTCTTTACTCTCTTCTTCGCCATTGCTTTCGTTGCTTTTCGTCCAAGCGCCGTCGTCCGCCGTCCGTCCACCGTACAGGATACTCGCCGATTCTCGATCCCTCCCCGCATCACCCATCGCTGCAATCACAGGCCTAGATCAAGTTGAATTAGAACAAAAAGAAGAAATTCAAAACCAAACAGAAAATCCATAATCTCTGTTTTCACTCCCCAAAACAGAAATCTAATCTTCATTTATTGACCCAGTAATCATCAGAAACGATGAAACCCACTAACCTTCACAAGAATCCCAGACAGAAGAAGATCAAAAACTCAACTTTCCATTTTTTTTCGAATTTCTGCAACTGATCTTACGCAAGCCCGGTTGCTTTATCTTCGAAATCAATTCAACTAATCCCTGCATCATGGCTGTCATTTTATGATGATTAGAAGAAGACAAGAGCTCGCCGACTACTTGCTCGAGTTTCACCAACCCCGATCAGAAAACAGTCAAAAAGATTATAATATAAAAGCAGAGAGAGAAGAAGGGTCCTTTTGTTTAATCTTTTATTTGCATTTCTACAGCTCGACGCCAGATCCTGGAGTGTAAACATGGGCAAGTCGACTATATAAAAAATGGCAAGTAACATATTTCCATGTCCATAAAAAAATGGTTTCAAATTAGAGAATCCGAACAGATTTTATGGACCGAACCATAGTTCTCAATTTGGTTCCGGATCTATTTGAATTTCGAGTCAGATTTTTGGGGTTCGGTTGAGTTTTGAGCCATTTTCGAGTTTGGATAAATGTTAACGGATTTGATATGATTTTAATCGGTTTTGATTGATCTACGACTGGCCTGGCCGAACCGGTTTTGATTTTAATTTGGTATAGGTGGGTGGGGCAAAAGTCACTAGAGAAGTCAAAGATGCAAGAGGTTGATGAACGTGTGAACAAGTATGAATGATGACGACACGATGGATCAAGAAAGCCATGGTCTTGAAATCCAAGCACTTGATTTTTAAGATTATAATACCAAGTTTCAAAGGTAAAGTTGAACGTCTAGAACCCTAACATGGCTGCCCTAATCTTTTCAACATGCACATTGCAAATATTCCAATTGGGGATCCTCCAAATCAAGCATAGTTTGAATATATCTAATAATTGATGCCCACTTTTTTTTGCAAACAAACGTGACAAGAGCTTACCTCCCTATAATTCGGGTTAGTTTCGATTGTGTATGGTTAGAGATTTTCCGTTGCGGGTCAGGTTGAAAAAATATTACAGGTACAGTTTCAACTCGACCTGCAAGCTGCATGATCAAGGATGTAAGACATTTCTTTTACTTTGAACATAAACTTCAAAGCTAGAACGAGGTCAAGAAGAACACGAACTATAAATAGAATTTTCTTTTACATATGTGGCATGATAAATTCTAAATCAATTGAAAAAACAAAAACTAGATGATATCAAGAAGTTAACGGAGGAGGTGAAGGTAGACCAGTCCATGAAATTACTCGTCATGTCAAAATATAAAATTAGAGTGTAAAAATAGAACATCTTATATTTTCAAAATATAAGTAGTCTACTCAAAGTTAAGCCAACATGAACTTAAAATTCTTCATTTTAGCTATGGAATAATATATTACCTTAGTTTTATGGTATATACTATTTTAAAAATATATATTTTAATTTTTTTTAATAATATGACTCGCCAACCTAAACCTGTGCGGGTCGGGTCGGGTCAAGGCGATATTCTAACCTGAATGAGTTACATTATAATTCTTAATGGGTCAGATCAAATTAATTTGAATGCTAACTCAATCCATGCACACTCACTCATACACGTGGGTGGTCTAACATGTGTGAAAGGTAACTTATTTGATTGTCTGCACGGGCATAACTCAGTCAGTTCAGAGATGATAGAGTTGGTAACAAGTGTCAATGTTCGAATTCTGGCAATCGCAGTGTGGGAGTTGTTACCTCCAATGTGGGGTAGCTCCTTGTGAACGCAAGTAAAGGCCTCTCATCTCTAGCATACTGAGTCACCGTGACTTACTCATCCACAAACTGTCGGGCCGAGGTGTGAGGGCCCTGAGGACGAGAGATTTTGCTTTTTGGTAACAACATGTAACTTATTTAATTTGTTAATATGTTTTTAAAATTTATTAATTTTTATAAGCATATATAATTTAAATATATCCACTTTATTATAAAAAGATATGATGAAAATTTTGTGAATTTTCAATTTTGTAAGATTTATTATAATTTTTTAATTATCAAAAATAAAATAATTTATTAAAATTAGTACATCATCCAAAATTTATAAAATTTACAAGATAAATTAATTTAATATTATCATTTAAAGTTGAATAATTAGTTTGAAAAAAAGTGCAAACAAATATTGCTTTCTAGATATTCATATGATTTTATTTAAAATATGGGATGGGCTTCAAATGTTCAGCTTTTTCAATAATTTAGCTGTGGAAAAAAAAGTAGACTGAACCAGATTCTCTAAACCTAGAGAGAGAAAATAGCCGTTGCCCCATAAATCTAACCGTTGAGAGCTACAGAGAAAGGAAAGCCAAAGCAGCACAAAAAGTAACCCTAATAAATAAACCAAGCCTCCAATTGACTTCCACCCATACTCATGCTCGTCGATCCTCATAACGTAACACTCGGGAACGTGCAGCCTCCTCGACCTAAAACACGAACACCCATTGTCACTCGCGAGAAAACCGGTTTAAAGTCAACCTAAATCCTTGCAAATTTGGTTCCAAATTTGCAAAACCGGTCAATTCCGATCTGGGGTGGAATCGTATTGAACACTTAAAAATGCCAACACATGACGAGTCATAGTGTCCCTTAATAATGCCTACATTAGAGCGTTACTCTTGCCAATTCCAAGTGTCAACTATAGACTATAGATTAAATTATTAATTAAAATAAATGAAGCCATAATACAAAGTCTAGAAATGCTTACTTGGGTCGTTTATAGTTTGAGTAGCAATCCCATTGAAGTAGCAGCTTCCCCCAGCCTTCCTAAGCTGGGCCCAGTACGAGCTAAACGCATAGCTGGCGTGTCGGGTCAATGAATCCGGTTTGTAACAAGACCCACCGGGTTGAATCGGGTCACAGGTTTTATTCCCCTGCGAGCAGGCGTACGACAGCGCTGCCGCTACTTGGCTACTGTTAGCTCCCTTCGCCACCACGCACCATATCTTTCCCTTGTAAGGCTCGTTATTTCCCGGCGCCGGTAAGGGCTTGAACTCCGAGTCCGGCGTCTTCCCGGTGAGATCGATCTGGTACACGCTTGACCCGTTTGGATGTAATAACCCGAAATGCCTCTCCGTACCTGGGCCTGGTTTCTGGTTCTCGTTGTACAAGGCGAAGAGGATCGTCGGTAGAACTTTTCCCGGCCTCGCCGGCGTTCCGACCGGTGGTTTTTTGGTTACTTTTTTTATGACGTTTCGATTGTAGGTGGCTGCGTTGTAGATATTGCATCCAATCTGGTCGAAATCTCCTCCGTTCGGCCATCCGGTCTCGGCTATGAAGATTCGGATGTCGGGATATCCGATTCGGCTCATTGCGAAAATCACCGAATCCACCATTTGATCGAAGAGATTTCTGTAAATCAACCCCGTTCCCGGATCCGTGTACGTAGTGTTTTTAGCTTCAAACAGAGCATAGTCGAGATTGATATGGGTGGGATCCGATGCCCATGGGAAATACGGGTATACATCGAGGAAGAAAAATGACTTCGTCCGGTTCAAAAACTGCAACATCGGTTTCATAATACGATCCGAGATATCAGCTCGAAACGCACCGCTAGACGGCGGAAACGAAGATTGCAAAGCGTCCATTGCCAACGGGGTTCCGACCTTAACTTTGTGAATGCGGTGAGTTTTGAGGGCATATCTGATTTTCTTCATTGCTTCGACGAGATTAGACTGCGTTTCATTGTCGGCAACGGAAAGTATCTCGTTCCCGACGAGGAGGTATCGAATCATGGTTTCGGGGTAGAAAGGGACGACGTTGTCTCGGACCCACCGGTCTGCGAGTGCTTGACTGGAGGAAATGTTAACGATGAGCTGATTCGGCAACATTATCGAGACTTGCAGGTCCGTATTTCTGAGAGATTTCAGGATTTCAGGATCGGCGTCGTAGATTTTGACGCGTTTTGCTTTTAGGCTTTTCAATCGCTCCACAGATTTGGCCGGACGCGGCAGATCGTTCCCCAGCTGACCGAAATTAACTCCGACTCTCTGTGAAAACCCTGCGCCTGAAGAACGAGAAAACAATGAGAAACAAAAAAAAGGCCAAAGCAAACTCAGACGAACTCGGCAACGAGAAATACCAGAAACAGAAAGGAAGAGAGACATGGCAAAGAGAACAAAAACAAGCGGCGCCGCCATCGTTTCGCCGTCGGAGAAGGAATCAGTGGGTAGTGGAGAGAAGCGGAGCAAAGGGAAGGGTCTGATCGGGAACTTAATACGAACACTTTGACGGGATTAAGTGGGACCCACAATGTAGGGTTTTTCGTTACTTTGAATTAAAATAAAGTTTTAGGGGGTCACTCTCGGTCAATAGTTTGCGAAAATAGCTCAGGTTTTATCTCAATTTTATAAAATTGTGCAAAACGTACGTCTCGGTTCATGTCAGCATCAACTACGCAGAACTAGCCATTTCTGTGCTACTTTTCATTATTCAAACGTCCCCCAATTGTTTGGTACACCCCCTTAGAAGCTGGCACAACCAATTCTAGAAGTTGAGACAAGGAACCAGACTTCCATTTTTTTTTTAAATTATATATATTTTTATTGCGTTCGGCTAAAGTTGTCGAAAATGAAGCCATGTCGGGAGCAAATTTAAGATTTGAATCAGGTTTTACTTTATTTTAAGTCGTTTGCTTACAATAGTGTGACTTGGTCTGAGTTTTTAGCTACTCACTAAATTGTGAACCAATCTACATATTTGGTTCAGTTTCGTCAACTCCTAGTCTTAATCTATCAAGGGTAGGGTTTTGATGGAAAATATATATAATCTGATGAGCATGTATTAAAATTAGAGCTGAATTTGATATGATTCAAATCTGACTCCAAATTTTCAAATTTTTCTTCGTTCGGATTTATATTCTCTTATGTAAAACTCAAACTCGAGAATTATCAATATAAACCAACTAAAATTCAAAAATAAAATCATAAATTTTAGATTTTAGATTTTATCGATTAACTAATCTTATAAATTAGGTCCAACAAAATTAAATTCGAAAACTATCTGATTGTACAAGTCGACCCATTCCGATCTAAAATTTCATGTTGATTACACTTTGGGTTTACATCAAATTTTTTATACTAAAAATTGATCCAATCTAAATAGTTAGTTTGAATAAAATTGAAAGGTCCATCTGATTGCCACTCCTAATAAGGAAGGGGAGACTAGGTTGGGCAAAATAAAGGGGCAAGATGGTCTTTTACCATAAGCAAATGATCATTTTTCAGTATTCAAAAGCACAAATGGAACTCTACTGTACAAACAGTAGTTAAATTAACTATAGAGTTAAATGCTAGTAGACCCAGAAAGAAAGAGCAGAATAATCCGAAGTGTGACTATATATAATGTATATAACACCAACGAAGAACAGAAACTCCAGCACCTGGCAAACTCTCAATCCGTCTGATATGCCCATCCATGCTTGTCTAGGAAAGCCTGCACAGCCTCTTTAATACCCAAGTTTGGAACCAGCTGCGATTCGTTAAGCACTTCCCTCGTCACCGGATCGAACTCTCCCACCTGTTTCGAAAATTCGCAACGAACTTGATCGTACGAAAAGTACAGAGGAATCAGCTAAGAAACAATCATCCAAAAGATTACCTTTTGAATATGGTCGATAATAACCGCCCTCTCGTAAGTAATCCCACTAGGAGTAATGACGGGATCACGGAGGACATCGAGCGTTATTTTACAACATAAATAATCTGGCACCTGAGATCACAAATCAAAGATAATGTGCAATTAAAATCAAGTATGATATGCTGTGAGAGAATCACAAATTATCAGTTGTCCCAAAGCTCACAAATTACTAGTTGTCCCAAAGCTCGGAGTAAAAAATAATTTAATTATTTATATATTATCTTAATATAATTTCTCACATATAAGTCTTTTTTTCTTTTTTGTTCCTTACATGTGAGTTTTTAGATGATATTTTTTTGTTTTTGCCGAAGAACGAAAATTGTGACCTCTAATTCTAATATCACGATAAATTATCAATTATTCAAAAAATTCATAATTTAATCATTTATGCATTATCTTAACAGATGAAATTTTCGCACCTCGGTTGGAATATCAGCCACTGAGGCTTTCCTAAACACGGCCTCCAAGGCCTCTAGCTGTTTTATATGGGAAAGGGATGCCTCGTCCGAGGACTCTTCGGTCTCTAAGAAATGCATTTGCATGAGGGCCATCTCACACGCCCCCCTGAAACAAACAGAGATAAAGCATGTCAATAGACCCCAAAAAGAAAGGGCTGTTTCAAACTATTGGGGACTAAAGGGAGAGAATCTTTTGAAGCATGTTGAAGCATGCTTAGTTCTCATACTTTAAGTTTTGCGATTCCCAGGATCTGGAGGTGGATGCTAGTTCCCACTCTTCGTACTTTGCGTTAGCAAGTTCTTTCCAAATGTCTTCTACTATGTAGTTCTTCCCGTTCCCACCTCTACCGAGTTCCAATGCCTGGCAGGAGAAGTTCAATACGAATTTAAATCAAAATCGCATGAGCAAAGCAAAAAATAACCAATCTAGCTCATCCATATTTAACATCTTGCCAATTTGAAAACTAGATTATAAGATAGAGTTAGTAATACTTGTTCTAAGCTAAACACAAAGATTAATTTTAAAGTTACTCTCTTGTCATATAATTTTGTCATACTCTCTTGTCATATCTTTTGACGTGTCATTGAGAGATTGAGTCAATTCAAATGCATTTAATAAATAAAAATAATTATTTATTATTTAAATTGAATCAATCATACAACAACCCGTCAAGAGATACGACAAGAGGATAACTGTAAGCTGTCTCAATAAAAAAACTATTTGCTTCAAATCATTTCACTCCAAAAAAATAACCTGCAAAAATATATATTCTAATGCCAGATGAAATAATGGCAATCATCATAGATACCACAGTCAAGAATATAAAACATTTTCTTCATTTATAATGATATCTTAATTATTTCTTTCAACTCAAAATAGACTTTAGTTCTCTAACTCTCTCTTAAAAGTATCAAATACCACAGTGCCGCGTGGAAGTATCTGACTACAAGCATCAAATAATTTAGTTCATAAAAACAGAACACAAATTACTTAGGATAATAATTTAGTGGCACAGACAAGACAATAAGTATAATAATTAATACAATTTTCTGATTCTCACGGCAGCTGCAGCCAACACAACTAAATTCTATTTATAAAATCACAGAAGATAACTAGCAGCTATTCATAGAAACTCAATAAGTGAATGGATTAAAGAAAACTCTGAGATTGGCTGCAGCTGACATAACTAAATTATATTTATAAAATCACATAAGATAACAGACAGCTATTCATGGAAACTCAATAAGTGAACGGACTAAAGAAAGGATTACCACAAACTAATAACAAAATAGCGATACCATATTCATACTCATACAAAAATAAGTAAAAGAAAAATCCCATCGCACCTTCTCTAATTGCTTGATTCCTTCTGGATATGCTTTTTTCCTTAATAGTGCTAGTCCCAGCATATAATGGGCCTAAAAGTCAGAAAATCTTAAACTAAATTGGAAGAGAAGTTGCTATTGCCTTGGAAATTAAAAAAAGGCTATTAACCAGAGATGAGAAAATTACATCTCGAGATTTTAGTAAGTAACCAACAACACAAAACTAAACAGCGTGCTTCATCAAAATTTAATAACTAAGTGTCTTGAAGCAAAGTCAGTTCAAAAGCATAAACTAAGGCACATATATAAGTCATATAAACTGGTCACATTGACTTCAAAACCTGAATGCATGCTTAATTCTTTAGCACACGAAAATCATATCCACTGATTTTTTCAATTACAAAAATAGTACTATTCTATGCTCTACTATAACTTCTCACAAATATACAGTACCATTTGTAATTTGACCAAAGTCAGGATATCTGTATTAAGGGCAGTTTGGTGTGTATTCACAACAACCATTTTCTTTTTTTTCTGAACTTAAGGAAAGTAACGACTGAAAGATATAATTACTAAATTCATTTTGAAAGTTATCAGAAATTTGAGTGCTAGCACTTGTTTTCACGATTATTATCTCCTTTTCATTTAGAATAATAAGCAAGGTAAAGTAGAACAGTCCTTAAAACCAGAAAAGAGACTCCGTAAATCAAAAGCCTTATGACCAACATGATTCAACTGTTATACAATCTATTCTTAAGCAATGTTCTTATTATAAATTAGCTGTCAAAAGAAAGCATAAATTACACACGGACCAATAACAGGAAGCATGTTCATATGAAGTGAAGATCAATTGCCGATATCTTTGCAAACAATTAACAAACATATGATTACATATTTGACCAATCACTGGCTAAACCACCTAATTGCTAAAACCATGGTTTATTAAAATACCAATTACTCTTTGGGCTTGTTCCATTTACTTGTCTTGCTTTCTCAGTCAAGGTCAATCTTCGCCATACCCTTGCCAGATATTTACTAGACATTCATAAAATAAAATTCATCAAACCAATCAAGGCCTCTCAAGGTTAAGAGAGGCAACCACCTCATAAAATTTAGGAATCTCTTGGCTTAAATAAGACTATACAAACTAGCCAAGACACCACAGTTCAAAAAATAATAAAATGGTAACAAAGGGAGATGCAAAAGAGTGACCTTGACGGAGCTGTTATCTAGCTGAATTGCCTTCCTACAATCCTCCTCCACCTTCGTCCAGTCACTGCATTCGACCATTACAAAAAGGCATGAAACACACTATATTCATGCTAAAAGAACTTAACTCCATCTCTGTTTTATCTATGGAACAGAAAAGGATGAGTGCCGTACATACTTCCGCTTGCGATGGCAGACGGCTCTGTTAGTCCAATAAACAGGAACAGTGGGGCATAACGTGATTGCCTGCAAATCAAAACACACAGAAACCTAACTCATATCCATCCCATTACACGCAAAAAAGGCATTAATTTCGACCCTATAAACAAAACCCTCGAACAGTTGACAGAGCAACAAAAGAAAACCTCCGTATAGGCATCAATAGCAGCACCAAGACGACCCTTCGTGAAGCAATTGTTGCCATCCTCTCTCAGTCGTTCGGCCTGGTTTTCTACGGTGGAAAACACGACCCCCGTCTCCATTTTAATATTTGGATCTCTGTCTGTGCGTCTCTCTGCCTCTCTCTTACTCTTCCGGCTCTCTCCCTGAATCAAATCCAAAAAGCTTCACTAAAATATGAATGGTTGAATTCGACCATCCTCTAACGAAAGAAAAGATCAGAGATGGGCGACGAGAAGGCGTTTTCTAGGAAATTTGGGGGGTTTCTTCGATAGTGGACTCACCTTTCCCGGTCAAAAGTCTGCGAGTACTCTGTAAAGCGGAGACGAGACTGAGAGAGAGGACTTTCTTCTAATAATTTAATTTCTCCTTTGGATTAATTTAATTTCTAATTAATTTAATTTCTTCTACAATCTTTGTAGCATGAATTTCATACCCGAACAATGTTCTTTAAAGTTAACTTGCCAACGAAGAACCTCCTTAAGCCCAATCCCGAGATATTGTTTTTCGAAATTACAAAAATATTATCATCACATGTTAAGATAATATATAAATAATTAAATTATTTTTAATTTATAAATTTTAAATTTTAAAATAATTGATAATTTGTTATAGTGTCACAGTTAGAGATCGCAAATTCGATCATTGACAAATATAAAAAAAAAAACAATTAAAAATTTACATATAATGGCAAAAAAAGACTTACACATAAAGAAAAAAATTAAGATAATATATAATTGATTAAATTATCTTTCACCAATAAATTCGGCCTTTTGCAATAGTTAGTAATTGTTTGACATTCGTACACTTGTAATAAACGTTCCAACAATTTATCTGTGATTCTCTCAATTTCAATCTTGACAGTGACAGAAAAATGTAATCCTGCATTATTCTTCGGAGTCCAAACACATTATAGGGCAAGCCAGTTCAAAGATCAAAGACAATCATTTTATACACAGAATATGAAGCACTCCCAAAAAATGTATGGCCAGTTCGGTATCGAGAAACCGATAAATATACAGCAACATATCGACAGTTTACTCACTCGTTTCCTGCGTGATTAGGTTCTCGATCCTCGCCGCTCTCTGCTTCGTTTAACTGCTCTCGCACGCAGTCCACGAGTCGCAAAGCTTCCTTGTCTAAAGTCAGGGAATGTCTCCGAAAAGTCTGCACAACTTAAACCATGTTACAACATTGTTTGAAAAAATTGTGGATTTCTACGTTTACAGAAAAAGTAGCGCTACGTTTATCTTCTTATTGTACTTTCTCATAATATACGATTAGGTGTCATATAGTGATTGATGCAATAAATGTATTAATTAGTTTTTTTATTTATAAAATTTTATAGTACCAATTGATTTTTGACACGTCAGTGTATATTTTAAAAATGTACAATACGAGAGTAAACGTACACATATTCTTTAAAGAACTGCCTACCTCAGAAGCCCATAAGCAGTCATGTGCCTTGCGAGGAATTATGTGAATGTGGGTCTGCAATTTTCGGAGAGACATCCTCAAAAATGTGAAATTTGGACATCCAGCAGTTTTCAAGTAATATAAAAAAGGAGCTCTCAAAACTGACATGGACAAATAATAACTTACATGAAATATGACTTGGCCAGCAGCTGCACCACAATTAACTAACAAGTTGAATGAATCTGAAAATTATAATGTCCATTAGTACCATGGCATAAATATTCGGTCGGCAACGTGTTAAATGCATCCATTAAAAAAATTTATCCTTACCGGAATCAGTAGCTTTCATAATAGCATTACTGATAAAGGGGACTTTTGAACACATTGCCGCGATCACCTGTATGATTGGAAAGAATATAGAGTGCTAAAACTTAATTATAATCGATGACGAAAATTGTCATCGAGTTTTGGAGAAGCGATTTGAGCAGAGAAGGACTTACTGATGGAGGAGTTGCTTCGAGCGAAGAAAAATGAGATTTTGGAATAATAAGTGAGTGCCTGAAATAAACATGAAACGATGCTACATTTTGTAAATCAAAATGTAGACTCAATACTACGATGTTTTTTGTCGCACACCTCGAGCGTAAATCAAAGAACTATTAAGAAGAGTGAAGAAGAAATAGACAAGTGATTACATGTTTCAGACCACATCGTCAAAAACATGAATTTTTGAAGGCGGCATAACTCAATTCATAAATGCTATTCTAACCTACTCAAATATATATTGTTGGACCAAACCGAACTAAACTAACAATTAACAGGTTTTAGTAAAGAAATTTCAATTTGTGGAGAATTAAATGGATACAGACAGAAAGTGGTAAATTAGAGAGCTTGATTTAAAGCCAACTAATAATTTTGAATGAACAATACCTTACCCATGAGTCAATGGCCTTGTATCCAATATACAGAGACATTTTTTGTCTTCATAAAGCTGCAAATACGAGATTCACTCAATGATGGGAGAAAAAACAAGAAATATCATTATTTTATCTAACATTCCATCCACCAAGCAAACTTTTCATCATCAAAAACGATGAATCCGGGAAACAATCGAATCATATTGTTTTGAATTTCTAGAAGTAAACAACAAATTAGCAAATGGAAGCTCAACGAACAAGGTGATGCACAACTTTTCCAGAAAAAAAGAGTTCAACAAAAATAAATAACTATTTTCGAACATTGAACTGAAATTTCAGGATTCTAGCAGTCATTTTCGTTAATAAGCTTCCAGAAAGTACATAAACTAAAATTGTATAAAAGACCAGAAACCTTAAAAGCAGGAGACTCCCCCAAAATAATCCGGCAGAAAACACAGTCCCGTTGCAGACTCCCATCGCGAGAATCGATTCCCCCATCAGAACTAGAATCACAGCTCGAAGCGGAAAGAGTCGGGGATCTGATCGAGGTAGAAGGCGAGGCAACTGGATGAAGATGCGAGTGGAGAACCGCGAGCCTCCGGGCTTCCATAACCTAAAGATTATCAGAATAGTGGGCTGGCAAACTGCGGAACACCATATCTCTTCTTCTCTGGCCTCTGCAAGTCTCTGACGGATCGGAGGACGATAAGAGTGGATTGGAGTTTTATTTTATTTATTTATGATGAGAAAACGACAGGGAAACCCAGATGAACGGGCGGCCTTTGGCTCCCTTATCTCCATTTTCTTGTACCCAACGAAATCCCTGGTCTCTTATGGACGATAATTTATAAAAAGGTTAAATTATAGTGTCTCATAAGCTTAGAAAATAAAAAGTCTTTAACTGATATCTCAAAGAATTATCTTAATATTGAGGGTAACAACTCTCATACTATGATAGCGCAGGCGTCGAACCTAAGCTATTGTACTCAATCTACTCTACCATCTCTGAACCAACTGAGTTATCTCGTACTAGCACTTATCTCCATTTTCTTCCTTCTTTGTGTTAGATTTCAATTCTTAACGAAAATTTTATAATTATTTATTTATTTAAATAATAAATAATTATTTTAAATATATTTAAATTGATCAAAATATATTAACATGTATGACTAGAGAGTAATTTTAAATTAATTATATCAATTCCCACGTTAAAAAATATGATTAATTTTATACTCACATCTTACATATTTTTTGATAAAATTTAAAATTTAATATATTAATTAAAAATACATTCATATTTCGATGTACTGATTGATATAATTAATAATTTCAAATGACATTTAAAAAATAATATTAATTTTATAAATTAATAATTAATACAATTAAAAATTAAAGACGACACTTGCAACAATTTTTCATCGATGACAATATTGATAATGTCACGACTTCCATCGTCGATGCCCATCTCCCTTCATTAAAAAATAGATTATGGTCAGAGTGTATAAGTTGAATTCTACTCTGTGACAGGTAAAATAAATATTGGGCAAAATTCAATAATATAGTTGTGCATGTGAGATTCAAAGTTCACAATATTGTATTAGCGGATCGAGACACTTTTCAGCTAGATCGACCTCGTGGCTTTGCTAGATTCGAATAGCCGACGATGTTTAGGGTTTTGTGAGGCAAGAAGTTAACGAATAAACTATTGAAAACGGCTACTAAAGCAGGCTCGAGAACATGCAATGCTAGACATTATAGAATATATCACGAGGGAGAATTATGGGTTCTGAGTGGATGATTCGAGCTAACACATTATCGGTCTTAAATCGTATTCAAATTTTATTTACCTTCTAACAACTAAGGGTTGAGATAATACTCAAAATATTAAAAAAAAAACAATTGTCTAAAAATTTTAAATTTGTGAGCCATAAATAATTTAATAATTTATATTCATACTCGTAATATTGTTATTTTTTCCTCGAATGTGTTGGTTTTGTTAATAAAATTATTTATTTCTGTAAAGATCGAACCTGGAATCTCTAGTTTGATTATCATAACGAAGTATCAACTAACCGAAAATTATCATATGAAATGCATGAAGATAATAAATTTTTAATTCTACTTTTATTGCGACACATTAATGAGTAAATTTATGTTTTATTTTAATTATTAATAATTAATCATATTAATTGTGCCAATAGATACTTGTAAATTTATCTTATAATTAATGATAAATATTAATTTATAATAACATATAATACATTGAAATTTAAAAAGTTTCTACTAATATTTTGAAAAAATTGATCATTATTTTAATAAACATTGTTAGATTCTCGTTATTTGAAAATATTTTTCAATGTAACTAGTATCTTTAATGATGGTGAAAAACTTATAAAGATTACAATTCGATGACGATATTTGTTTTTTAGAAGTTTACACAGTTAAATAAATAAATATATATTTATTATTACAGCTTCTTCAATTTCTCTGCTATCAATAAAGTTAATACAATTGACTAAAACTTTTAATCAACTTTACTATTGTAGTAGTCAAATTACGTCAAATTCAAAATGCATATTAATAATTTTTAAAGTTTAAGTATCTGTTGTAGTAGTCTTATAATTTAGAGTTGCAGTGTCCAAATTGGTTTGTTCCTTCATGGCATTTGAGCTCAAATCATGTGAAAGTAAAACTAGCTCAGAAATATAAATGTAATCCATATATATTTAAAGATTTTTAATTTGTATAATTTGGAATTGAATCATAAGTTCCAATTGCATAAGGTTGATTATAGGGAAGGTTTATGCACTTTTTATGCTTCGAGCAAATAGTGCTATTAAATGGTCACTCTCTACTCTCGCCATTTGCGTGCCAATTCATGCAGGAGGTCGTATGTAAGTGAGTACGACACACGATCATCTTCTATAATTTTTTGGCCTATTTAAAAGTTTAAGGTATTTCAATATTCTTAATTTTTGTAGATTTTTTTAATCTTTTATCTAAAATTGATAAAAAAAAAAAAAAAATCACTCCACAACTTATAGCTAGAGTCGGCAAATAAGCGAGCTAGCTCGACAGCTCGCTCGGTCGGCTCGGTTAGGTGTCGAGATGAGCCTGGCTCGGACCGGAACAGTGCCGAGCCTGGCTCGCTCGAGCCTGTAGGTCGAGCCCGAGCCGAGCTCGACGGATGAGGCTCACGAGCTTAACGAGTCAGGCTCGTAAGGCTCGAAGTCGCCGGCCCTCGCTAGCGTCGCGCCTCGCCTCGTCGGTCGTTCGCGTCGTCTCCTCACCAGATCTCGTCGTCAAGTTGGTCGTTCGCGTCGTCGCCTCGCCGTCTGTTGCCTCGCCGTCCGTCGCCTCGTCGTTCGTTGCCTCGCCATATGTCGTCTCGCCTTCCGTCGTCGCCTGGCTCTCACCTCGTCGCAGATTATCGCCGTCGCGGCGTCGACGAGGGAGCGAATGAGAGAGATCTGCGACCCCTCGGGCCTCTCTCTAAAGCAGCGTATGTGGGCTGCCTGCGGCGGTCATTAGACCATTAAATGGTGATTTATTGGGGGAAAAAATGTGTATGTTTGATTTTTTTGGATATAAATATAGTTGATTTGGGTGTTAAAATTCACCAAAAATTTTCTTGAATTCTCTCAAGCTCTCGATTTCAATTATCGTAACTACTTTCTCGTGTGTTGACGATTTATTCAAGCATTAACAAATTACTCATCGAGATATGTTTTATCGGTAATATATCGTTAATTAATCGTCAAAATTACGATAAACGTCGAACTAATTTTTTTCTAATATTTTTCCACGACTCGTATTTGTGGAATTAAAGATTTATTGTCACGTACAAGTCAACATCGACCCGAGTAATTGGTGAACGAAATCAATTTATTTATTATTTTTTTATCGAGATGGATCCGAGAAACATATAATATGTTACTAATTCGGATGATGATATTCAAGAAATTGACACAAATAATCCGGCATTTTCAATTGGACAAACATCTGCACAAGCATCTACGTTATCACTTCCTCGTCCCAAAAAAATAAAAACGTATGATGTTTAGAATCATTTTAAAATTGTCGAAATGAATGTCAGGGGAAAATTAGAAAATCGGGCACAAAATTATGATTACGAATCGACGACTAGTACGATTCGTAGACATTATCAACATTGTCACGCACACGAGTAAACGCCCGATAAAAGACAATTACAATTATCGGCTAGCGGTAACACTAATTTTTTATATTCGCATGAAAGATTGCGAGAAGGTACTGCAAGATTTGTGGTTCAACAAGTGGTCCCGCTATCGATGTTTGATAGTGAGGTACACAAAAATTTTATTAGGGAATATATTAACCCTAATTTTTGACGAATTCCTCGTAATACACTACGAGGTGACATAATTAAATTGTATACAAAAATGAAAAATGAATTATTTTGTCTTTTTGCACAAGCACAACATATGTCGATTTGTATTACGTCTGATTTATGGAGTGCACTGAATGCACTCAGTTATATAGTTGTAACGTCGCATTTTATTGATAATAATTGACAACTTCATAAACGAATTTTAGGATTTCGTATGCATTTCTCAATTTAAACGATTATTTCAAGTTGATAATTCTCAATCTTCTCTTTTACATATGCGATGTGTTTGTCATATTTTGAATTTAATAGTTATAGATGGTATGAGTTTTATTTCTCCACATATTGATAATATTAGAAGTGTAATTTCTTTTGTTACACCGTCTAACTCCCGACAACAAGACTACAAGGAATTTTGTAAAGCGGTTAATCTCCGTCCGAAAAAATTAAAAACGGATGTATCGACTAGGTGGAATTCGACTTATTTAATGTTAGAAAATGCAAAACCGTATTGGAATGTTATTTGTGATTATATTAGTCAAAAATCACAAAGTACTATTTTAGATATATGTAGTTGCGATATGACTAATTTGTTTTTTGATTTTTTGAAACCGTTTTTTGAAGCAACAAAAGAATGTTCGAGAATTTATTATCTGACCACTAATCTTGTGCTTCCTTGGTTTGTAAAATTAACCGGTGTTTTTTCGAGATATAAACAAATTAATGAATTTTTGGAAATAGTCAATAAAATGGAAACAAAATTTAAAAAATATTGGCTTGAAGTTCCGTTTATTTTTTCGTTTGCTTTAGTTATGCATTCGAGATATAAAATAAAGAGTAGTAAATTAATGCTCGATAAAATTGCACATAACTTAAGTTTTATTTCAGTTGTTAATCAACAATCATTAAAAACCGAACTTGCTAATTTATTTACATATTACCAATTAAAATATTGTGATACCCGATCATTTTCATCATCTCAAGTCGGTTGTAGTTATAGTGGTGGATCCGGGTTTTGAGACCCACTAAATGACGATTTAGAATCAATAAACGAGGAAGTTGATGGCGACGTCCATCGACTTGGTTCCGATCAAACGCAACTAGATACGTATTTATAGACGCGTTTCGAAATTCCTCGTGATACGACCTTCGATATATTGAGTTGGTGGAAAAATAATTCGGGATTGTATCCGATACTTTAAAAAATGGCCCGTAATTTATTAACACCTCTTGTTTCAACTGTAGCTTCCGAGTCGGCTTTTAGTGCAGATGAACTCGTTTACGACGATCGACGAATGAGTCTTTCACCGGATCTCGTGGAAGCACTCATATGCATGAAGGATTGGAGCGACGTCGTTGCGAGAGAGCAACAAAGAGATGATGAACTCGATGAAGAATTCAAAAATTTGAAATTTGACGACTAGATTTTTTTGTACGACTATTTAAGTTATTTGTACATTTTTTAAAGTTTACATATGTATTGAATATTGATGCACAAAATAATTGTTTTGGTACATTGCTATGTAATTTTTCGACAAATTATAATGAATATTTTTTAAACTTCCGGTTACAACATAATATATCGAATTTCAGACAATTTATAATGATTATTTTTTAGGTTATTTTTCGGCTCGATTAAGCTTGGGAGTTCGACTCACTCGGCTCGCATAGGCTCGACATGCTCAACAGGCTCGGCTCGAATAGCTCGGTAGGGTCGACGAGCCGGCCGAGACCGGGCCTGCTCGCTCGAACTGGCTCGTTTGCCGGCTCTACTAACCTGGCCAACATGTAGAGATCTCCAACACGTGTCCTAGCTTTGACCCCACACGAGCGCTCAGCTGTTTCCATGTACACGTCCCAAAGTCTAAGCACCATCTAACACGTCAACATCAAATTCCATTCCTGTCAAAACAATATACACGTGTCATTATTATATACGCTCACGTCAAAATAACCACGAGCCACGTTTCGCAAATTGGTCCATTCCGTTTCCATACAAGGATTGCAGGTTCTGTCAGGAAAGTAGGGTTTGACAGGTGTCAACCTCGTAGCGTCCATGCAGGTCGAACACGTGGAGCGTTACTGACGCCATAAATGGTAGATGGTTAATCGTAATTACCCGCTAATTACAATTTTTAATTTGGGTTAACTGCTAATTGATTTGATAATCTGTCACGTGTCTTAATGGCTACGTAGTTGGCAACATTTTCTTTCCCCTATATATACCCCATCTATCTCTCCCATGGAAGATCAGAAAAGAAACCCTAGGGAAAAACGACGGTGAGACTTCTTATCCGAAGCTATGGCTTTACAAATGGTGGACTGGCCGGAGATCGGAGATAAAGAAGAAGGAATTCAGTTGGATTTGAGCTTGTCTTTAGGCCGGAGTTTCAGAAGGTCAGGAAAGCCGACGTCAATGGCGGCAGAATGCGGCTTTCCGATGAGAAAAATCACGCGGTGTGATTCTCCGATGAGTGATGCGGAAAGTGAAAGTTCAGTCACGGATGGGAGAAAAGATTCTAAAAGAGAGCAGAGAGAGAATCGGAGGAAGAGGGGGATGGCAGGAGTAGAATGTTCGCATTCCGGCGCCGGGGGAAAAAATGAAGAACAAAGAAGCAAGAAAGAGAAAAAACGAAAATCTGGGAGCATTGTGGATCTGAATTTAAGCAATCGATCTTTTCTTCCATGCAACTTTTCGACTCCTCCAATGGAGTATTCATATCCCCCGGTGCAGTTTCTTCCCGGACGGCACATGAACGGATACGCCTTTCCTTGCGTGACGCCGTGGTGGGGTCCCGGTTCCGGTGCCGGTGGCTTTAAGCCGAATCAGGCTAATCAGCCTATTAATCAGTCCGGCGAGTGTAAATTCGACAATGAAGCTCCGGAGAAGAGTTTCGACTCGTCGCTGAATTGCCCATCCTCCGCCGTCGCCGACAATCAAAGCTGTTCTAACGAAGGTACCTCTCTCACTCATCGAATTCACTCATGTTTCCGATCACCGATGGAAGTAAGAATTTTATTTTATGATTATTTTCCAGGTTTATGCAGCAGAAGCCGTTCCAGCCAGTCTTTACGGGACCTGGAATCAAACGTTTCCACCGGAAACGACGACTCCATTAACCAAATGGATCACGCCGCTTCCTCACGGCCGCTGGACGATCACAATGCGGCGGAAGGTATCGACAGAGACGCCATTCCCGGCAACCAGAAAGTCATCAAATCAAGTACCAAGACCAAGAACGACAAGTTTCTAAAAGCGGGAACTCGTACGGACGGTTCACCTTCTCTGTCATCAATGCCATGCGTTTCAGCAGTCGGCGATGGGCCGGCCGGCAAGAGAATCACCGGATTTCTGTACAGATACACAAAGTCGGAGGTGAGGATCGTCTGCATCTGCCATGGGAAGAGTTTGTCGCCGGCGGAGTTTGTGAAACATGCCGGAGGAAAGGATGGGTTGAACCCTTTGAGACAAATTACAGTAACTCCTTTCGCCGTCGCCTGAGAAATTAGGGTTCTTTCTTTATTCCTTCTGAACATTGATCAAAGATAAGCATGCTTAGCGTTAAACAAATTGTAAATTGGTTTTTTTTTAATGATTAATTTTAATTATCTGCGGAAGGGTTATTTTTTATCGTAATTCGTAAATTTTATTTATTTTTTATTGCTCGAAAAATAAAAATTAAATTAAATTTTCACTTTATTCATATTTTTCAAATTTAAACAATTATAAAAAATTCAACATTAAATTTCTAGCTGACACAAGAATGAATGTATTATTAGAAGATTAATATGATCGGTGTCAAAATCTAAGCGGTACAATAAAAACAAATTTCTTGTGTGAACATGAATTTTAATGAGTAATGTTATATTTATTTTTTTATCAGTTTATTTTAATTTATCTTCTGACGTATCGAATTTTGATTAATTTAATTAAAATATTTTAATTAATTATATTAAATTATTATTTATAATATTATTATAATAATTAGAATTCGATTTTAAAATAATATGTTAAGAAAGTAATTTTCACTTTATTAAATTTTATCAAGAAACAAATTAATAAATATGTGAAATAAAAAAAATGGAGGCACAAAGTTATGGGTTATTAAATTTTACATTTTCTTTACCAAATCTCTAATCATATGGGCATTGTATCACAAAACACCTCTCTCTAACTTGTAGCTTGAGTATAAAATCTTTATAATTTGAGAGAATTATTGATCTCTAATAATTTTTTTATTGGAAAAATTAAAAAAAAAGTTAGTTTTTTTTTAAATGTTTGATCCGTTAGATGAGGTCGGTTCCACCTACATACTTTGACATGCCACGGATTGGCATCTCGAGCAGAATACTCATCTGAGCCCGAGCTCGAGAATTTTCTAATTTGTGTGTTAATTTTGCAAGAAAAATACTTAAAGATTTTCACATTTTTAAGCCAACTTTGGAAGATCAAGAAATGCAAAAATATGTTATAACTTGGCTTGGAGAAGAGGCAGAACTTTAACCAAAACCCGAGGAGTCTAGACCCGAGCCCGCATTTGATCTCGGTTGAAGATGTTCGTTGCATGAGAACCCGAGAGGGTTTCCCGGCTCAGATTGACCCCCGAAGCTTTTTGGCTCTTTTGATGATCTTGGCGGGCTTAAATCAAAACGACTCATTCTAAGGAAAGATAGCTAACTTCTCAAGCTTTCCAACGAAAGGTAGAACCTTAAAATTGGATGTCGTTTGCCTAGTCAACTACAGCCAACACAGAGAGGACAACGCAACCTACTCGGGAAACAATCTTATTATGTTTTTTTTTTTCACGCTTTTGTTGCATGGATTTGCATGGGAAATTCTAGGGTTATCTAATTATTATTTGGGAGGACATTTCAGACATTTTTTAGGAGCTTAATGAGCTGGAGGAGGAGCGCCTCATGAAGGCTCCTCATTGGTCAATCTTTGATGTCATGGATTGTGCTTCTTGAAGATGTTTTGGGTCATCCGATGAAGAACGTGATGTTACTTAATTTTCCTATTTAATATTACCTATGCTGAATATAATTCTCAGATTTGAATTTTAGAAGATTTTTCTCTTTTCAAATTGGAATCTCTCCTTTTGACGTTTTCTCTCTAAAGACTCGGTCTCTGAAATCTCAAATTCGGCCACCGAGAGACGATCAGAGTTGATTGTTTTCCCGAGCTAAGACGGTCTATCCTTACCACATTTCTCCAGCCATCTTCATGGTCTAAGGGTGAGAGTGTGAATCATCAGCTCAAACATCTATTTTTACGTGAAAGGACCCACTTTTTACTGTAAATCCCCGTATTTGGCCATTCCGCATCCGTCTTCCATCTCGCCTCCACAACTCCCAAACCATCCGTGAGAATTTTGCCAAATTTTGAGGTGTTCTTCTACCCTTATTCATTTAGAAAACTTCCAAATTTCAGCTCCAAACTCATCTATGTTTATAAGTTACGATCATTTAAAATTCATCCTCGTTTTCCCAGATCTGCTGAGAAAATCCTAAATTATCCCCTTAACTGTTTTCACCATCGTCACCATATCTTTAAATCCGTGCGTGAGAATCCTCGTAATTTTTGGAGACCATATTCTACCTTTATTCCTTAATATCTCCTCCAAATTTCGTTAAAAATCTCACCCAAAATCTTTTTATTCTTGGTTAAAAACCCTAACTTTCATCCGATCCAAATCATTCCCTTTATTTTCATTCCAATTTCGGGTCTCCCATTCAATTTCGTGTCATACTTTCATCTCCAACTATCCTATTCACTTTCTAAACATTAGTGTTCTACTTATTCGTGGACCGAAAACTTCGGATTTGATTTGCTTTTAGCCCTTCGGTTTAAGGACAGCATGAG
Source organism: Begonia fuchsioides (assembly GCA_003255005.1). Taxonomy (NCBI): domain Eukaryota; kingdom Viridiplantae; phylum Streptophyta; class Magnoliopsida; order Cucurbitales; family Begoniaceae; genus Begonia; species Begonia fuchsioides. The sequence continues at coordinate 106,529 of QAOC01049635.1, read as the reverse complement.
TCATCTCGATTATGTTACGGGCACCAAAACAGAATGATCTTAGTTGACAAAATTATAAGTTTAATATGTTACTAGAAAAAAAATTACATACTTTGAACATTGAATCGCCAATTGATGAACTAAAAAAATTAACGATATTAATGGAAAACAGTGCTAATTACACATTACTAATTAATAATTATACTTCTTTATTTATTGTATCGAGATTATCCTAAGACTAATCGTGTTTAATTAAAGATAATAACTCAAATTCAAAGTTCCTATGAAAAAGGTTAGCTTTTGGAATGGAAATAAAAAAAAATGACTTGCTTCTTCTCGACGACTTTGAAGCTTTCGATTTAAGTTCTATACATTGACTTCGATCTCTTCGTCTTCTTCAAGTAATCCATTATATTGTAGATTTATATCAAATATATATAATTAAATAAAAATATATATACTCGGATCGTTTCCTATTATCGTCTTCGATCTTCAGTTCTTCTACGTGATCGATTAAATCGGCTGAAACTTGTTTTTTTTTTCATGGCGACGCCGTCTTCAATCCAGTTCATCGATAATGCGCTGTTTCCGACAACCATTTTCCAACTTTCATACGCAGATTACGAGCAGAAATGGATTATCAGAACCCATCTCATTTCTTTCCTCCATGAATATTCTTCGTTTTCTCCGTCGATCGATAATTTCACTCACGACGACGGAAGAACGGTGATTTTGTTGCAGGCAAAAGGCTATCTTTCCGTTTCCGATTACCTTCCGGCGATACCCATTACAATTTGGCTCCACGAGAAATATCCTCATGAACCGCCCATCGTCTTTGTTTCCCCGCCGTCTGCGGCGGCTCCGATCATTCATGATCACCCATTTGTCCAACCTTCCGGTTTAGCCATCGCTCCTTATCTTGTCACGTGGATATACCCTAGTTCGAACGTATCTGACCTCGTTTTCACTCTCGTTGAGCTTTTTGCCCATTATTATCCTTTTGAGCTTTCTTATGAGGGTTTTGTTCTTCCTCCATCTTCTGCCATTAATGGACCTTCAGATAACCTTGACGATGGAGAGCCTAATCTGATTGAACAGTAAAATGGAATTCTAACCTTTGCTTCCTATGATCATCTTCTTCTCATAGAATTTACGTTTTGACTTTTTTTGCGCAGGCTTTCCGAAGATCTTCAATATCACATGGTGGCGTTGACCTTGAAAACCCAGCAAGAAACGGAGGATTTAATGAAAATCCAAACGGAAATTTTCAACCGGAGGAAGAGAACAGAGAATCTGATCAAGGGTCTTGATCGTGAGAAGTCAGTTTTGGAAGAAAAAGTGAAGGATCTGAGGAACGGCATGGATGTGCTAACGAACTGGATCAGAGTTAACGACCCGAAATATTTGACCGGAATCGGAAAGGAAGAGTGGTTTGACGGCGCCGACGAGACATCTAAACTAGGGATCGAATGTTTGGCGGCGGATAATGCGATAGAGGATGTGATTTACGCGGCGGAGAAGACGGTGGCGGAAGGTCAGATGAGGTTGGAAGAGTACGTGAAGATGGTGAGAAGCTTGGGGAGAGAGCAGTTCTTCCACAGGGCCAAGCTTTTCAGAATCAACAGGCTTCATCTTCTAGATTGGGCTCACTTTAATCTATGAATGTACAAAAACTTGTCATTTAATTTTCTATTTATTTTGTTATTTTTAGCATATATGATAAGGTGCCAAAAGATGAGCTAGATATGAATTCAGATTCCAATTATACACAAATTTATGAAGACATTCGTTATTCGAGCCTTCGATGAAAATAAGGATGAAATTGAGCTGCATTCAACTTCAATTGAGCTACATTCAAATTGGATTCGAATTGACTATCTCAATCGTATCCTATCAAGCTTATACTTAAAAAATAGATGTGACCCAAAATTTAAATTAATCTCATTTTACAAGAATTAACCTATTGGATCGTGTTAATCAACAAATCAAATTTAAATTTTATAAAAAAATAATTAAATTTTAGCTGACTGACTAGATAAAGAAAAATCGAGTTGGGTCCCAACCTAACACTCACGAAGAAATAAGAGGAGATCTTCGAGCACACTTTCAAGAATTATTACCGGGATATATTTATTAAAAATGAATATTTAATATTAATAACTGATATTAATAACGTTAATATAGTTTTGGTAGGTCTAATCTTGCCTATATTCAACTTCTGGACTCAGATCCAGTCAGCTTTATAACGTAAACTTGTTACGAAAAGGCGGAATTCCGAGGGCCCCCACACCTCGGCCTGACAGGTTGTGAGGGAGTAAGTTACGGTGACTCAACAGTTCATGGATGAAAGGTCTTCTTCATGATGTCCTAAGGAGCTACCATAACATTAAGGGTAACAACTCTCACACTAGGACAACGCATGATTCGAACCCAGACACTTGTTATCACACTAGAACAGCACATAATTCGAACCCAGACACTTGTTCAGATTTGTCATCCCTCGATCACTTAGGTGAACTCGCACAGACATGTTTATAACGTTAAACTTTCGTCTCTCCTTTGAACAATTTACTATTTGGCCCTTCATTCTCTGATGATTAACGCTGGTCTAGTTTCGCGATCTGAGGGGTAAAATAGCCACCACACAACTCCCGGTGTTTTGACCTTTCTTCGAACCCCTCTCTCTAAAAAACCATCGGAGTGAATCTCTCTCCTTCGCAGGCCACGAATCGTCGGGTTCTCGCGGTTGAAATTCGCCTTCATTTGGTCTCGTCCACGTGAACTCTAACTGAAAATGTCAATGATCGATTCCTAGCTCTAATCATTTCTGAGGATTTCCTAGATTCCTGTTTTGTTGCCCCTCTTCTGAAATAACATTTAATGGTTTTCTCCTCATCAAGCTTCCTATAATTGCCATTTTTCTGTGACATTCCGGATTTAGCATCTCGGAATCATTAGGAAATGGAGATTCCATTCCGGGTTTGCGTTTTTTCGTTGGCGCTCTGTATTTTGGCATCTGGGTCGACTTCAATTGAGAATTTTGATCGGGCGTAAGTCGCTCAAATGATTTGTTTTATTTTACTTATTGTTTCTTGAAGTTTAACGTTGGTTGGAACTGATAACATGAAATGAAATGTAGCATGTTGAATCTTTTGTTTTGTCTGCTAGTCTATGATCGCTGTGATTTCAATGCTAGTTAGCTTTGGTTGGGGCTTCCTTAAATGAATGAGATGCAGAGTGTTGAAAGTTATACTGTGTCATCTTGTTTATGATTGTTCTGATTCCAAGCTAATTTATCAAGTGTTACATTTTTGTTTTAGAGAAAAAATTGAGTTCGATTCATTGGCTAGGTGTATAGATTGAAGTAGGTGATATTCAATAATTTAATGAACATCATGTTAGTTTAGCTAATTAGTAATTGAAATTGTATTTGGAAATATAGCCAAAATTAAATTTCAATTGATTGGAAGAGTAATCAATATCGCTTTGCTGAAGACCTTTGCAATGTTCGTAGATGCACCTTGGCCATTTGAAGAGAAAGGAGTTTTGGACATTTATCGTTATTATATATGAATTTGACTCTACAATATTCAACCTTGGTACTTTTTGTGTTAAATGTGTGCTGTTTTAATTTACAACAAATAGTGTGTTATTTAGGGATTAAAATTGGTTTAATCTGCCAAGGAGAAAACATGAAGATTCATATTTTTGTTGATCTTGGTTGGTACTAATTTTGTTTCCATCTAACAAAGAAAATTAATGTCGAAAATGTACTAAGTTTGTTTCCATTATGTAAAATCTTCAAGAAGGAGAATGAGGTGGGGGGTGGGGAGGGGGAGAAAATAAATGTTCCTATGCCTTTCTAGTGGAAGCACCAATTAAGAAATTGCTATGGTTTTCAAATTGGAAAGCTCAAAAAAAAAAAGCTTAGACACTCTTCATTGAGAAGTCCAAAATCTTTACCATGTTAATTGTTTACAAAACCCTTCGATTGTTGTTAATCTGCAGGTTCTAAGGTTAAAGACTATATGGACCAATTTATGGCATTTACTCAGAATTATGGATAAAAAATAGTTATCCAAATATTGTCCTGTTAAAAAACAGATTTAGCTTTCAAAAGCATTCATGAATATCCTTCCAAAAGAAGGAGCATAGGTTAACATCTTCCCAGCTCAATAACAAGCATCATACCTTTCATTTGGAAGTAGTATCTGTTGTTCATGATTGAATGGCTAAAAAAATCTGATGAAAGATATGCATTGTTGCAGAATTTCTCAGTTTTATTGTAGCTAATAAAGCATCCTACATAAAATCCAGTTTTATCTGGCTCAGTTGGTCTCTACTAATTATCTGCTGCAGTTTTTATAGAATAGCTTTGATCCTAGCTAATGAATTTTACTGTAGAATCAGTGTGTATTACTATGCTTGTCATGCATTATATGCTCTTGGAAATTTTTGATAATGTAGGTTTCCAATTGTGGAACCAGACTCTGGATATACAAAACTTCGACTTTCAAGGGAAGGTTTGGAGGCCATTGAGAAAATTACTAATCCAATTGCTGCTGTCGCAGTAAGCTATTTATTGTACTCTTTCATAATAGTCAAAATTTTCTTTCCTTAGTGGGTAATATGGAGAGACTTCATTGTGACACTAAGGGACTGTAATTGCAATATTTTTCCAAAGAGTATTTAACCATTTGCGAAAAGGCTGAAAATCCTTAGCATGGGTATGACGAAAGGGGGACCCACATGGTGAAACGGATAACCCCTGTTCTAGTAGCACCATTATTATTTTTTTAATTGTTGGTTTCTTCACTTGTTGAATATTTTATTTGTTTCGTGATTGTAATATCAATATTTTTTCTTAGAAAATGACAGAGGTTGACAATTTTATTAGAGGGTATGTGTATTGATGACAACCACTTTATTTTTTAAAAAAAGGAACCATGCCCGTCTGTTGGAGCGAAATGGATGATCGGGCCGAGGGCTGCCCCCTCTTCCCCTCGCTCTCCTTTCTCTAATATCATGTGACACTTTTTTATTGTTTTTTTTGTTATGGAATAGTATTGTGAATTGAAAGCTGAATACGTCTTTATAATAGATAAAAAGAGAATACTCCCTCTCTCTCTCTCTCATTTTTACTTAACTTATTTGTTTAAATGAAGTTAACAACGATATCGGCAAAATTTTCTTTTTTCCTATTTCATGCAACATCTTAGAATCTACAGAATGTTTTGTGACTGGTGGAGGGTTGTGACTGGCAAGAGGGTCAGACATGTGCAAGGTAGGGTTCATTCAACCCTCTTGCTGGTTAGAACTTAAAAGCTTTCATCCGTCAAAAATTTTGACTAGAGAGCCACAACATGATTGGGTCCCATATCCCTAACAACCGGGTTCGACCCTTAATAAATAAGTGTGAGATTAGTCACTCCCAAGAAACTTGATTAACTTTATGTAATTTGTTTTGAGCCTACAACTATTTTAATATCAACCTTTTTAACTATTGATTGGAAACGTTGTCAATAAATTTTTTTTATGTAATTTATTGTCTGGTTTTGTCCTTTTTAATACTATAGGTTGGCTTCATCTCAGGTTATTGGGCCTTACCGCTCTGGGAAGTCCTTTTTACTCAACCAACTTCTATCTCTTTCTTGCTATAAAGGTGTTGTCACTGTTTCTTATTGTCTTATGTCTTGTACCGGTGGTGGAAATGTGGTTCAATTTTGTCACTATATCGTGAACAATTTGAAGTTGAATTGTATTTATATGTTTTTCATCTCAGGATTTGGAGTTGGACATATGCGTGAGACTAAAACGAAGGGTAATAGCAATTTGTATTCAATATCAGAGACTTTCCTTGCTTGATTGCTTCTTATTTGTGTCCTGATTATGTTTGTAGGTATATGGGTATGGGGCACTCCACTTGAAATGGAAATTGATGGAGTAAAAACTTCTGTGTTTTATCTTGACACTGAGGGATTTGAAAGTGTCGGAAAGTCAAATGTGTATGATGACAGGTGATATTCAAGTCATTATTTGCTTTCTTTGTGGTTAATGATGTGTGATTTTGAGTTGTGGTTGGTTAACTTAATGGTCTTTTGCTATTAATAATTTTGCAGGATATTTGCTTTGGCTACTGTTTTAAGTTCTGTGCTTATTTATAATCTCCCCGAGACTGTAAGCTCTTTGACCTTTTTTCTCTCTCCTTACTTTTAATGTACTTCAAAAAAATTGTAAAGTTCAATCTTACAACATTTGATTGAAAAAGCTGGTTTCATGGATGACATTAAAAGATTTTAACCTCAAGTTTTATGTGAGTCACCATGTATTGCATGTACTGATCAGATAACAAAAGTAGTCCAAGTTAGAGTTTGTTGTTTCCTTATATTTAAGCAAATTTGATGTCAAACATTTAATTAGTTTTATTGTATCAGTGTCTGAAAGGCAAGAACATTATGTTGAACAAACGTTGATTTTGGTGCTTTGCCAAGAAATTAAAAAAACTTTAGAACTCCAGAATTTAACGGAACAAAAAAGTGAAGCCAGCTATAAATGTGATGAATTTTGGGGACTGACTCTTTTGTCTCAAAGAAAGGGACAAAGACCTTCACTGCCTATGGAAAGAAAAAGAAAAAAGAGCAAAGAGAAAAGTGCTTCTGAAAATGATATATTTTTTTAATTGTGTTAGAAGTTCTGCACTAGAACTGCAAATTTTAATTTCTAATTAGCCAGCATGTCTTCTATGGGAAGTAGTTTTATCGGAGCACTTTATTTGACTTCATACTAACGCTTTCTATATGCATAGATTCGCGAAGCTGACATCTCTCGATTGTCTTTTGCTGTTGAGCTTGCCGAAGAGTTTTATGCGAGGTTTGAGAACTTTCCCTTTGCAACTAAACATTTATATTATCACACTTTTTGACCATGTTATTAATTTAATATCGCATGTGATCATGGGACTTTCATTTTTCCTTCTTACAAACACCGTGTCCCATTAGAGTGAAGGTACTTTTCTAAATATTTTCATTAATAATCAAGGTTATATTTTTTTCGAATGAAATAAATCATTCTCTTTTCAATCTTTGTATTTTACAGGGACAAGATATAGCCTTTGAGCCAGCTAAACTATTGTGGCTTATCCAACGCGATTTTCTGCGTGAGTTTAATTCTTTAAAAGTGTTCCAGATGGTTTTGTGGGATGATGCATAATACCAGTTTGATTAATCAATGCATGCATATATAATTTGAGGAATAAATTAATCTGTTGAGATATCATCATTTTCTATGTCGCTTAGTAATGGTGTTGACATTGTTTAAATTATGCAGAAGGAAAATCTGTGCAAGAAATGGTGAACGAAGCTCTCCAACATGTTCCTAATAAAGATGGTTAGTTTTTGACGATTTGAACTCTCTCCAGCGTGGGTTCTGTTTATTTCACGCTTATGTTCTTTTAGACTTTTTCTGATCTCTGCTTACCACAAATGCAGGAGACAGAAATATTGATCTGGTACTTTCTCAATTGACCTGCATTTCAATTGTCATTTGGAAGCTATTTTATCATGGTTATTAGAAGAATGTTCTTGAGATTTTTTCAGGTTAACCAGATCCGAGACTCCTTGGCAATTATGGGAGACAATAGTACTGCCTTCAGTCTTCCACAAGTATGACTATTTCTCGTTTCTTAAAAGCTTCTATAAATGATCTCTCGCAATTCTTCCCTTCTGCCTTCAATCATTTTTCACCACTTTTTCTATTCGGATCCAACTTAGTAGGATGATTTGCATTCAAGAATGATGGCCTTAAGCACTAATGATGATTCTAATCATCTGCAATAAACTGCCTAGTGTTCTAGGAAAAAAATGGTGTAAACTTTAGGATTTTGGGCATATCTTACCGGTTTTTTTTTCAATATAAGTTTATTTAACTGATTGAAGAAAGCCTAGATGAATTAATTGTCTTATCTCCGTATATAAGTTTTGGCAATCAAAGACAGGATAAAATTGTTGATGTTAATCTGAAATTGTTATATTGTCCTTGCCTTTGACATTCAATTCCTATGACTAGCACATTATGTATAATGAGGCCATTGTATGGGATATTAACTGGCAAAACATTGAAATGATGCAACATTACGTTGGCCTGGCAGCCTCATATCCAAAGAACGAAACTTTGTGATATGAAGGACGAGGAGCTTGAACCAGCTTATGTAAAGAAAAGGGAGTTATTGAAAGAGCTTGTGGCTAGCATTATCCGACCAAAAATTGTGCGGGGAAAAACATTAAACGGAAAAGAGTTCGTATCTTTCTTAAAGCAGGTGACTATCTATTTTTATGATCTGGAAATGCTAAATTGTCTAACTAAGTGGGATTGAAACAAAGATTTTTTTTAACGAAGGTTAATCATGAAATGATTTATCATTCAGTGACTAATTATTTTTTGGTTCATAATTAGTCATTTCTTTTCATTTAACTGCCATTGAGTTTATTGTCTTTGAGAAATTCAAATTTTGGGCGCATAAAGGGGTACCTTTATAGAGACGGCTCTTCTTTAAAGCATCTTCAATGGTTATTTTGACTTGGATTGTTAAGGCCTCTTAAATCCCATGAAACTTCCTTTCAATTACTTCTGCGGAAAGGGATGAAGCTAAAAATACTTTCTAAGATTATCTTCTGAGATTTATTTTTAAATATCATAGTACATTTGTTATAAACATTTAAATTATTAATAGTTAAGACGAGTGATCAATTACATCAGTAAATGCATGACACAAGGATGTAAGTTCTAAAGGATCCGAGTAGAGGTGTTCTTCTTTATCTTAGTTAGTAGTTGAATTTGCTTTTTTGAGGTTCTTCTCCAAGAATTTGTTTATTTAAGTATTCTCTTGTCTATAGATATTGGAAGCCTTGAACAAAGGGGAGATTCCATCGACGGGTTCTCTCGTGGAGATATTCAATAGGGGTATTCTTGACCGGTGTCTAAAACTATACACGGAAAGGATGAAATCATTGAGATTACCTATCTCTGAGCAAAATTTGCAAGATTTTCATGCAAAGTTCAAAGCTGAAACCATGAAGATTTTTGATGAGCAGCATTTTGGGAGACACCACGCTAAGAAATCAGTTAACCAACTAAATGAAGAACTTGAGAAGGTTTGAAATTCATGTTTCTACCATCCTATCACATATTCTTGAATGAAATAAATTTGAAAATATCTTAGTTGCAACTTAATGATAAAAAAAACACATTATTTCCTGTTGATGGTATTGTTTTAAGATGTTACATGGTTTTATTGTTTATTTTGTTCTTATTACTAAAATTGAGAAGTGATGGTTTTTTGTTTTTAAGCTTTTCTTCTCTGCTAGTTTGTGTTGAAGACTGCCTGAAATACTTGCGTCAATTTATAAGTTAATTTCATATTATGATTTGGTGCATAAATATGCAAATATTCCCTACAGCAATCATCTACATGTAGAGGAATATCGATTTTGCCTTGTAGCATTAGTTATATAGGGTAAGTAATTTCTTTCTTAGATTAGAGATACTTATTTAATTTCCTAAGCTCATAATTCTTTGTTTGCCGAGACAAAGTTCATTATTTTCATTGAAAAATCATTCGGATTTGTTGAATAAATACAGATTACTTTTCTTCAGCTAGTAAATAACGACTGGTAAAAATTTCATTCATGCATCTCTTTTGAATTGTAATGCTCATACATAAATTTGAACAAGTAATTTTGATTGGTAAACTTAGTAAGATGTCGTGAATCCAATTTTAAGAACTGTAATCTTGCTGCTTACGAACTTTGTCTTTGATGTATCTCTTTATTGTTGATGTAGGATTTTAAGAATCTCGTACTTGCTAATGAATATCAATCGTCCAAGCTTTGTGAGTCACTGTACACCAAGTGCGAGGATCAAATGGACCAACTTCAAGTTCTTCGGCTCCCATCAATGGCAAAATTTAATGCAGGTTTTCTGCAATGCAATCAAAGTTTTGAGCAAGAATGCGTTGGACCATCAAAGGCAAACTACGAGCAACGAATGGTGAAGGTACATATGAGATATTACTCCTTTATCCAGATTTGATCTGAGTCATTATCTACTGTTCTTTGAATTCTTTTGGGCGTGGATGAACAGATGATGGGTAAATCAAGATCTCTTTTTATCAAAGAATATAATCACAGGCTTTTCAATTGGTTGGTAGCCTTCTCTCTCTTCATGGTGGTTGTTGGAAGGTTTATTATCAAGTTCATTTTGATCGAAGTTGCGGCGTGGATTATGTTTATCTTCTTGGAGACATATACGAGGATGTTTTGGACTGCGGAATCGCTTTACTACAACCCGGTTTGGCACGTAATTGTTGCAACCTGGGAAACAATTGTCTACAGCCCTATTATTGATTTGGACAGGTATTAACTTACGTTTCTCCCTAGTTTTGGTGAATATTTAAATATCTTTATCTAAGTTTGACATTTATTGGATAAATTTATCTTTTTTATCACAAACGAAATACATTGATGGCAAAAACATATAAGAGAAGATAGAATGCGTCATTTTTCTTGGAAAAACAAGTACTTAATTTGAAACAATTTTTGTCTTATTAAAAATAAAAAAAATAATACTAGGTTTACTTTCTTATCATACTCTCTTATTATATATGTTGTCTTGTCAGACTGTGGTTGACCCAATTTAAATTTATTTAATATATTACAATTAAAATAATTATTGATAATATTTATTATAACAATCACAATTTGACGTGTCAATGTGTATAATAAGAATCTATGCTAACAAAATGAACTTAGTATTACAAAAAAATTAAATTAAAAAATATAAATATTAACTCAATTGTTACACTTAGTAGTATATTCATAATTGTTCCTCTGTCGTTGAAGGTAATATCAGTACAATTACATTTGATGAATGAATTTACGAAAGATACTTCTATTGCGAGGATAATTTCTAAAAGAAAAAATAAAAGTTAGATACATTGACGGTTTGGATTGACTCCGGCATGTTACCATGGCTTTCTTGTCTAATCATGTGTTTTGTGTTTCATTCGATGTTTTTAATCATACACTCAGATGGGCGATCCCGCTTGGCGTTATAGTTGCCATACTGGTTTTGTACTGGAGATGTTATGGAAGAAGAAAATATGGATCGCACGGATTGTTGCCGCTATACAATAATCCGAAAAGTGGTCCAAATCGGCCAAGATCAGATTAAACAGGTGCGCAGAGCAATGCTTTGGAGGAGTCTAGTTCGCAAAATTTTCTTCATCCTCCTAGGTGAGCTCTTCCCATTTTTGTTAGGAGCTCTACATTCATGGAGATATATGTAGATTTCAAGCATAGTATCTGTAACTCTATAGCTTCATTTCTCCTAGATTTTTTGTTGGGTTCTTCTTCAAGAAAAAGTTGTAATGGTTTTAAAGAAATAGGTAAAAAGGAAAAAAAGAGAATAGTTCTTGACATTGTTTTAAGTTTATTTGTGGATCATAAGAATGTTTTATGCACCTCTTTTGTTTTCACCGGAGGGTGCGATAGTATGCGTCTTGACGGACGTATTTTGAATGTTGATATATAAATAATCGAGTGCGAGATAAATCAAAGAGATAAATTACTTGAATTTGAACTGTGTAGGAGATAGTTTGTGCATCTCATGGTTATTTAACTTGTATCCTATGGATTCTGGTTTATTAAAGGAATAGAATCAACTAACTCGATTTGGTTCTCGATTTTTGAAAGAGAAAATTTTGGAATTGGACTAAGATATAGCCTTGAAATCTCAAGAGGAACATGCCTAAAACCAAATTGAACCACATCCAAACCGTGTGCAATCATGATTAACCCAACCCAACCGGTTTTCCAAGTCGAAATGGAATTGTTATTCGATTCCAGTTCGGTTCGTTTACTTATACGGGTTTGGTTGAGTTTTGGTTCGGTTCAGTATGCGTCACAAATTGAATTGATCGGCCTGTGAACAGAACTAGTTGAAAACCAGTCAAGGAGATTGCTTCTGGGCCAGACGGTCTGGCGAGTCTCCCTCTGAGTCAACTCGCCATGGACTTGCGCTCGACGTACCTCGCCGGAAGAAAACGTTCGCGAAACTCTCCGTCGCCGTCGTCCTCCCATTCCGACTCCGCCCCAGCCTCATCCACTCATAGTCTAAAGTTGTCGTCGGAGAATCATCTGCCTCCTCCCGTCTCCTCTTCGGCTGGGTTAACCCCCAACTCTCGAGTTAGCCGCTCTGGGTACCATATAGACCAGTCCGACGAGGGCTCCGCCGATGATGCCGAGGGGAAGGAGGATTACTTGGAAAACGACTCTTCTATGCGCTCTTTCACGGCTGCTAGGCTGAACAACAGTGGCGCAAGTGGCTCCACCGAGAATCAGACGGTCAAGATTGAAAATTCCGAGAGCGGAAACGACGGACTTAACTCCTGTGGGAATGGTGTGGTGGGTCTGGCCTCAATTCCGAGAATCGTCTCGAAGGATGAGGTTCCGAAGATTGCCACGGAGACTGTTCATACTAGTGGGGCTTATATCGCTAGAGAAGAAAGCTTAAAGAGAGAGTTAAGTTATAATTTTTCTATGTTTTGATCATCCTAAGTGTTGAATTTATCACCCAATATGATGGAGACTCTAGCCAGAGTAATTACTTATGAAGTTTCTGTGAATTATATTGTATCCACGACTCAGAGAACCATTTTGTTGAGCTTTGATAGTGTTATTTACAGGATTCTCATGAATACTGTCTCACTGTGATTCCTGTATTACTTTTGTAATGATGCAGGAGGATGCAGGATTTCTTAAATTTGTCTGCCTTTCAAATGATGGTATTGATGAGCACATGATTTGGTATTGTTCGTTTGAATATTTATATATTTTTTGAAGTTTATTTAGCGAGTATCTCTCATAATTGTTGTTCATGCATTGTCAAGCGTAAGAGTTATACATGATCCAATTCAAGCTTAGTATTCATGGACTCTGTGGAAGTGTTACTAGCCATTCAGCTCCTCTGTTTTGAGTCAAGTTGTTGATATATTTGTTTGTGGCTTTTCTTTTATTATTTCAGGTTAATAGGATTAAAGAACATTTTTGCTAGGCAACTTCCTAACATGCCCAAGGAGTATATTGTCCGCCTTGTCATGGATAGGTACTACTATAAAATATTGATATTTCTATATAGAATAAGAAAAACAAATTTCTCTAGTTGTGGATTTGCATGATCATCATTTGTCAGAAAATGTTGCATTTTACTGTAGAAAGTTACTGTGGACAGACTAGAAAATCTAGGCTTTTGTACAAGTAGTGATTTACTTTAGATGAAGATAACTAGCTCTGTGTAAGTTTCATCCCATTTCTATGATATGCAGATTAAACTTTAGAAGTTTAGCTTGATACTCTAGTGAATATGTTTTAAGGCTGATTATTATCTGGTTTACAGAAGCCATAAATCGGTGATGGTCATTCGGTCTAATCGAGTTGTTGGTGGCATCACTTATCGTCCATATATCAGGTTTACCTCTCTTTGCCCTTGCCTCTTTTCGACTCCACATTATGAAATGAGAAGCTAATATAGCTTTTGACTTGTCTAATTGTGATTAGTGTGATAAATATTATAAATAATTATTTTAATTATAATATATTAAATATAGTTAATTAGATTAATTACAGTTTTATACGTCAGCATTTAAATAAAATGGTAAGCTTAGAAAGCAAACTTAATATTATTCAAAAGGGAATTAGTGTCGTAATTTTTCTTTCCCTTAGTTCTGTGTACTACAAGTGCTTTCATCATTTTTCTTGCATCTAAATATTGCTATAAAGATACTAATTGTTTGTGGAACTGATTTATGCATTTACAATGTCATTATAAGAGTAAAGATTTTGTGTTTGGACATTTGATCATAAAAATTATAATCTTGAGCATAATGTCCTCTTCATTTATATGCATTATTAAAATTTTCTTATACTTATTCTTGGTCCGTTGTGGAATTTATTTATATTTTGATTCTGAACAACAGAGGATAATTATTAACTCATTTTCTTGGTATTTCAGCCAAAAGTTTGGAGAAATAGCCTTTTGCGCTATTACATCAAATGAACAAGTTAAAGGCTATGGAACCAGACTTATGAATCACTTGAAAAATTATGCACGTGATATTGATGGGCTAACACACTTTCTGACATATGCTGACAACAATGCTGTCGGCTACTTTAGGAAGCAGGTCCAAAAATATTTGATCTACTTGACTGTTATTATGAATTTTTATTCTTTTGGAGTGAATTAAATTATAAGTTACAACAATGATGATTGATACAATAAATATTATAAATAATTAATTTAATTGTAATTCATTGAATACATTTTAACTAGACCAATTATAATCTGACACGTTAACGTGTACAATAAAAAAATATGTTAAAAAATTAAATCTATCATTACTATTATTATAACATTTATGAATTCTAAACTGAAAATAATCATAGCTGGTTTATTTATAGATAATTCATTGACTGATGCTTTCTTCCATTTTATAGAGTGTTGTTGCTTTAACCAAAGATACATTTATGAATTATGCTGAACTGTTATCAATTTGCAACTATCTTTAATTTCTTGTTTTAGTAGTCAGCTATATGCAAATCGCTGGGAAATTAATGGATAGGCCTTCTACTATAGTGTTTGACTGTTTATATTCTTTGCATCATTTTGATTGTTTAAATGCAGAATTTACACTGCCTACAAAATTATAATGGATTCAAAAAATTAATTCATATTCCTTTTTTTACAACCTTTTTATTTAGTACTATTATGAGAAGGAAGAAATTATGATGGTTTAAAGTACTTAAACAAGGTTGTCAGAGTGATCTTACTTAGCAGCCATTGCATTTGTGTTTGAATTTCCTTAGAGCTTTTTCCCATCTCATAATCTGTGGGTCTGTTTCGATGTAATAGAAACTTATTCGGCAAAACAAGGCGTTTTAGTCGCAACCCGTTCTGTGACTCTATCTTTGCAGTATTTTGAATTTTCTTCCTTGTATTAAAAGCTTAGTTAATTGTAAGCCTGCTTGTCTTTATGAGAAAAATATTGTTATAAATTATCGTTCGCTATTCTTCAGATGTTTATTCAAATATTAGTTTCAGATTTCTAATTTACTCTTTATTCTCTTGAATGGAGTTAAACTAATTAATTAAATCTTTCTTCTTTTTTCTTTTTTATTTCAGGGTTTCACTGCAGATATTCAAATAGAAAAAAGTCGATGGCATGGGTATGATTCAGAAAACATATATTTTGATATGCATGTTTCTCGAGTTAGATCAATAACTATCTCAAGAGTTTCTTGCATGGAAAAAGTTTTTCATGATTGATTTAGTTATTTATTTATTTGGAGTCAATCTGAAAGCCCACGTGTCATTTAAAATTGCAAGTACATGGTCAATTAGTATAAAAAATGTCGATCTCACGAGAATAAAAATTTTAAAGTTTTCCAAATATTTAGGTAGAAATATGTTAAAATGAAATGTAAAGATAAGTTTTGTAATTTTGTAAAATTCAATAAAAATAATAATGTAAAATGAAGCAGTAACAGAACAATTAAAATTGAGAAGAGATTAAATCAAGATTTAGAATATGGTTGGGTTGGTCCATTCCTTATTTTTTTAGCTCGGCTTCCTCCATTGTCTGCATCACTCTTCTAGCTGCCAATAGTTCTCATTCATTTCTTTTTGTTGTTGTCCTTTTTCCCTCTTTTCCACTGAAAATCATTCTTTGGAAGTGTGAAAGAGAGATTTCTATGTCTCCATCTCTACCAGCTCTAATATTATGCAATAAACAATTCACACTACGTGACAATTATCAGATACATAAAGGACTATGATGGAGTTCTTCTTATGGAATGCAAAATTGATCCAAAATTAGCATACACTGATTTATCGACCATGATTCGTCGCCAGAGGGAGGTTAGCTATTGCTGAAATGCTTTCCTTGGTTTTTATTTTTGTCCTTAACGTTAATTTAGTTACTTGATCAAATTTTTTAAACTATACTTGTTTAATATAGATTTATTTCAACATAAAAAAGAAGTATATCGAAAAATTTGGCCTAAGGGGCATGCAAATTGCAAACATATCATTCTAATTTTTTAACAAAATAATGCAGGTGAGTCTCTGTTCAAATTAAGTAGTTTTTGGTTTACTGTACCCATGCCCTTTATCCAGGGTACTTATATGTCTTTTTGAATGATGATAATTGATAACTCGATTGTTTTTCAGATGCATAAATATGTTGTTTCACGCACGTTTCTTTGATGTATTATATAGTTAAAATTACTCGATCCCTATTAAAGCAGGCTCTTATAGTCAATAAATCTGTGTTACAAATAATTTGACTTCCTTGATCTTAGTAACTTAGAATGCAATCGAATATATCAAGATATAAGTTGAATTATATTGACTATATGTGAATTTATGCACAAATATTAATGGTCTTCTGGAGAAAAAAAGTGTACTGTAACTGAAAGGGCAAATGTCCATTGATGAACTTTTTCGAGTATAATGAGAACTATCAAACTGTTAGTTTGTTATGAGTTACCTAATCCTCCCATCTTTGGATTGATATTTCTTGATTATGTTGTTATTTGGCCAGGCAATTGATGAAAAGATTAGAGAACTATCAAACTGTCACGTTGTTTATTCTGGAATTGATTTTCAAAAGGTATGATTTTTCTATTTTTGTTCAAGTGTGATGACACGTTTTCAATAAAGTTTTACTTTGAAATTTAAGTATCAACTGCTTCTAGCAATGTAGCCTCAGTCATATAAAGTTCATTCAATTGTTTCCTTGCCATTGCACATGTTACCTCTTTAGAGTATTGCCAAACTCAACCATAATTGATGAGTATCAATTTATATTTCTTGTGTTGTGTTTGCACTTTGTGCCATTTTGTATAATTGAAACTTCTTATAGTTTTGAAGTTTTCCATTTTGTATTCTGAATCACCTTTTTGGCCCCCACATTATCAATTATCCTTCAAATTTATTAAGGCAAGTTTTATGATAACAAAAAATATTAATAAATAAACTCTGAGAAAATTCAGCTTTAAAACCATTGTCAACAATTTTTTACCATTATAAAATACACATTGACATATTAAATGATGATTAGTGGAATAAAAGTAATGAAAAAATTTATAATTATTATATTAATTGTATTAATCATTATTTGAAACATCAATATGTATTTTAAGAAAGTAGAATAAAAGATAAATATAATATTTTTCTTTAGGACTATGTTTGACCTTTTGCGTGTGGGGAATACCTAAATCATTTTTGAATATTATTTTTCTTTATTGGAGGAGTTGCTTGAAAGAGGTTGATATGCATTCTTCATTTTTAATCTCTGAAGTAGTTAATTGATCTTGAACTGCTTATTTTTCTTTATTGGAGGAGTTGTTAAAGTTCTTAGCCTTTTATTGTTTGAATATGCTGAAATTAAGATATTTTACTCAGACGCCTTATCAAAAGCACATCTTTGGACATTTACAATTAGGGTTTGCATGTTTAGACTATAATATCCTGTATTCTCATGAAAAAGTTGAGTTTTGAGATTTTTTCTGATCAAAATCTTTTTATACAGAAAGAAGCTGGAATTCCGACAAGGTTGTTCAAAGTTGACGATATCCCTGGCTTGAGTAAGTTATGAGCTTCCCTATTCTTTTTCATGTATGCAACCCTGATTCTTCTAATTGATGACTTATAAATCCTTTTGTTTTCAATTGTCAAGAATCTGTCTTTTAGAGGCTGTAAAATATAGAATCTGCATCAAGAAAAATGAGTAATGATATTTTTACTCTTTTAACATATTTTTTAATTGTACAGGTTGACGTGTCAGATTGTAATTGATCTAGTTAAAATATATTTAATGTATTATTAATAAAATGATTATTCATAATGTTTAATGTACCAATTAGATCTTGACACGTCAGTGTATACACTAAAAATATATGCTAAGAAGTTAAACTAGCTTTACCCGAGAAAAATACTGATAATTTGTAATCCATTAGCCAAATATTTATGATCTTACAACATTATATATCATGTGTCCCTTGTGTTTTACAAGATCTCCGCACACATTTGTTTATTTAAATTCATTGGTTAATTGACAATCGAGAAGCTAGGCCTTGAATGTGTTAGTGA
Organism: Begonia fuchsioides; assembly: GCA_003255005.1. NCBI lineage: Eukaryota > Viridiplantae > Streptophyta > Magnoliopsida > Cucurbitales > Begoniaceae > Begonia > Begonia fuchsioides. The sequence goes on along the minus strand of QAOC01049635.1, from coordinate 88,349 downwards.
AGTATCGAACATGATTAGATTATATTTTTTGCTTTCCCACGTACCTTCCATTGTCGACTCTTTATGGATTGGATCATTTGAACAAATATAGGGCAGGCTGGATGGACTTCTGATCAATGGTGTCGATCTTGCATAGGAGCTTTGAATTCTCCAGACAGAGTTTCAAATCAGAGACAGTTGACCGCGCTTCTACGCTCACTTCTAAAGGCGAGTAAATGCATCTAAAATTCCCTTTTCTAGTAGAATTAAAATGAATAAGATTATTTGCATATTTCCCATTTGAAATTGAAAGCTGAAAAAAGTTCTTATTGATCCCGAGAGATGATCTCATAATATCTTCATTTTTTTCCTTTCTCCTCGTCTTTTATCGATCTCACCAATGAATCTTTCTTTTAGCAGTCGATGCATGACCACGTCGATTCCTGGCCATTCAAGGAACCAGTTGATCCACGCGATGTTCCCGATTACTATGAAGTCATCAAAAATCCAGTTGGTAAGAACACAATTTTACTTTTGTCAACTCCTAACATCTTTGTTTTGAACCTTTTCAATGCTTGGTTTGAATATTGTCTTTATTGTACACAATAATCTCGAGTTCTGAATATTTCTTGATCGAAATCTTTTCTTAAATGTGTGCGATAGATTTAAAAACAATGTCGAAGAGGGTAGAATCCGAGCAATATTATGTGACGTTCGAGATGTTTGATGCCGATGTTAAAAGGATGTTTGTCAATGCTCGAACCTATAATTCTCCAGAGACCATCTACTATAAATGTGCAACCAGGTTCTGTGCTTTAGGTTTCTCTTTTACTCTCTCTTTTCCTCTGGATTCTGATTTTGATTTGGACTTATTTGCAGACTGGAAGCGCATTTTCAAAGCAAAGTTCAACTGGCGATTCAATCCGGTCGCTAATGATTGAAAACACCGAGTCGAAGAATTTTCATTTCTTTCGCTGCTGTTTTTTTGTTCTAAACATAATCGGTAGCATTATCTTCTTGTTTTGTACTAAGTTAACAACATAAATTGTTTTGAAATCTTGATAAACATAATAGATTATAAATAATTAAATGAGTAAATTATTAAATTAATAAATCGATGCCGAATAAGTGTTACAAAATTAGATGATTCTACCAAATCGATAGTTGACGATTTGTTTAGCCAGTTATATCACATTGCTAGAAATCTTGATACTTGTAATTTATCTAAGAATTAAAAAGATTTAAAATAAATTAAATGAAATTCCATCTTATTCATCCTCCACTAGAACCTCTACCATATATTAGGGGTGGGTAGATCCGACGGTCCGAACTAATCCGATCGGATTTGGTCGGATCGGACCAGATATTCGGTAGATAAATTTTTCATTTGATCCGACTTTCGGATCGGATTGACTATCGGATTCAAAGCCAAATTCGATAGTCAATCTGATCCAATCCGATCCAATCCGAAAGTCAGATTGTTTAATTCAAATCGGCCGAAAGTCAAAACCCTAAATCATTCATTCCCGACTCCGATTTTAGAATCCGAAAATCACCCGTCCCAATTTATTGACTCCGCTACTCTGACGAAGAAGCCGAGCCGCCTCGCCGACTCTCTGCTCCTAGACTCCGAGTCTCCCTCCAACAACAGCCGCGAAGAACAGAGGAGGAATCGACAGAGAACTAAAAATTTCTGAATTACAGATTTTTAAAAATCCAATCCGATCCGATTTCTTTAATCGGATTGCCATCCGAATCCGATCGGATCAAAATTTTTTATCCGATTGTTATCGGATCAAATTGAATGTGTCTCAATCCGATCCGATAACACCCTATGCCCAGCCCTACCATATATACATAAACATATATATATAAGATATATGTATATAACATATATATTATATAATATTTTGTATAAACTTTCTAAAATATTATGTAAAGATAATTTGAAATATTGTTTTCTTGAAAAGTTAAGATTTCTTACGAATAGATAATCGAATTACTTGCGTGCTTAGACACTCTACTAGTATGCGTAAAGAAAAATCTTGATTCGTCTTCGATCTCCGAAACTCTATGAGTTACGTTGTGGTTCTTAGATCGTCGCAAACTTTTCCAATCGAGGCAAAGTCGAATTTAGGTCACCGAACTCTAAAACGAAGAACGATTAAAAAACTAATGGAAATGTTATTGAACGGTTTCCAAAACGCGTGACCGAAAAAAACTCAAAGATGGGGAACAAGGAGCATCACATGAACATGGTGAGCATGTGAGTGACAAAGCATTTAGGGGAGCAATCCTTTCTCCTTTTGCCACCAATAATCTCTTTGGGGATCACTCTTTAATACCCACTTTTCAATCCAAAGCAAACCCTAGATTCTCCTACTCATTGTACCAAGAAGACGAAATCTCTCGCTTCCAGTGTCTTCATACCCCAGCCCCGACAGTTTGTGAGGGGGTTAAATCACGGTGATTCAACGGTCAAGTGATATGAGACATTTCCCAAAGAGCTACCTCAACATTGAGAGTAACAATTCTCATACTAGGACAACACAGACGTCGAACCTAGATTCTTATATTCAATTTATTATTTTTGAGTCAACTGAGCTATATCGGTGCGCTTTGTCCTTAATATCCTTTAGTGGGCAGAGAGAGAAAACCCTTGTAGACCAAAAAAATGTAAGCTCGTAAAACTCAAGAGATTAAAAGAGAGAGAGAGAGAGAAAATGCAGTTCGAGGAGACGGAGCTGAGGCCGGGTTTGCCGGGCAACGGCGGCGGGAGCGAAGGAGAGTGGGCGAGGAAGAGAGGTTTTGCTCAGACGGAGACGGCGGCCGAGAAAACAGCTGTGGATTTGAAGCTTAATCTCTCAACCTTCCAAGCAACCGGATCTCAGGCCGACATGACTAAGATTTTGAAAAAAGAGACAACCCATCTCTCCGACCCGAAAAAACCTCCGGCTAAGTAACTCCCTTCGTAATCTCCCACACCTCCATATCTAGAGAGAGAGAACGAAAATGAAGAGAGAGAAATGGTGGATTTTCAGGTCACAGGTGGTGGGTTGGCCGCCGGTCCGGTCGCTCAGGAAGAACATGCTGGGCATGCAAAAGAGCATCACATAGGAAAGTGACGAGAAAATCCATGGAAGCAACACAAAAAGCTCTGCAACTTTCATCGAAGTCAGCCTGGACGGAGCTCCATATCTTCGAAAAGTGGACCTCCGACTCTACTCCGGCTACAATGATCTCTCCGATTCTCTCCGCCACTTGTTCAGCTCCTTCACCATCGGTAGAACTCACCTCCATAATCATTCGTAAATGCTAGATTTTTTGCCCAAGCGTGTAAAAATTGAATGTTTTAACGAAAATAGTTGCCGTTCTTCCAAATATAATGCATTTTTAGCTTAACCCAAGGATAAATACGGGCAGACTTCTATCTAAAACGAACAATTATTGTCTATCTAACTAATCTAGGCTTGTTTTCGATTGACTACAAATCCTAATTCAGTCGATCATATGTGCGAACTTCTATCTAAAACGGACGATTTTCGTACTGAGATCAACAGAAACTTCATCTGACCTAATCTAGGCTTGCTTTCGATCGACTTCTGTCTAAAACGGACGATTATCACACTGAGATCAGCGAAAACTTCATCTGACCTAATCTAGGCTTTCTTTCGATCGATTACAAATCCTAGTTCAGTCGACCCACGAGCCGATTATGATATTTCTCGTAAATGAAAATGAAATCACTCGTCGTATTTCGTTAAATATTATCGATAGAATATATATTTTTGGGCCTTATATATTTTTTAGCCATGCTAATCTTTTTTACGTACAAGGGAACTGTGGATCCCAAGGGATCAAAGACGGTGATTGGATGCTCGTCGGAGATGTACCATGGGAGTGAGTTTACCTTCTAAATCACATATTTTAACCCTAATTTCGAGGCAGTGTAGATATTTTGAACAAACGATTGAAAGAAAAACGTATGAGTTTCGAGTTGTTTCATCGCTTAAAATTGTCGAAACTCGGTCGGGATTCGGCTAAGATCTAGTTCGGTTTTCTAATTCTTCTTTTCTCTCCGTTCAGGATGTTTGTCGAATCGTGTAATCGTCTGCGCATAATGAAAGGAAAGGAGGCTGTTGGACTCGGTTCGTTTTATTTTTCATTACCATACGGTTAAAACGATCGTTACTTTTCTTAAACTACCTTTTTTATTTTAAATTTCACCGTTCGATTTTCTCGATAAATGTCGTATTTAGTCTTAGGTTTAGAGCTATGCTTAGGTGATCCTCTCGAGTCTCGATTTCTTCTTTCAAATCTTCGAATTAATTCCCGATCGATTCCCGTGGCTTGATTAGCTTTTGTGCCGGAATTTCAGCTCCTAGAGCCATGGAAAAGTGCAAGAACAGAAGCTGAAGATGGAGGGAAACGCAGCCTGCTCCTTCGATCTATAAATATAAGGTAACATACGGTTGGATTGACCGATTGAGCATGTCTTGCTTCGTGCTGGTGTGAGATTCTGGTTTGGATGTGACAAATAATATAGTTTTTGTGAAAATTAAACTGAAAAAACACCTAGTTTATGTTTCAAGACAGCTTCTACTTTTGTTTATTTTCACTTCTAAGAGTTTGCTTACTAATAAATCCATGATCACAATGTCTTTATTTCTCGTAACATGCTCGTACGCGCGTGATTTGTCTCTTTTTCAGAAATAATTCATTTTATTTGTTCGATTTTAAGGCGATAATAAACTAAAGAATATGTGACATCTGCATTTATATAGTGATAAATTATAAAAAATAATTTATATATTTATATATTTTTTTAAACGAGAATTAAATATTTTATTATTGTGAAAAAAAGCAAAACACGAATTGTCAAATATTATGTCATGAAACATAGAACAATCCAAATAGATCGGTCAAAATTAAAGTCAACATTTAATTCATCGTGACAACACCTTCACCGAGCTCTAACGCCACTAGCGTTACAATGTCCATTAAACGACGCACGAACATTACGTGTGTTACATGCCTGTCGCTAGTTCGTCTTGATGCTACTATCTGCGTCACAACTTAGCACATATATTATATCGTATTTCAAACATTTTACGAAACAACCCATACGCATAACTAATCTCAATTGCTCGATTTCTTTTTCGTACTCGTGCACCCGAATTTATCGCTTAAAGAATGGAAAAATAACGAGATTGTAGATACTTGGTGGATTTGTTGATGAGACACAAAGGCATTCGCTCGCATTTTCAAATAAATATTGAACGCGCTTAAACCTAAACTCGAACATTGAAATCGAAACCCAAGTACAGATGCTGAGGGGGAAAACAAACAATGCAAACTTCACTATCGACGGTAAAGATGTTCAATAGAATGATACGGCAAATGAAATCGATGTTCTCAATTTCTAATGGCCAAATGTTCTAAGCATAAAATAGACAAATACACCAATTTGAAGTTCAAATGAAAATAGAATATGCGAATTAAGACACGATAGACTCTGCAACGATAAGAATCCTGAAACTAAGTTACTGCCTACCAACATGATTATCAGATGCAAAATAAGAAGGCAAATCGTGCTGGAGGATAACCTTTTCACATCATCTAGAAAGAAGGGAGATCACAAAAAAAATAGAATCTGAACAAATGATAACCACAAATTGAACATTTCCAGTTTTCAACAAATTGTTTGTATACCCAAAAGCAGAACTAAGTTATCTCTAATAGAAGATCATCTTCAAGAAATTGCTGGCAAACACAAAAAAGATTTGAGAAAAGAATGAAACTAAAAGGTATAAAATCTTACAGTTGAGACTTTTAAGTCTTATGTTTTTGTGGGAAAGAGTTGGTAGATAGTATCAGTTTCCCAATTAGGACTTGAACTTTTCTGCAGCTCTTTCCAATTTATGTGCATTTTAGAATGTTACTACACCAATAAAAAGAACAGGTGGTACAAAATCAGTAAACAGCATGGGCTAAGAAAGAACCTATTGCAGATAAGTTTTATTCCAATAATCTCAAGAGAATATAGACATTTTATCAACAACAAATACAAAGAATATGTGACCTTGCATTTAGGAGATAAATCATCAATCCAAAAGTTGTACATATTTTCTTAAGAAAGGATTCAAAAGGCGGAAGGTGACCTGCAAGCATGAAAAAAGTTCAACCATTCAAAAATTCTTCAGCCATTAACTATCCAAATCACAAGTAGAGACTACGTTCTAAGTCACCAAAGTAATGCAAAAAGAAGTTAAAACACTAGATGGATAGAAGAGGATGGAGATTTATTTTTGGTGGCTACATATGAGTTTTTGGATAAGTTTAGATTTTCAAAATAAGCTAACAATATTTCAAGACTCTGTTTTATATTTTGAATATATGGAAGTCAGAGGTGTAGGATCCCAAATTTAGATAATTTAGTAGTGACTATCCATTCAGTGGACCAAAACTTGAAAAGGGAAAGGAATAAGCAAGTGAAATAAAGCGTTAAGTGGTATTGAATCCAAATTCAGTATCTACTAACTGAACACAAATTCAGATTGGTCGTCCAAACACTACTCCAAGCTAAGTTACCATACCATCACCATCATAGAATCCTCGACTTAAGCAATTTCTGAAAGTGAAACCTTGTATAATGTTAATTGAAGAAACAATAGTACAACATGAAAAAAAGGCAATAACTTGAAAACCCCAAATTACAACAGACAATAGTTAATATTTCAAAATGAAGAAAAGAAAAATAACCATATGACAAGATTTTCAAGAAATACAGCTACTTCGAATTGATAAAAGAATCTGATACCATTTAATCAAAAGCAGCGAAGAAACACCATCTCCAAATTCAACGTATGACCAACCTGAGCTATAATGACCTTTCATGGGAAAAGTTAGAAAAAGCTCAATTCAACTGAACGCGGTCATTTCCAATCCGAGCTTGGCTTCCCACAACCGAAAGCAATCCACCCTCAGCTGCTTCTTGCTCGTCAACATACAAATCCTCGGGTCCTCTAAACACAGCGTGTAATAGAACGATGAATACTCCGATTACAATCGAAACCAACACATTAAGCCACACATGAGTCAGAACCAGTGCAACAATCGTGATCAATCCGAGCACAGCCAAAACTATGCGGTCATCAATAACGCGATTAAACACCATCAGAGGATCATTTCGGAAGAAATAGAGGAAAAACCAGGCGACGAAGATGACGAGGTAGACAATCATGGAGATAGGGTGCCATAGGAGGCTGAGAAAGAGAACGATGAGGACAATAAGGGCGTAGTTGACACGAAAATAGTTAACATTTCGTTTGATTCGAATAGTGGCTTCACCGAGAGAGTAAGGACGGGAGAAGGAAGAAAAAGGCTGGATGAGCAGCGACCATGGCCGGATTGTGGCGTAGATTGAATCGGAGGCGGCTCTGGCTCTGGAAAGAAGAGTGGTGGAGTAAGGGACGGAGCTGTAGGCGTAGTAAGGTTGCGACGGCGAAGACATCGGAGAACGACCGGCGTGAAGCTGGCTCGAACCAGATCCCCTGGTTTAGAGAGAGAGAGAGGGCTTTACAGAGGGGATTCTGAGATTCTTCGGGAAGGTGAACTGAAGAAAATGCGAAATTCCTAATTCAAGAAATTTACAGTTATTAAATTAAGTAATTAAATTAACCCTTAATCCCACAACGATTTCAAACCCATCCTAAATTAATGTTAATTAACAAAATTGGTTCGATCCCATTTCGGTTCGGATACGAGCCAAACCCCTTCCCAACGCTCCCCGATTTATGAAGACAATACTCGCAACAAAGAGATGTAAACCGACCTGGATCGAACCATATTCCACGATTTCTATTCAATTTCAAATTAAAAATGATATATTTTATAGTGTATTTAGATATGTTTTTATGAGTTTGACGTATGAATCCTATTTAATAGGTTTTGGTCGATTTTCTCTAACAACGGTTCAATTTGGATAGAAAATTAGAATTGAAAAATTCGGTCCTACATTTAAAATTAGCTCAAAGTGTGGACACAAGTCAGTCTAATCCAATTTTATTTTAAAATAAAACCAGATTCATAACTCACGGTTCTAGATTTTTGGAACCGGCAATAGAACAACGGTTCCGTTCCAATTTTAATATGGTTTTTATTTTAAATTTTAAAAAATTAAAATATAATAATAAAATATACTTTTTTATTATATTTGCGTCGAATTTTAAGAAATATGACTGGTTTACAACTAATTTTAAGATTTATATGAGATTTTATTAGGATTTGGGTCGGGTTTTACTCGATTTTATAACTTTTTTGACTCACGGTCCCGATTTTGTTTTCATAGTTTTTTACTCTTAAAAACGGCAGTGGCCCATAAATAACGGTTTTTCAAAAATTAGAACTAAGACCGGATTAAAATCAGACAATTCTGATTTGGTTTACGATTCTGGTTTGGTTTTGCTCATCGCTCCCGATTGTGCCCACTGTATTCTTATGTTATTCAAGCCAGATTAGAAAGAAATAACCGAAGAATTTGCCTCTAAATTTTATATATGAATTAAATCAAACTCTAAGGTTTGAAAATTAGCATGTGCGGTCGTTTTCGTCATCGAAAATTATGGCATGACCGTCCTCGTCTACACTCAGTCGTCCTCGTGTAGATGTTGCCGCACTCACCTCAGTAGGACGGGGATGTTCTCGTCTGCACACGACTATCACCTTAATTGAACAATTTTTTCGCATATTTTTCGAGATCTATGAACTAACAATTTGTCGATGATAGTTGGTCCCACATTCGAGTGCTAAAAACTACGTTAAATAAAAATGCCTTACAAATCGGATCACCGAGTTAGCTTTAACTAATATGCTAAGCCGAATTTAAGCAATAATTAGATCGATTCAATTCTTTATATCTCTGTCCAAGTTTTAACCTATGAGGCGGGCATAAATCCGATCTAAACTCAAGATTTTGGCTTTGCTAATCCTTTTTCTCACTTTGCACAACTACATTATTGTTGTTGAAGTTGGTTTGAGTTTAGGATCCGATTTGAGTTCAAAGTCTCAATTTCATATCAATCTTTGTACTTCTAGAACTTGTTTTTGACAAAAGTTCTTAAAATCATATAGCGGGTTAGGCTCGATTAGCTCAATCGAGACAAGTATCAAAGCCAAAGGATGAGACGAACAAACACCGTTGAAAACATAACACGAGTTAGTGACGAACAAAGTTACGCGTTAAGAGAGTGAACATGACACATGAACATGTCCAATTGAAATAAGTCAATTTTGACTGATCAATCTGATCTGACTACCTCCCCGAGTTCTAATGTTGTACGTTAATTATGTGTAAACATACGTTAATTTATAATTTTGTCACATCGGGGAAAATTTGTGCAACTAGGGTTTCATTCTCTCAAATCTTTTGGCACTAAAATCTTGTCCAAAAATTAAAATTATAGATTCAGTGGATTCCTATGTTAAACTACTTTTGAAATTACTTAAAAAATTTATATTTTATTCCAAGAATTATTTTAAATTTGAAGAAAATCGAAATAACATCACAAGAAACCCTAATAATGACCATTCCACATTCAAAATCAAATTTATCCCTCAATAATTATCAGAAAAACATAAAATTATACTCATGAGAAAGCTTATTTAATAAGCTAAACAATGAAAAAAAAAAAATTTAAAAATATTAAGTGTAGCAAAAGTTATGCTTAGATTAATCGAAATTAAAAACACACCCAAACCAACCTAGGCTCTTTAATTTTCTTCGAGTTTCTATTCATCAATGTCCCCTAGCTCTTAAATCCTAAGCGGTAGATGCCGTTATATCCAACGGTCTAAATTCAAAGTTTTTGGAAAGGGAGCAATTCGTGTGCTTGCTTTTCTAGCCAATAGGAGATCAGCTTTTGGATAATAGTCTCAGGCGCTGTTTATTTAAACACTGGCATCGTCATCGTCTTCTTCGCACCGATCGTCGCCGGAAGCGAGCTGTAGAGTTATATATCGGCCGTTGTTTCGGATTTTTTTTTTTTTTTTTTTT